>OX596024.1:24995316-25215316 GCA_951394055.1 Villa cingulata | reverse complement strand
AGGATAATAAAAATTTAATACCTAAATACATATTATGTGTATATGTTCTTTATTTATTTTTTTTTTTTGTAAAAAAAAGTGAAAAGTAAATATGTATATAAAAATATTTTATTTGTTGTTTTTAAATTTTTTTCCTTTTCATATTTTGATATATTTTTTTATTTTTAAAAGGATGCAAATGAAAAAAAAAAAAAAAAACTCAATGATAACAACAACAATAATATTTCTTTTTTCAAAACAAAATATAGTATACATATTTTTATATCCTTACTTTTTCTACGTTTTTTTTCCTTTAATTTTTTTTTGTAAAAATATTTATATACATATATATATTCTTTTTATCATATCGAAACCGAAACTCATATTTTACTTACTGTTTGTCCTTCTGTGAATTTACATATACTTACGTATATACAATCATTTAAATAAGTATGTATATATTTGTAAAAAGGAATAAAAATTTTTATATATACCTTGTAAATATATAAGAAAAAAAAATATGCAAATATTATGTAAAGGAACATAATAAAATAAATAAAAAATAAATATTCAAACAATACACATCATAAATTCTCTAGATACTTGATGATGTTGATGATGATGACGATTATGGCCGTATACTCCGTGAACTTCTTGTATCATACATTTTTTTATTTTAGTATATCTACATTTCCTTGCACATAAGCATATACCCACCTCCAGATATATGTACAAGGGATACAAGATACAAGTGTACGTGCCGTATACATATTTATTCATATATCTTATTATTTTTTTTTTTTTTATCTAGGTAGTATTCAATGTAAAAAACTGTAAAAATATTATTTATTGTAAATATAAAAATAGTAGAAAACATACAACAAAATGTTGTTATCAATTGCAAAACTGAGGTAGTACATACATATGTACATACATTACGTATAAAATCTAGATAGAGAGAAAAATGAAAAAATTTTTTTAACTTATTTTTTTATCGTATATGCGCATCAATATTTATCCCATAAATATTTTTTTATCCAATTTTTTTTTTTTTAGCTGAAGCACAAAAAGAGAAGAAAATTGTTTCAATTGTTGTTGAAAAATATTTTATAAAAATAAATGCTATGAGAATACAATCATATAGCAAAGGATAATATATACTCTGGATGTTTACATACATATGTACATATACGTATATATTTTGCAATAATTTTACATTCAGAATATTATTACAGGAATCATTATTATCCTGTAAGACTGACTAGTTGAAAATAAAAAAAGAATTTATTAATTTTTTTTTATATTTCTAATTTTTGAACTCAGTCAAATGAAAAATTGTCAGTTTGAAAAATTTTTAAATTGAAAGAGTAATTAAAAACATCAGAACATTAGATATTATTGGAATGAGATTTCATTTGTGTGCCCACACCAGCTCATACACTGTCAAATAAGAAAAATAATTTACTTTACTAGACTGAAAATTCAATCACATTACTTTTAGCTTCATGTTCATTCAAATTGAAATGAATAGCAAAATTAATTGTTAATCGAGTCGTCTGTATTTCTGCTGAAAATATTAATAAAACTTTTCTATAAGATTTTTGTATTAAAATTAACCAAAGCCCAACTCCCTGTGATACATTCTGTGTAGGTAGTACTTTAGTGATCATTTATAGCCAATCTTGAAATTACATCACAATTGAAATTAGTGTAGAAATGTAAAAAAAACTGATGAAAATTATTAACAATCAATAAGGAATCAAGAAAAATTGAAATAATGATACGAAAATTGATATAGAAATTGTTATTTCAGGATTTAAAAAAAAAAAAAATAATTAAGAAATAAAGTTAAATATTTTACAAATTAATTTTAGTTTAAAATATTTTTACCTACAGTCGTATCGATAATATATATGAGTTTTGGCTAACGTAAAGCGCACATATGACAAATCACTTGAAGATTAATTTTATATTCCTATACTTGTTCGAAACAAATTTATTTATACAAACAATTTTTTCTTGAACTATGCACACACGTAAAAATAAATTTGAATTTACCACTTATCATACTCTAAATGCATGTTTTACATAGGCATATTCATATATCATATATCATACACATATGTATATACAAATTTTGGTATGAGCAATGTACTGAATTTTTTAGTGTACATTTTTTGTGTGTAATTTATTAATTGTTTTTCAAAAATTTTATTATCATTCGTTTATCAAAATTTCGTGTAAAAATAATCTGAATTTATTTTGCTTATAAAATTTTGTTGTTATTTTTTCTGCTTCTATATATTTTACTATGGAATAATTGTGTTCGTCGTTATATGTACCGCCGCCTCTCTCTCTATTATTTTAAAACATGTCAATTTATTAAAAATAACGATCGAATAAAAACGCAAAAAAAAAAAATTTAATTCCACATAAAATATTAACACATATACACATGTACCATAAATGTACAATAAAACTATAATAGATTTTTATACACACATAATAGTATATACCTTCATTTTTATCAATGTGTATATGTAAGGATGTATATAAATGTAGGCATGTAATAATAGGATACCGGTAAACGAAAATATATTACTAGAGTTCATATATGTGTATTGAAATGTTCGTTGATAAAAGTCATAAATTTATTATTTTATTTTTATTTTTATTTTTTAAATTTGAGAAAAAAAATTTTTTTTATCCTGAAACATTTATATTAACCAATACTAATACATAAACTAGTAAAAATGTATAAAATATAATTTTTATTTTTAATTTATAAAATGCATACATTTACCAAAACTGAACATACATATGATACATGTATGTATGTAGGTATATGAATTTCCAATAATGATACAAATTTATATATACGCGTATATGTGTGTAGCATACACATGTGTGTATAAAAGATATGTTAGTATAGGTTTTTGTATGAAAAAAGAAATATCGCGTATTGTAATGGTATCACACAAACTGAGAGAAAAAAATGTTTCGTTAATATTTAAATTTTCTTTTATTTTTATTTTTCCGTAAAATTTGCATACATTTGCATATTTACAAGTACAACATATCCACGTATGTGTACTTACACTTATGTGTTCAATGTATATGATGGCATTCAGAGGTGTGTGTATATATACAAAAGCACACATAGTGTATCATTTCCGAATTTATTTTATTATCATCTTTTTTATTTGGTTTTTGCGATCTCTAATATTATTCGCATTCATATCACAAATTCAGTCTAACAAAATAAAGAAGAAGAAAAAACAACATACTACAATTTCTGCGTTCCCTTTTGGCTAGTAAAGTACTACCAAGTACTTCCAGTTCTGATGATGTAGACAACCTCTTGTATTCGAGTAATTTACTTGATTTGCTGACAGAGGTTTTTGTGTTTCAATCGTTAGATATTAAAGCAATAGGTTTAAGTCTATAATATTTTTATTACACGTTTTATTCAATAGTTGGCTTTTTATTGTGTTTAAGGTTATAGCACATATAAAATAATAGTATTTATTTTATATGTGGTTATAGAGAATCTAAAATCAACAACAAAACAAATCTGAAATACATGACAGCTGAAATTTGACTACGGCCAAATATGCCAGTCCAATATTTACATTACTTTAGAAATGTGTATGCCGTGAAATTTGATGTTACTTTTTACTTCTAAGCAAAAAAAAATGCGTTCCATTTACAATTTACTCCCGAGTACTTTACTAGGCAAAAAGGAACGCAGCAAATATAAACGAAAAAACAAAAATTACATTAAAATAGCATATAACACATACAGTCAGTGTTATCACAAAAAAAGCTTTCTAACTTCTTCATTCCAAATGAAAATTTTAAACAATTTTTTTTAGAAATGGCAACGCTACACATCTAATGTGTAACACAATCTAAACAATTTCCTATTTATTTGTGAATATTAAACATACGACATACCTACCTATGTACATACATACATTACAGTTGCATGTCTGAAAAAAAATTTTTTTATTCAATTTCTTTCACATTTTTTATTAAATTTAAAAAAGAAAAGCAAAAAAATAGGCATTTTTTTTCTACTATGGTTAAATGGGGTTACATGACAAACTCTTTTTCTGTGCCCCATGCCATAACCATTTTTTTTATTTTACACGGCAACATCGTCATCATATAATATAATATAAAAGAAAAAATGTTGCAAAACAAAAAAAAAAATATAATAACAAAGTTTCAAACATTGTAAATGTATTTACAGTTGATTTCGTTGTTTTGTTATTTTCTTTTTCATTTTCCATTCACAGAAACAATTTTTTTTTTTTGTTTTTTTTTCCAATTTTATTCATTTTCAATTCCATTCATATAAAAACGCATCGATACTCATATACTATCGTAACTGTATATACATATGTATATGTATGTTGTTATAATTTTTCGTTATTATTTTCATTTATATTTTTTCACTGTTTTCCATTTTCATGACTAATAATATTAAACAAAATAAAAAACCAAAAAAAAAAGGAAAAAGAAACAAAATAAGAATAAAATGAAAATACGAAAAAAAAGGATAAACATTTTTTTTTTCACCAACAATTTTTCATTATTGGAAAAATCGACACGCAGAAAGTACAAAAAAGGAAAGAGAAGAAATAGAGAAAAAAAAAACATTATGTTTTCTTTTTATCGTGTGTTTGTAAGTGAAATGGTGTCAAATACCAACCATTCAAGCTAATCAAATTGATTATTTTTCTATTTGTATAACAGGAAAAAAATTTACAACTATACTATCCTACTATATAGTAAGTGAAAGGTAAAAAATAAAAAAATTAGAATGAAATGTGTAATAAAGCAAGAAAAAAAAATAAGAGATATTTTCATCACTATTCCATTATTCTATTATAGATAGGTATAGGTAACAAAAGTATTCGTATGTACGTATAATGAATAGACGAGCAGTTGTAAACTATTGAAACAATCACCTTTAATCATTGTAATGTTATAGAATTTTTCATTGCCTCTAAAAAGAAAATTGAACAAATAGGTACTGTACTAGACACAAATACAACTACATGTGACATATACGTAGTACATTCTCTTGGTATGGTATACCTCGACTACGTATGAGTATTTCACTACGTATCGTGTTCTTTTCCTTCGGATACACATATAGTGTATCCTTTTACCTATTACCTTGTATAATATTGGTAATAACTTCTTGATAAAATTTCTTGAAAATAATAGAACTGCGATAAAAATTCCATCCATTCACCACATTTGTTTCATTATGCAAACGTGATATACGAGTTACGGGTATAGGCATCTTTTGTTATAAATGGTTTTATGAAGCGCAGAAAAATTGGAAAAACTTGTACTTGCAGAAACACAATACAAACGTTATTTGTTGGATAATAACTTTTAAAAAAATTATACGAAAAAATTTTGTTTTTCTATTTTTTATAAATTTTTACTTTTATTTATGAAATATTTCAGGATGCTAAAAAAATATTAACAAAAGTAAAAAATTAATTTTTACATTTACAAAATTTTTTATCATTTTTTTCTCATGACAAAAACCCCATGACACAAGACATTAATGACATCATTCAGGCAGTCATTGATTTTTAATTTTCATTGTAAATTTTGAGTTTTTACCGTCAATTTTATAATCTGTAAATCGTGGTTTTTGCTGCCACATTTTTTTTCTCACCATTGAAAATTTCCAATTCACCATCTTCATTTTCGTTGCCGAATGAAGTTTTTTTGAAATTTCATTCGAACTTTCTTCAAGGAAGTTAGAATGAAGAGGTGCAGTTGAAGATCATTTCAACTTAATTTGACATGATAGATGGTAAAGTGATGATGGTAAAGTAACGAATTATCATTGATTTTGTGACCGTTCGTTTACGATATTAGATAAAATGAATTTAAGGATTCAAAAATAAGGAAGGATGAAAAACACTAAGGATTCAAAAATAATCGACGAATTTTTTATACATTACGTACGTACATACATAGAAATTTGAGAATTTGTAATATTAAGGATATTCTAAATCTGAAAAAAAAAATTTTTTTTTAATTTTATACTTACTGTGGTTTTTAAATTTTCATATTCAAAAATATTTATTTAACATTTTGTCGTAGCATTTTAGAAAAATCAAAAGAACCAACTTAAATAGTTCGCGTTAAAATTTATAAATACAAATTGATATAAGAATGTAAAAATAATTTCATACACATTTCCGTTAGTCTTTAAAGAAAAGAAAAATTTAATTTAATTATTTGTTTCATTGTCGAAAATTCTTTCAATACAAAAATACTCTTATACCTGTACAATAAATTATCAATTCATTTCGTCTTATTTAAATTTGTTGGGATTTATTTAAAAATTTTGAAAGGAAGAGAAAAATAATTTGTATATTTTTATACTTGTACTACAAGATAAAAGAAATTTTCATATATTTTTTTCTTTTTCAAAATTCTTTTTTATTTAGTTTTAAGTTAAAATAAATGTACACAATATCTAAATAATAAAATATCTGTGTATACTCTGGTACATATTTAATATTATTCGCTTGCTTATCAATGTTTAATTACGACAAAAAAAAATTACATACAAATACAAGGTGTTTCTGTTAGTAGTACCAGGCTATATGTTCATTGGGTTGCCCATTATGTGGTGATAAAAAAATTATATGAACGAAAATTTCTGTCGATCCTATTTTCTACGATAGAGGGCGTTGAAAATTTTAAGTTTTTTGCAAGACCTTTTAACATAAAATCGTGTATAACTTTTTGTACACCCTACTTCGGAAGATTTGGTATTCTAGAGAATAATAGGAAACTAAATTACCTTTCTTTTAATATAATACAACAAGTAATTTGGAATTCGGTTCTAGATAAAAAGAAATCCTGAAGACAAAATTTATGACAAATTCTTTAAAAAATGTTGAATATAAATTGAATTCCTGAAAAAAATGTGTTTGATTTATTTTTTGAATGAAAGCACAAAAATGTTCTCTTTCAAACAAAGAAAACCCGATCATGATATTTTTATTCGTTATCGAGTTATTAAGGATTAAAAGGAATGCAGAAATGGTCAAAAATGTGCCTACCTTGAATTTGTAAAATTTTTCATTCCGGAATATTATTATTTTTACATTTGACATTTTTTATATTTTTACATTGGCTGATGGCATATAGTCTGGTACTACTAGCTGAAACACCCTGTATACACCTCTATTCAAAAAGGAAAGGAAAAAAAATTTGAAAAATTTCAAAAAGTTGATTATTATAAGAAAATTTGGAGAATGAAATGAAAAAATGAAAGGTAAGAAAAAAATTGAAGAATAAATTGAAAATGTTCAGTATAGAGGGTATACATAAGGAATATAAATTCACTGTCATACGCATAAACTGTGGATAGGAAATATGTATGTACATATATTCACGATTACGATTGTATAACTTTTCGAAAAAAATAAAGAAAATATCCTTTTTTTGTATCGTATTCAATAGACGATGAGCAAATAAAAAATATATGTGACAAGCAAAATTATATAACTATGAAACGACAATGTAATATGACAGTTCTCTATTTTTAACACTGTTTTTTTTTTTTTTTAATATTTTGTTTTACAATTTTTTTATTTGTTTGTTTTATTATTAATATATATTTATTTATTTTTTTTTTGAAATTTTTTTTTACACTTTAAAATCCTATATAGTGAAATATACAATTTTACTATTTTTCTCACATTTTTTTTTTCTTTTCTGTTTTAAGTTATTTTGTCATTTTATTTTCATATATTATTGTTGGTTTTGTTGTAATCTCTTGTTTTTCTTCTTCTTTTTCTTTTATTATTATTCATTTCATTTTCATTTTACAAAATATATGTACATGTATAATAATAGTTAAAACAGTAAAATGAACAGAATAATAATATTCAAAATCAGCAAAAATGATGACACCTGTATTACCTTGGAGCTAGATTCTGTAAAGACAACAAGAGATAGAATGAAATAAAATATAGAAAAGAAAATTATTTAGAAGTAAAAAAATAAAAAACATAAAAAAAAACAAACAAATAAACTAAAAAAAAGTAAACAAATATAGATGAAATATAAAATTCAAAAGAAAAAAATATGAATAAAAATAAATAATAATAATAATAAAAAGGATAATAAAAATGTACAACATTACATAACATCACAGTATATAGTGTATGTATAAAAAATGGAGTAGGTAGATATTCTTTATTTTTTTTTATGAAGTTTATGTACTTAATAGTGTAGAAGGTGTGTTTGAGTACTGTAATTTGTTTTATATGTGTACTCGTATACTTTTTATTTTCATTTTATTTTTGTTTATCTTGTTCACTTTTTTTTTTTAATTTCAATTTTTTTCCATTTTCCTTTTTTTTTCAGTTTATTTCCATTTCAGAATTTTTAGTTTTTTGTTTAGTGTTGGATAATATGATATTTACGTATACATATACCCATACATATTGTTTGTTATTATTTTGCTCTGTGTTTTTGTTTTTTTTTTTTATTTTTTATCAACACAAAACGCGGTTTTAATGTGAAAATGTTATACTTTACATTTTTTTTTTACATTTCTTTTCATTTTGAAAAAAAAAATAAAATATTCTATTTATGTTCAGGCAAAATAATAAAAACTGAAGATAACTAGAAAACTCACTGCAAAATATAAGACAAAATGTACTCGTATATTTGAATATCAGAATATCTATACCTCATATAAAACAGAAGAATACAAATAATCACGCTTAATGATAGTGCAAATTACTAGATAGGATAGATTTGAATTATGTAATAGTGTATACAGATAGGAAAGTAATACACAAAAAAAATTAAAAGAAGTAGATCATCTGTATTAGAGACTGTATAGAGAATGTGTAATTCCAGTAATATACTTAACAACTGATTGAGAAATACATGTTGAAAAAAAAAATAAAAGAAAAAATTTTCACATCAATGAAAATTATCCAGTCTTTACCGTTTACAATTTTTACGTCTTTATGTCGTCTTACACACATGCACCCACATTATTAAATGAGTGAGAGAAATCATTTTATACTCACAATGAATTTTTAATGAAAATCAAGTATACTTATAGCTCTCCTTCAATCAATTCAAGTTTCTCCGAGACAAATATGTGAAATAATTCACCATTACGTAGTTATATAGAGAAGGAGAGTAAATGAAATTCGAATATTTAAACATGAATTTGCATACGAGTACAAGAACAAAAATAAATGAAAAATGAAAAACACAGAAAAAGTATAGTAATGTAGAAGGGGGTTGAATGAAGTTTGAATGATTAACATGAATTTGCGTATACAAGAACAAAAATAAATGAATAAGAAAAAGAAGAAGGAAAAAATAAGAAAATGAAAATATGAAAAATATAATATTTTTATTGTTGTTTTGTTGTTGTTGTTGTTGTTACATTTATTTATCCTAGATTATTATTATTATTATATTGGGATTCATACACGAATATGACATATTGAAATGATAAATTACCTTCACATGACCATTCATCCGATGATATAATAGGATATTCACGTTTGCACGTACAAATTGTTTGTCCTTTACAATATGCTCTCGGTATACAATGATTATCGTACATGCATTTTCTTCCAATTGCTATATATGTATATATTCACATTATACACACACACACGCACACACATATTTGATGAAAAAGGTATAAAATATATAATATAATAAAATTGAATCAAAATGAAAAGTAAAAAAAAATATAATATATATACATTTATATTAAAATATATATTGGTATACATAAATTTTTGAAATAAATATTCTGTACATGAAATTCTTTTCTTATAGCCCTTTTTTTGCATATTTTTTTTTTTTAAAAACGCAAAAATTTTCCTATTTTTTTTATCTATATAGTATTTTATTTTTGCCATATATATAAGTAAATGTATAATTGATGTGTGTTATTATCCTTTTTTAAATACCCATATATATTTACCTACTAATATAGGTGCGAGTTAAATACCCTTCAAGCATAAAATGTTCAGTTGTTGTTCTACAAATTGTTCATTTATTCTTAAATTATTTTTATTTTATTTTTTACCGTCAAATAAAATATTATTTGCCAATTTTTTTTTTTTTTTTTATTTTTTTTGGTTGTAAAAAAATTAATTTTATTCAATATCATTAATAAACAAATTTAAAAATAAAACAAATTTTGGTAATAAAAATGTATTTTTATGTGGGTATACTCGTATCTCGTATTTAACATTTCAGTGGAATATAATAGCGGAATATGAAAATATAATTTTGTAAAATTCATTAAAACTATGTATGAATAAGAGTACCTATGAAGAGGAGTATTTAAATTTTTCAAATAGAGATACCCTACGGCTACCGTGTATAATTTATTCGATAATAGATATATATACAGGCGTGAGAAAATTATGGTACAAGCATAATTTTTTCATAAAAATAAAACGTAATCATACTGATTTATAAATTATTTACGAACTTTAGTGATTTACCATAAACAAGGAAAACATAATGGCCCTCATACTTATATAGAAGGAAACTCTCTCACAAAGCTCTGACTTTAAATTTCATAGAACATCTTTGGTTATTTTTATAACAAAAAAATTGTAAAAAAATTTCATCATAAGTCAGTGCTGCTAAATAGCTTAAAAACAAATATTACAAAAAGAATGAAGTAAAATTCTACAGTATTTTATTAAAAATCTTGAGGAGTTAATGTCAAGACAATTTAAAGGAAGTCTGTACAGACGTTAATGTTGTCTGTCATACAAAATAGTTATCTCATTTTTTTCATACAAATTTGAATATTTTTTTTGTACTATGTACCATCATTTTTTTGGTACGGTATAGTTTTGATATAATTTTTCCTTTTTAAATTTTCCTTCTTCTTCTTCTTCTTCTTTCGAATAATATAAAATGCATATTTTTGATTTTTGTTTTATTTTCATTATTAATAAAAATTTAAGAGAATATTTTATATTATTTTATACGTTTTAGGATAGTATTTCATGCTTGTTCCATAAATTTTTGACGTCTGTGTACAGGTATCTGTTATATATTATTGTACTGTAATAGAGCATCGTGTTTATTATCAAATGAAAATATATCACTGATAATTGAATATAATAATAATAATTATAATGATAATAACGAAAATAATAATAATTATTGTAATAAAATCATCGATACTGTTATTTTCCTCCTCAATTTTTTTTTTTTTTTATTCAATGAAAACTGAACAACAAATACTCGTTAATAATTATAAATTTAAATTAATATTCTGAGATAATTTGATCTGATAAATAATTATTATTAATTTTCATTTTCATTTTAATATTATAGTGTAGTGTGGTTGTATGTTTACTCTTTGTGGCTTATTTAATGATTTTAATTTCGTCATTTATTTTATTCAAATGATAAAATTATAATTATCGAAATTAAAAAAAAAGATATCAATTTAATTAATACCTATTATGTATTATTATTATTGATAATTATTATTAATATTTTACTGTTATTATCATTTCGGTTGAATATTCAAATTGATTTCATTCTAATTTATTTTGGAATATTGCTTATACATAATATTCAATTTTATTTTTCATCATTCAAATATTTACCATCGATTATACAAAAACTGATTAATTTGATAATTATGAAGAAATTGTATTAATTTATTTTATTTTGATTTAATATGATTTTAAAGTTTCAAAATTAATTAAGTATTTAATAATTTTACTATACGTAGAATTTTATAAATTCGAATTTACATTTTGTACAAATTCATTATAGAGCACCTATAGAAATATATTTTTTAATTAAAATTAATTATATCCTTTTGTTATACATATACAGTATTATTTACTATACGAACTCCGAACTCTATACGAGTATATAACGTTTATTTCTGTTTGAATTTAATTTTTTTCACGGTAAGTAGTTTGAAATAATGAGTCCTTTCAATTCTTACATAAATTCTATTATTTTATGCTTGAAGAAATATTAAAAACATTCGTATAATAGTGTAGCAATCATTAGTCAAAAAATTTAACGAAATTAATAATAATGTGAATTCTTCAGAATCTTATATGAAATTCTGTTCAAAATCTTATATCAAATTATATACAATAGTAAAACTCAGGTAATTTAAAAATTTTCTAAACTAGCGATTATATAGCTATAATTTGTTATTATGAAAAATTTTTGAATAATGTACAGGATATGATGATTGCTGTATAGCCATACATAATGCTATATGAGATTTACATAAATGCACATAAAATTGGTTGCATGTTAACGTACGCGTACACATCGTATACAATGTATTATATATGTAACTGTATATATAATGTACATATACCTTACCTACTAATATTCCGTAATGTAAGGAAAATTAATGTTAAAACGTTAGAAATGTGTAATTGTGTGTGTGTTTTTATAGTTGTTGGTTTTTGTGTATATTTTTTTTTTTGCTTTTGTGTGCATATATTTTATTTTATTACCCAGTTTTACATACCACCAACACATGTTGCCATTAATTCATCTGGTTTATATCCTTCAGCACATTCACAAATACCACTTGGACTACATTGATATGCATTCTCTCTACAATCACCTGATGATATGCATTGTTCTCCTAATTCTGTAATATTTTTTTAAATGTATACATACGTATATATTATCCATATACTTACATACATATCTACTTAAATAAAATTATAATAGTTTTATTAAAATAATTTACATATATGTATATGTATGTGTACATATGTACATATATGAGTATACATATGTAGATATATATAGTTTTCATGTATTTTATGTGCAAGTGTAAATTTAATATTCAAGTGAATGTGTGCATATTAAATTTTTGTAAAATCCTTTACATATCCTTTTCATATATGTATATCTTTTAATACACGTTAAATACTTTATTTTAGTATTGTAAAATATAAATTCACATAAAATTCACACAAAATTTTATCAACTTTACACAAGAACAGATATCCTCAATTATTTATAAAACACATTTTTTATACATACATATGTGTATGTGTAGGTACACATGAATATATTTATGCAAACATGTAAAATACATATACAATAAGGTGCACAAATACCTCACTCGTTATACATATACATATGTACGCATATACATATACCCGTATCAGATATATGTTATAAGGGATTTTAACACGAATATAACATTAAAATTGGATTAGTAAACAAAACATATCTTTAATAAACATTAAAAAATTATTATATTAACCTTTGGCTAGTTGATATCTCTGGATTTTATTATTAACTATATCATTATTATTTGTTGTATATTGTCCATTTAATGGTTTATAACCGTAAGCATTATTATTATTATTTGTACTACTACCATATAAATTTCGATAATAAATATTTGATAGTAATGTATCGGATGATATAACTAAATTAATGAATGACATAAATACAAGTAGAATACTTGTTAAATTATAAGAATATAAATTAACAGATAATGATGATGATGATGATTTTGCTGATACAGATGATGTGGATGATGTGGATGATGAAGAAGAAAGTATTGATGACGATAACGATTTACGTTTAAAATATTTACGAAGATACATTTTTTGAAAAAAAAAAATAATTATTCTTATTTTAAACTTGTAATTTTTGGTGTGTACGATAAAATGTTAATTATTTGTTTTTCAAAGTTTCCTTTTTAATTTTATAAAAAAAAAATCTTCTTTTCCTGGAAGAATTTTGTATGTAATATACAAATGTGTATAATATCGTCCGTCACATATTCAAATATATTATTTTTTAAAATTCAAAATAAAATTTAAATTGAAAGAAAAAAGGTAAACGTAATATCTTTCTATTATTATATTCACAAATATTCTGTCTGTATTGAAAGATTGTTATTATTTTACTGATATACGTTAAGTAAAAAATGTATAAAAAAATTATTAATACATACATACATATAATATTACCCTTAATAATGACATAAACATAAAACATTTTCATCGTCTATGCTATTATATGTATTGTATTAGTTAGAGTGTGAAGGTGTTCTATTTATTTATTATACTCGTACTTAGTTGGATGGGGTATGGGGTAATGGGGTAGAAGGTTGAAACTGTATACGATATTGAAAGCTTCTTATAATAAATACATAACAATTATTATGGTATAACAACGTCTATTATGTCTACATATAGTATATAATGTAAATATTATGTGCATGTCTAGAAAATATTTGATTGTATATTAAGAAAATATAACAGTAATTTATGAAATTTTATAAATAATTTTTGATATAAATAAAATGATTAGTTGTTGATTTTTGAAATGATTCAAATAAAGAACACAAATTGTTATAACTTTCACTATAATAGGTATCGCATATAATATGTTTAGCTTGTCATAAGTACTCGTATGTATGCATGTCTCTTCAACCATTATATCAACAATATGATTTATTATTTCTAATTAATAAATTGATTTTATTTATCCATTTATAGTACATAAGATATAGGTATGTATATTCATAATTCTAAGAATTAATCGAAGGCAAATCAATTAAAACATTTATGTACATATTTAAGTGATATGGACAACAATCTGTATACATAATGTCATATATCATAATTATTTATTTATTTATATTTTGATTTTAACATTTTACCACTCAATATTATATACAGATATTTACCTATGTATGTAATAGAAATTAGTTCATTGTATAGATTACGGTTATTATATTACACAAATTATAAAGGAAAAATAATAATATTTTTGTATCTGTACCTGGTTATAAGTGTACATTGTACAATGTAAGTAAATAATAATATAAAATTGTTTTGGAAATAATAATGTATGTATGTCAAAGTACTTAAAGCCATTACACTTGATGAATTGTCAACAAGACAATATTCAAAACGATGTGTAGACATCAATACCAATATATGCCTTTATTATGTTATGTTAATTTATTGTTGCGTTTGATTCAAAAAAATGTAATATGAAATACTGAAAATTGGTTTGATTCGAAAATCATAAAAAAATAACAAGAGAATTCATATCACTTTTCAGTTCATTATAATTTTTGCAGTTTTGAAGTTTAATAGTTATGTTGACATAAACGATTAATTTTTCATATGTCATTATGTATTTTATGATATTTCAATATCTATGCCGGTTGCCAACTGAGAACTGTCAAGCATCAAATGCGAAACTACGAATTACAAAAGTTAAAAACTGCTGAACATTTTACCTTCGTAGTATTTTGAAACTTAAAAATTATATGAAGATTACGTAAAACTGAAAAATGTGATATGACTCCTCTTAAATATGTTTTTACTTCACTTTGTCTCACAAATCATATAATTAATATAGATTTATTTTTCTAAAATATATAAAATTTTAACTTTCAAAAGTAACTATGTATGATTTAGTCAATTTTAATAAATGAATATTTTCTATAACAAACAAATCATTAAAATTAAAAATGACTGGAGTTAGATCACTTTCACAAAAATAAGCTCGCGTCATAATAGAGTCATATTCAAAATACATACTGGTATGTGTGTCTGTGTATGTATGTATATATTTGAAAATATTAAAATAATAAAAATGAAAAGCTAGCAACAGAGAAAAAAACTTTTTTTCTGTAATCGAAATCCTTTTTGTAAGTTTATTCAACTTTGAATTTAATACAACATTATACATTTATGTACCTTCATACATAATATGTACTATATGTATAAAATAATATATTATCGTGAATAGCATATATGTATGTAGATAGTTACCCATTTCGATTTTAACGAAACTGCTGCATAAGGCTTCTCTTTACTATTATGATTATTATTTGTGAAAATTGATATTAAGCCGAACAAAATAAAATGATACAAGTTATGAATGTTAACATAAGTATAAGTGCATACATATGTATAGGTACATATCTATGTGAACACTCGGATACATGTTATATACAATAAAATGTCAGTATACCGGTGATTAATTTTGAATGTATGCAGTATATAGGTATTTGAAGTGGGTGGAATTAATGATGCATACGAAAACCGATTAAGTAGGTTTTTATCTACGAGTAACTATCATTCTGGAAGAATGAAAATAATAACAGAAAAATATGATATTGAATTCTTATGTGAATATTTTCATTGTTAATTTGAATAATTTTTTCAACATTTTACAAAAATTATTTTTCAATAATTTAAAATGATATAATTTACAAGTACGAGTCTGTTTCATACATTTATGTATGTTATCAATATAAGTATTATTGCAAATCATTTTTGTTGTATTTCTTTCGAGAAATTTTTTAATATAAAAATTTTCCATCACATAAAAATTTTTCTCATATCTATATCCGTTTTATAATTTACCAATTTACCATTTTCAATTTAAACTGAAATAAATTTCTAGAAATAAACAAAAATATTCTGATCTGGTGTAGTACATGCGATATTTGACCTTAACATCACCTATAAAAAAATGATAATTTATTTTTTCAAAATCAAAAATAGAAAAACATTAATAAAAATTAAAAATAAATATAATTTTCATTATTATACCTTCACTTACGTATTACATGTATGTAAATGTATGTATTTGATTCATTTTTTTTTTTAATTAAATCCGTAACGATTTTGATAATTACCTGATAACCTGCAGTATATTTTGAACAGCAAAAGAAATACTTAAATACAGAAGCATAAGTTTAATTTATGAAATTGCAATCAAATTTATGGTCAAACATAAAATTGAGATAATTGCATTTTTGTTTGTTTATTTTTATGATAGAGAGAGAGGTGCATAAGGTTCATGGGTCAGTCTGCATTAAGATAATAGCAAGACTGATTGATAATTAAATTCATTAATTTTTTTTTTTGTTGAATGACAATTAAAATTTTTTGCAGATAATTTTTTACGAAAAAAAAAACCCAGTCAAAATTGTATAAAAGCGTCTGGAAAATTTTTGTTTCACATCAATCGTCACAATGAGGTCGATTACAATAGTCTTACTTGGCGTTCTCGTAACATTTACGGCTGGACATTATATGGTGAAAGATGTAAAATACGCTGACAAAGAATTTCTAGTAAAACAAGCGTTTGTTTTTGAAATTTTACAACATATTCATCAGGACGATGTTTGCGCTCATAATTATTATGAGGAATACAAAAATTATCATCTAAAGGATCATTACGATAACTACGCTCATCCAGAGTATGTAAAAGAATTTGTTGAACTTCATGAATTGGATCCGTTACCACATGAAGAAATTTTCACAATTTTCAACGATCATCATGAACAACATGCCGAAGGATTGGTTGGTGTATTGTACTACGCTAAAGATTTTGAAGTTTTCAAAAAGACCGTAATTTGGGCAAGACACCATGTAAACCGTCAATTATTCGTCTACGCTTTCACTGTTGCAGTGTTACATCGTCCTGACTGTCAAGGAATTGTCCTACCAGCTATCTACGAAGTATATCCATACTATTTCTTTGGAGCGGAAACAATTCAAAGGGCACAACTTTATAAAATGCAAGGATTCCATGGTGTGAAAAAAGTCGAAGATGTATACAACGTCGTGATTCCAGCCAATTACACTGGTGTTTACGGGCACGTCAATGAAGACAATCTGCTAGCATATTTCATGGAAGATGTCGGCCTCAACTCCTTCTACTACTATCACAATCTTGACTATCCTCATTGGGCGGAAGGTGATCCACAGCATGCATTGAAAAAAGATCGTCGTGGTGAATTTTACTTCTTCTTACATTGGCAGTTATTGGCTCGTTACTACATGGAACGTTTATCACACGGACTCGGTGAAGTTGAAGAATTATCATGGAACACCCATATTTATCCTGGCTACTATTCTGGTCTTCGCTATTACAATGGCATCCATTTCCCTGACAGAGACAACGAACATAACCTATACCATTCAGAAAATTACTATCTCATCGATTTAGCTGATGTCTACCACCAAAGAATTCTCGATTCAATTGACTTACAAAGATTTGTGAAAGAAGACGGTAAACACTACGTGTTCACAGACCACACTGTACAGGATGTTGTTGACCATCTTGGATCGATTGTTCAAGGAAACGAAGAAAGTTTGAATCATAGATATTACGGCGGTTTCGACAGTCATCTCAGATATCTCATCAACAACGGTATTCCTTACGGTAAATATGAAGAAACTTTACCAGGTATATTGATGCACTACGAAACATCATTACGTGATCCTGCCTTCTATGAAATGTATAAACGTGTTTTACGATTCTACTGGTACTACATGAACCATGTTCCATCATACACTTACGATGAACTGCACTTCAATGGAGTCAAAATCGAAACTGTTGAAATGGACAAACTTGTAACATACTACGACAAATTCGACTCAGATATTAGTAATGTTGTTGATGTTGAACCATTCGACGAGACACATGCCTCAAACTTTGCCAAATTTGGAAGAGTATCATATCACGAAGGACATGATTTCGTTGTAAAAGCACGCCAGTATCGTCTCAATCATCTTCCATTCACCTTCAAATTAACAGTAACATCAGATAAAGTGCAGAAAGCAATTGTAAAAGTGTTTATCGGTCCTAAACAGGATTCATTCGGACATAAAATCTACTTGAAAGAAAATAGAAAGAATTTCGTTGAATTAGATCATTTCCTTGTCGATTTGAATACTGGCAAAAATGTAATAACACGCAGTTCAAATGATTTCTCATGGTTTGTTAATGACAGAACAACATATTTTGAATTATACAAAAAAGTAATGCAAGCAGTTAATACAGCCGATTATAAATTCCCACTTGATCAGAGTGAAGCACATTGTGGATTCCCTAACAGATTAATTCTACCACGTGGTAAAAAGGGTGGTATGCCATTCCAATTCTTCTACTTTGTATATCCATATCATGAACCAAAAGTTAAACAATTTACTGGCTATGATCCAGTTGTATCGTGTGGTGTTGGAAGTGGTTCTAGATACGTTGATGACACTCCATTCGGCTTCCCACTTGACAGAACGATTGATATTAAACATTGGCATCATGATAACATGTACTTCTATGATACAATGATTTATTTCAAGACTGAGGCTGAAGTAAATGCTGTTCATCATTAAACAAAAATAAATAAATATACATAAATAAATAAAGAAAATTTAATTTGAAATTATTTAACATATTGAGAAGGTATACTTTTGCATATGAATTAAGAATAAAAAAACTATGAATTTTATTCTTTTATTTTAAAGAACAATAAATCAATAAATACTTATTTTCTAGTTTGTCATATAAATAAATAAAATTTTGTAGTATTAGAAGTAAAAAAGTGTTTAATATGCAATGTAATAATGGATAAATGGATTGATGGTAAAATAAAGATGAAGGATTCGGAATAATATCAAAAATTTTTGTTTAATTGTTTTAGTTCTATATTTTATTTTGAATTTTTCTGATGTGTAAATTTATCAATAATTTCTGTTTTTATTTATATGAAAAAATGCATTCTCTATTCTTGTAAAAATCATAATATTAGTTCTGTGAGTTACTCGTAAAACGAACTTTCTATTATTCACAATCGTACAAAATTTACAATAAATCTTCTATACTATGTACTATGTCGTATTTATGTATAGGTGCATATACTAATACGTACATATAAATCACTCGAAATTAAATCAATTATCACGTTTAAAATTATGTAAAAAAGTTTTTATTAAAAAATAAAGTTTTGAAACATAAAAACTATTGCTATTATATACCACTAACTACTGCTATTACAAATAATAATTTTTTTTGTTTTTACTTTATACTAAAAACTTATCATGTACATAATGTTGTGCATATATGTAAGTGTAACTACATATATTATAATTATGTTGATATAACAACCAAACTAACATCATAAAAAGTTTACTTTTATACGTTCTCTCTGATGTATAGCTATGATTTTATCATGAAAATTTCTTTAGAAAAAAATAAAAAACGAAATAAATAAAATTCTCTTTTATCGTAAATTTTATGATAAATTATGCAATGAAAATAATAAATAAAAAAAAATTGTGTGTTTAATTGTTTTTGATACACGTCTGCTGCTATAATGTTGAAAAAAAAAAAACAAAAAAGTTTTGCATGAATTTTGATGATTTCATTTTTTTTTCACTCTTCGTTTCCTTTATTTTTGTTTTCTTTTGTGTAAAAAAATAATTGAACTTTCACACCACTATAAAAAATTGATAGTCTTACATGTGTTACTTAAAAAAATAAACAAACTTTTATGCTTAGGTATCTCTGTATATGTGTGTAAACGACAGTCAATTACTTACATTCAGTATAACCGTATAACTTTGCACTTCAACGTACAACCACGTACAATTTCAACAAGTTGGAAAACAATTTTTTTTTTGGTTTCTTTCTCTTTAGTTATGTAATTTTTCTCTTACCATTCATTTAATAAAAATAATTTCTTCTAGGATATATCAATTCGTTGACAAGGATAATGATTCTATATTACTATAGATAGTAATAAGAATGAATTGCATTTTAAAAAAAATTTAAATAAGAAAACAATTTAGCATTAAACATTTTATTTAATCATTATTATTTCAATTTATTAATGATTTTTTTTTTTTTGTTTTATTTTTCAAACATCATTTTTAAACGTATAAGTACAGTATTATATACTTTTCATATTACATTTTATTTTATCATACTATAATTTTTTATAATTTATTTTTATTTTTTCTCATAATACTATTTTATATTTTTATCTTTTATGTATACATTTATAATCATTAAATTTTATTTTCTTTTAATTTTATTTTTATTATTTTATGAAATATTTTTGATTTTGTTTTACATTTTTTTTTTTTTTTGTTGTTGAATATTATTATATTTGATTTGGTTTCTCTTTAGTTTTGTGAATAACTTTTATTATTATTTTTGTATTCAATACACTATTTTATATACAAAATTGTAAGACTGGATTTAATATATTAGTATATTCAGAATAAAAAAAAAAAAATTTAACAAAATAAAATTATATAATCAAACTTATACACATACACGATACATGTACGTTTGAGTACATAATTTAGTTTGAAAAATTTTTCACTTTAAATCGATTTTCCAGTTCAAAAATGAAAACATTCAATTTAAAGTTAACTATCAAGTATACCTATATGTATTTTATTTAAGAAAAAATAATACAAATTTTTTATTTGTTTGTTTGATTTTGGTTTCACTTGTTTTATTTTTATTTTTTGGTCATTGAAAATTTTGTTAATTAAAAAAAAAATTTTTTTTAAAGTGAAAATTCATTTATGAGAATTTTATTTTATGAAATTTAATCAGCGTGTGAATACGTAAACATACATCCAAAAAAATAAAAAAATAATTTTATATTCGATATTGTAAAAATGAAAAGAAAACAATTTTGGTTATGAATGATGTTGATTATGATGGTGATTATGGTGAAAGGAATCCTAGTACAGGTATGAGCGTATACACACTTCATATTATCTTTGCATAATGAATACTTTTTGTTATTACATTTACTTATAATTTACAAACACATACATTTTTAGGTATAATTAATAGTAATATGACGTATGTATGTATGTACCTATGTATGGTAGTTTATTTTATATAATTTTTGATTTTTTTTTTATTATTTTGATTTTAATTAACTGGTTTTTATACTATATAAATATGAATTAATTTAAAAATGTTTTTTATTGGTATTTTCTTATGAATTATTCTTATTTATTTTATTTTTAATTTTATTTTTTATTTTGATCTTTCGTTTTATTTATATCTTACACTTTTCGATAGCAATTCATTAAATTTTATTATTCATTCAGGTGTGTATGTGTTAATATAATATTAATATTTCATTGTAAATTTTTATTTCATTTATTTCTTATTTATTTCACTATACATACGAGTTTATTTACAAATATTTCATTTTTAAATTTTTATTATGTTTAACATACATACACAAATTATATGTATGTATGTACATACAAATGTTTATTAATAATAATATAATTGAAATATAAATGCATTATACAATTGTCTTATATTTTTCATTTATATTTTTATTAAAGAAAATGAAAATAACAACAAAATACGAATTGAATATAAAAATATAAATTTAAACTCAAATAAAAATATTAACTTTATTTTCTGATTTTTTATTTTATAGAAAATGAATATTGTATGGGGAAATCATTTATTAAGTAAAATAAAATGCTCACATGATGTGTAGAATATCACTAAAGAAGTAGAGCAAGGAGCAAGTATAAAATGTTGTTAGTTGATTTTCCGTATTTTGTCATGAACAATATTCATAGCAGAGAGAAAATCAAATTCTTCTGAAGAACGGAAATGCGAGTACACAGGAAAGGATGTGTAAAATACTACTCGTACTATCGTAGCGTATACAATAAAAATTTATTTTTCTAGTTATAATTACATTCTTTCATAATTTTCAATTTATATGAATAGCAATCTTGAATATAATTAATTAGAATAAAAACGATTTTATTTACAGCATTATTTTTCCATTATTTACAATTCAATTATATCCATTATTCATTTCTTGTATAATTTTTTGTTTGTTTGTTAGTTTTGTTCTTTTAAAGTTTTGACTTTTTAAATACATGCAGAAGAATCATAAACATTTTTTCAATTAAAATGTAAAATAAAATCTTAATTCGAAGAATCAGATCAATTTAAAAATGTATATATCTTTAATTTTGTATACAAAAAGCCATTAAATTATTATTTTTTTCCATTTTTTCGCTTTTAAAAAAAATTAATTTGTTAGTTCAGACATTTTATAATTTAAAAAAGTGTCAGAAAAACAAGCCGTTAAAAATTTATTTTGAATGAAGGTTATTTTCCAAAACAAAAAACTTTTTATTAGACCTTCGGACTTCTTACAAATTTTTTATTTGAACGTAATAATTATCCTGTTATTTATTCTTCATTTATTTTTATTTAGTTCAGTAGTATAATTATACTTGTATGATTTTGAATTTATCTACATTTTAATATAATTAATTAGTTTTTTAAATGTTTTACAATATTATTGTATATCGATTAAAATTACATGGTAGTATTTTTTGTTTTGTTCGTATAATTTTCTTAATGTTAAGCTCATCATCATAAATGACTATTATGTAATAATTTATATTTACTAATTTATATCCTTGTATCTGTATTTTACAAATACTCATTTTGTTTACGTTTATTTATTTATTGAATTTATTTTTAACCAAAAAATTATTATTTTTAGTCCTTTGTTCATTTATTTATGTATTTACTTTTTGTAATAGATTATAATGTATATCCTAATTTTATATTTTCTTATAATTTTTATATCCTTCATATTTTCTTTGTATTTTCCTTTTTTTTTTTTTGCTTCAACTAAAAGTATTTTATTTTTCTAAATTAAAAACAGTTTTTTTTGTTTTTTTGGTTATTAATATAAAAATTTTTATTAATTTTGTCACAGATTTATTGTAAAAAGATAAATTTCATTTAAATAATTCAAATAAGAAATACTATAAAATATTATTAATAAACTATAAAAATAATTATTATTATATAATTTTGTATTATGTAAATAATTTGAATTACCAGTTAATGGTGAATTATCTGGATCACTTCCTTTATTATTTTTACGTTTAGAACCTTCTAAACCTAATAGATTCGGTGATATTGTTGTTGGTGGTTTAACACTAATCAATATTCGTTGTTGAACATTTTTATGATATACATGTAATATAGATACTTCACATAATAATATAATGCTTGTTTGATATTTTGTAACTGATTGATATAATGCTTGAAGTATTTGACTATGTGGATACATTTCGAGTGATGAAAATGTCGGTGATCCATCGTATGCATCATATATAATACGTTGAAATGGAGTTTTATATATCTATCATAATAAAATGTCAAATAAATAGAAAAAATACAGAGAAAAATTAGAAAAATTATACAAATGAAAATTTTAAAATAATGAATGGATATTATTCAAATGGATAATACCAATGCTCAAAGAATTTGTAAATATTTCGAATATTTGTACTATGATCAGATATTTTAATAGATTTTATATAAATATCTCCGAGGATCTCAAAATATAAGGATCTTATAAAAATTTCATATATATGTATTTTGTAATATACGGCAATATTACTGTAGAACTTACCCTTCGTCCATTTAAAAACCATGTTATATTTGCTGGTGGATATGATGCTCCAACTGTACAAATCGCTTTAAAACTATCTGTTGAACTAACAATTTTTTTATCGACTTGCATTCTTGGACCTTCTTTTGGTAATTCAATAACTTGCATATGTGATGATCTAATATCAGTATGAAATAATGGTGCATCCTCTGAAACTTCACATTGAAAATTACCAGTTAATTCTCTGGTAACACTTCGTATTGTAACTGATGTTGAATCTGATGATGTTAACTATATGAAAAAAAAAGGTTCTACATATTAGTAATTTTTATTCGCCATATAACGACCTATCTAAGGTCTGTATAATCAAATTTTATGCAACAATTTACGTAAAGCCACAAAATATTCTAATGAATTTCAAAAAACGAAAACATTTTGACAATTTTTATACGATATTCTAGTATCTAGTGCATGTAAATGCGTGAATTATTTTTGTGACAAAAATTTTTGTGAAGCAAAAAAAAAAAAAAATAACACAAAAAAACATATGATAATTATTAGATATAATTTGAACTTATCAACTTTGCCTTTTTGATAAGCCTATAATAAACGATTATATAAAATTTTTAATTAGAATGTTCAATTTACATATGTACATACATATATGAAAAAATGACTACTTATATACAAATTTTTGTGGCATCAATATACATCATGTATGTGCATAAATGTACTTATTAATATTATATTATAATTTTGTAATGATTACATAAATATTGCACATAATTTACAAATCACACACATATATCATACAGATAACGTAATACTTGGTTATGGGTTATACGTTAGATATCGTTAGCGTTTACTAATTTATTTACATTTATAAATATCTTTTAATTCTCGTGCATGTATATAAAAACCCGATTACTCTATGATACATGAAATATTTACCCGTCGTACATACATATGTATGTTTGTATTTTATTTTAAATTTAATTTATTCGTGAATTCATGCACATATACTCGTGTGCAAATAGACATATGCATATGTATAGTACTGTTATGTGCTCTGGGTTGTATTATTTACAAAATATTATATGATATCAAACATTGTTTATATATAATATGAGATTTTATGGTTAACTTATGCTTCGAAAAAATTTTTTTGTAATTTATTTAAAATTGAATAATACAATAATTTTACCCACATGTATACATAAATGAACGGTAAATTCGTTCGTATATATGTAAATATATATGTATACACATAATTACAGAAATAATATTTTGACTGAACGTATAAAACGTTCAAAAATCATTACACATACATTGTAAAAAGGTAAAACATAAGTGAGGTAATTGAAAAAAAATGTTAATGTGTATTTATAAAGGTTTCCAATATTGTGTGTAATTAAACGGTAATTATACACTAGCTACATGGAATTTTAATTATTTCATAATTCAAAAATTGATTAATTTTGGTTTATTTGTTTGTATTTTATATTACATATAAGCTATATATTTGATTGAAGTTCATTCAGTTCATCTCAAAAACCATTGAGCAATCTGAAATATTATTTTTTTCGGATATATAAGATTGATTTGCCATATCGATCAAATGGAAAGGCCTTTGTATTTTTAAAAATTTTATGAAAAATGTTTTGTCAAATTTTGCCTATTTTATGTATTTTTAAAAGTTTCTTTCCGATATGGTGCCACTCTCGTCCGGCTATGACGTCTAGTTCTTGACATATAACCATTTTTCACTTTTCAAAAATGTTTGTGCCATCTTACAGTACCTAATTCACAATTTTTCAAAAATTCTAGCAAGGATATTAAATGCAAAATTTATGTTTACATTATTACTATAATGGATTTTTAATTGGTTCACAAAAATACGACCACATATTTGTAAATTTTTTTTGAA
Source organism: Villa cingulata (assembly GCA_951394055.1). Classification (NCBI taxonomy): domain Eukaryota; kingdom Metazoa; phylum Arthropoda; class Insecta; order Diptera; family Bombyliidae; genus Villa; species Villa cingulata. Next base: position 25,189,103 of record OX596024.1, on the reverse strand, counting down.
AAATTATATTTTATATTATTTGAAATTATTTAATAAAAGAATATTAAATTTACTTCAAACTTCATCATATTACATAATTACATACATAATAATATCAACTTCATAAGTTGTATAAGTTTCCAAAAATTCTAATGTGAATTTTTTCATCGTAATGATTTTAAAATGTCGGAATTTTTTAAAAAACACTTGTACGTACCTATGTATTTAAGTAAGTATGTGCGTGTAAATAATTAAAATATAAATTTTTTAAATTTTCCAGAAACTCATCACTTTTATATAAATGACATACATTATGTACTACATAAAATGTGAATATGTAAATTTATCTACGGATATGTAAAAATAAAGAATGTAAATGTAATGTAGTATATGAAGTACATTTATTATGTACAAATTTTCATGAATATGTAGCTTTATACATACGTATTTTAATTTTTGCATTTATACATATATTTTATTGCATATACACAAGTATATGTTTGTATGTATGTACATTTTATCAAAAATGAAACTACATTATGTGTATTTACATGAATTTATGAACAACCTTTTACACATTATATTAAAATAAAAAAAAAAAAATATAAAAAAAATGGAATAAATTTCAAATGCATATACTGTACTATTTTTAGTAACATTATATTTTATAAATTGCATATTTTTGCATAAACACGAATTTTAATTAATTTTTATACTAAATACGAGTACTTACACTCTCAAAATATGATATAATAAGTAACATAACAATTTTAATATAAAAATAAAAACAAAAATTGAATAAATTTTAACAAAAAAAAAAAAAAATTTTTGTTTTTTGTTATTTTCAATTTGTTCTATGATCCTTTAAGTAGTTAACTGTTTACAATGCATAATGAATGCATGTACAAGTACCTAATATATGTACATACTTATACGTAACATTCTAAGTAGTTATCCATATATACGTTATGTGGTATCTAATATCTTAACAACCATTTGGGCTAGGGTTTGCCCAAAAGTAAACAATTTACAAGGCATTGCAATTTTCAAATATTCTATTTTGTGTCGAAATCACTGTTCAATTTCATGGTAAAAAGTGAGAAAAACAATTTTCCAACTTTCATTATCTACACTCAGTAAATTCAGCCTTTAATCAATACCACGATGCTAAAAAAAGAAGCATAGAAATGCTGATTAGTCTATTCGCTGATGAACGAGTAACTCTGTTTAAAGTATTATTGAATCATTCGAATAATAGATCAGTCTATCACGTAAAAATTAGTTTGTTCCTCTCATAAACAGCACAGTGATATGCAAAAAACTGTAGGTGTATTAATGATAGTAACAAGTCCTTGAAATTACTTCGGTGGGAGCATTGGCATAATGGTAAAATACATTACTAAAATTATTTAAACTTAAAAACGTGTGACATTTTAGTATGCCAAAATATTGAAAAGCTAGCATTTTTAGCAATATCGTTAACGAGGGTTCATTTGCAAAAAAAGTAATTTACTTCTAATTTATTTACTTTCATTAAGATATTTCTTATGGGGTATTACATATTATACTTAGTTTCATAATAATTTGTAAAATTTCAGAAGTAATTTATATATGAGTGTATGAGTGTATTTTAATAATTTAACATAGAATTTAATATCAAATTTAAAAATTTAAAATGATTCATTTTAGGAAGTTACAAATTTATACAATAGAAGTGAGAGAGAAAAAAAAATGTAAAGAAATTCCTCTCATTTTATTCGTTCGACATTCATACATTTTACTCTGTGTCTGTGTGTGTTTTATTTCACAACATATTCTATTATTTATTATTTATTCTAGATATATGTACCTATGTATACATCAAGTATGTATAACCGTACTATTCGTTTTGGAATGGTACTACTGTTAATGTTCATATTTCACAAGATTTATTTTATATTTTTGCATTTCCAAAAAAAAAAAAAAAAAACTAAAAAATTTTTCTAAATTTACCACAATTTTTTTGAACTTTTGCATGTAATAACAATAAAGCTTTTTACCATTTCATATTTTTACAAACTAAAAAAAAAAAGAAAAAACAAAATTATTTTGTGAAATTTCTACTTATTTCATTTTTTTTTTTTTTTCGTTTCTGTCACATAAATATGATGACATTGTTATACTTGCTACGTTTTAACTACACATATTCATATTACTATTCATGATTACAGAATGGTATAGTTAAGTATGTACTATGTTTGTAAGTAAGTATAAAAGTATAATGTCCTACTATATGTAACGTTTCAGATGCGGTTTCTCTTTTTGATAGTATATGATTGCACGATATTATAATAAATAGTTTGCAAAAATAAAATAAAAAAAAATTACACACATACGTAAATGTATATAAGTTTCGCGGAACATAGAATCAACATCCTTGTAGTTAAGTGTGTATAAATTTCATAGCCCGAAAAAAAATTTTTTTTTTCAAATTTCATCCGAACCAAAAGTTTTTTTTTTTTTTTTTGACATCATCATGGATGGAGATTTGCAATTTTTTGTTTTGTAATTTTTTATCATTTTTAGGAGTATGTACTATATAAATATATACACATACCTATACACACTTTATCTTTTAATTTAGACCAGAGAGAGAGAGAGAGAGAAAATTATTACAATATTATATAAATATGCAATGAATTTAAATGTGTATTTCGTGTATCTATATACAGACTTAATTGCATACATACAAATTTATACATGTGTATATCACTACACATCATGTACTTATATATGTACACTTGTATTTATATGTATTGTAGACAGTAAATTCATATAATAAAGTTTCCGCCTACAGAAAAACTCATAGTTTTTTATGTTCAGTAATATTTTATACGGTGAAAGAACCAGAAAAAAAATAAACAGAAGTCAAAGCGAGCAAAAAATTAAAAAAAAAAAAAAATAGAATTATACACTCATGTCGAGTATGTCACAGGATAATATCTACACACTTCTAGGATTGTATACAGACATAATGTATATGTTTGTGTATGTGAAATTCGTGGGTTTTATTTTTATATATTTTTTTTTTACTAAAATGTAAAATATAATAAAATTTACGAAATAGTAGAAAAAAATTATTTGTTAAACAAATTTTTTCAGTCGTTGAATTAGTACTGCGGTCCGAGTACATAAATTTTTTATTTATGTATGAATTGTAGTTAACAATAATATTTTTGTGAAGTGTTTACTACATTATATATGATAACGTAAAATTGCATTATTGTCAGGCAAAAATACAAAGAGCAAATTGTATGTTTGCCTTTATGAAGTTATTTGCATCAATCATATTAATTTAATGATCACACTATTTTTTTTTTCTTTTTAACTATGTAGGTATATGAAATTGTTTTATAATTTTTTTTTTCATATTAGGAAATCTGAAATGATATATAAAAGGATCATAAACAGAACAATAAAATTTATTTTGAAATTGCCAAATCGTAAGCGCCTATTATATCATTCTTCATCATTTTTATAATTTATGTGTGAATGTTGTTATTATTATTTGACGATCAATATACATTTTATTTCATTTTAATTTCAAATATTCTCTCTTTAAGCATAGCTACATATATATGTGGAGTCCTTTTTTTATATAAAAATAGCAAGAAAAAAAAATTAATTTTGAATAAATTCTAAAATTCTGGACTTCTTTTCAAATTCTAAAAATTGAAAAAAAAAAAAATAGACAACTAAAGAAAAGAATAAATATTTATTTAAATTTATAATAAAAAATAAATTTGAAAATAATCAAAAAAGTGAAAACTTTTTAATCGTGTACATTCAATTTGAAATGATATACGCGTATACGTATACAATACACATCAAATGTATATGTATGCATTTTAATTTAATAAAATTTCTTTTTTTTTATCCGACTTGAGTTTTAAATAAATTTTATAATTTAAGATATTCACTATATGCATAATCTACAATAAATACATATATTCGAGCATAATGTAGTATCTAACACATAAAGAGCAGAGAAATGAATTTTGAAAAAGAAGAAAAAAACACGGACAAAAAAAAATAATTTTCTAATGAAAAGACTTTAGAAAGTGTCGGATTTTGGTTGTTTTTTTGTTCAAAAGTCTCTGTTGTTTTTTCATAAAAAGTAGTTCATTTGCAATCTACACGTATGCATGATGGTATATGGTTGTATATACCCTGCCGTACATAAATACTCGTATACTCGTATATGTACGTATTTAATTTAATTAGATTTTCATTCAACTAACAAGAGTTCTTTAACGAATAATATTATATTCATAGACATAAATATAATATGTATTTTATACGATACACATGGAAATATACACACAGGATATAAATAAAATCCGTTTTAGTTATGCAAATTTTCATTTTTTAAAAATTAAAAATATATATAAAATTAATAATAAAAAAATAAAGCAAAAAACAAAATATCGAAAATTCTCTTTTATTTTATCTAAATAGTGTGTACGAGTGTAGATATAATTGTATGCATGAATATACGTGTATATATGTACATACATACATATAGAAAATGTTCATGAAACTTTTAAGAATTTATGTATGAAAAATAAGTACATCTTCACCGCCATAATGTTATGAAATTGAATATCAATTTGAATATTCATTATAATGAATTTAGGTATATGTACTTCTATAATTGTATGTAAATACGTATGTAAAGTGTGTCCCCATATCACTTGGCAATTTTTCGTAAAAAATGTTCGCAAATATAAGAAGTTATCTTTTCTTCTGAACATACCAACAGTATTACTGTTTGTATTACAACTTGCCAACTGATATGAAACAAGCTATATTTTAATGTAGATATATCTATGTATACATATAAATGTGTATTATATATTTTATGGTGTATAATGTCATAGAAATGTGTGCAAGATAATTAAAATATTTCTTTGTCATTTATTGCAAAAGAGAAATGAAACACTTAATATAATTACGTTATGTGTATTATATAAAATGCGAGTATGTAATATGTATACATATGTATATAAGTAGTATGTAGGATATGTTCATACCTTATACAAATCTTTTTTAATATGCAAATATAAATATGTTCGTTTATAACATACGTATATACGAGAACATTTATACGATTAGGTATCAGAAACAAGTAAAGTAATTGAAATATATAATTAAATTATATTCGGAATAAATAGTATATGTATGATACATACATATGTACATATAATGTTTATAAAGTGCTCGTATAAATGAGTTCAACATATTCATTAATAGTTCATTGTAATATATGTATATACATATGTACATCTACATAAATTTCATGTATTTAGTCGTTTCGACTTTAAAATGAGTTTAATGAATGAAACGAAACTTAATTACGTGAAAATATGTACTAATGTCATGTACATTATGTACATACATATGCATGTGTTATTTGTTTGTTTGTTTTTTTCAATTGAAATTTATTATGTCGAAGAAGTCAAAGTGTAATAAATTTTATTTTGTAAACTTTTTAAGATGTTAAATCGAAGACTAATTAAGATAAAATCCTCAAGTATACGCATATGTATATGAATTGAATAAAGAAATATACATAGGATGTAATATCAATTTTGCAAATAAACAAACAAATTTTATTATTTTATTATTGCTATGCTGTTATTTGGTTTTTGTCAAAAAAATTTTGTTAGAAATTATTGAAATTATACTACCATTGATATCACATTTAGAGCACATTATCATATATGAAATTATAATTTCTCAAATAATTTAAACACACAAATATATTATAATATACATGAAAACATAATAAAATTATTTGAATGTTATGTATGCTATCGCATTGACATACTCGTACATACATACATTATTTAAAATGCAGCTAACTATTCACTTCATATTATTCAAAAATGATTCGCACTTCATACGATTCTGTAGAATAGACATGAAGTGCATTCATATATGAAAATTTGCATTCATAACTTTTCAAAAAAAAAAGGACTTATTAAAATAATTTGAATATTTTTGGCCTAAATTTTTGGTTCATATACAGCATTTTTTTTATACAATCTACAATGTATAATATTTTATTCAGCTATACGTATGTTGCCTAGTAACATACTGTTGTTTCATTATGTCTATTATCATAATTTCAAACAATTTTTAATGAAGTCATTATTAATTACGACAAGAAGCAAACATAGCTACCAGTTATTCAGTGCTCTTAAAATTTATATATGAAAAAAAAAAAAATAAAAGTGTTCAAAATTAAAGAAAAATATCAAAAATACAAAGATACTTATATTCAAACACAACCAAAATTTGAATAATAAAATATTAAATATTAATTTATATCTTTTTTTTTCATTTTTCATTGCTTTGCTCTGTGTATTGCAACTTTATTCCAGCGAATACCTTGATCTAGAAACAATAAAATAGACGATAAATAGACGAATAAACGATCTTTGATATATTTCATCATCTGCATTAATTAAAAATATACATAAATATAGATATACTATTATAGATACTGTATACAATACAGAATATACATATATACATATGTATGTAATGTATTTTATTCTATCTTTGACTCGATTAAACAATCATTTTTTCATTAATTTTTTAATAAATTACAAAATGTAATTAAGTTGTACATTATAATTTATTAAAATTTACTTATTATACTTTAACAACTGATTTATGAATAAATAAAAAAAATTTTTTTTGACGTTTTATAATAAAACAAACAAAAAAATCGAAAACAAAAAAGGAAGTGAAAAATAAGGATATGAAAAAAAAATTAGTAACAACAACAACAAAAACAAAAGTAAAGAAAAGGAGAAAAAAAATTAATAATGAATTTTTCGTATATACGAAATACAAGAACATATATGTATGTACATCCTTAAACGTATAGTAAGTATAATGTATGTGCGTAGCTTTTAAATTAAATACTTATGTAGTATACAATGTACAAACATTTTAACTAGAAAATTTGATATTTTAATTAATTCATTTAAGTAGCTACTATGTATATGTAATAGTATTTCTCTTTTTCTTGATATTATAAATAAAATATTAATTTCAAAGTATCGCATTTACATTATACGAGTACAGGTATTTTTTTTATAATTTTTTTTTTGTACTTCAAAATTACAAATTGAAATAAAGAATACGAAAAACGTTGATAGCTGCTATACAGACCTACAATATATTATTTATGTAGATACTTAAGTAGGTATGTATATGTATTATATCACAGAAATATACATATAACTGTTGTATAAGTGGATATGAATTTTAATAATTTTCTCATATATTTTCATTGATATTCGTATAATTTTATAAAAAAATTTATTTTTTGTCTTTGTATCCTTTCATTATTTTTATTGTTTTTTGTTCTTTCTTTCTCAATTTTTTATAATACATGAACTTATATGCAAATTTTAAAAAACAACGCATAAATAAATTGAAAATAAATTGAAAACATATAAATAAAAACTGTATGCATATAAAAGTTTGTATATTATATTTACGGGTATGTACCCATAATTTTTATATAATCGGTATGTAGAGGTATATAAATTACATGTAATACATTCATAAATTCACAAATATGTAATATATATGTGGATGCGTATATTGTGTATAGTAAATGCAAATATACGAGAATAATTTCGATATATAAATATTTATAACCTGTGACATGTATTCTCGTATATGTAGGTATAATATTTGTATATATGAATTGTATATACTCGTATATGTTACATAAATAATATACAAAATTATTATCTATACTTACATCGACATTTATCCCTGAAACTGGAAATACAAATGTTGGTGGCTTCTCCTTAGGAACATATCTATAAAATTCTTCTGATTCAAAATACCATCGTACAGAATATAATGCTGCCTATAAATATTATATTGGAAAATAAAACGCACAAAAAAAAAAAACAACTTTTTTAAAATGAAAAATTGCAGAATATATTTTGAGGACTTTTTACAACGAAATATTTTTTTTTGCTATTTTTTTTTAATTTTTATGTATTTTACATATGTATTTACTTTTGTTTATTTTATTTTATTTTTTTACTTTTTCTTCTGAAAAATTCACATACCTGCTCTAAATCATATTGACATGATAATGTTGCTGCATTTCCCATTATCACTGCTTCCGGAACGAATATTTTTAAATCCTTTAGACAAAGAGCTGCAATCGAATATTTCATTAGTATGTATAATTATTTTGAATTTTCTTTCTTTGTTATTTTGTAGAAAAAAAATGCTCATATTTACACTAAATCAAATCAACAAACTTTTAAATTACTCTTTCATTGTTTTTTTTTTTTATTTCAATAAAAATGCCACCAAAAAATTAAGAACCCTTTTCTTAAATATTTTTACATTCAACAAGTATTTCAAATTATTTCCTTTTTTTTCTCTAATCTAGACAAAGAAAGAAATAAACTTCAAGAAGATGATATAAAAATGCTAAACAGTAATTAAGTTATCATAGATGTATTCTATTTATAAATAGACTCTATTCCAAAAACAATGCAGGGATATGTTTATAAATGTCAATTATTATCAATAAGAAAAAAGGATATAGGCATCGTATAAATTGAAATACATTCAAATTCAATTACTTATTTTTTATGAATTGCTTTTTATTTAATTCAATAACAAAAAAAAATAATAATATAATAACAAAAGCATAATGAAAAATTGAAAAATTATTTATTTATCAAAGCTATAATTAAAATTAATTGAATTTTACATATTTTTTAAATTGAAATGTCTATAATTGTGGAGCTGTTTGTTTGTATACATTCGTGATTATTAAACCATGTATTTAATTTTAATGTAGTAATTATCCATTACTTTATCACCAATATTATATTTATGTCCAGTTTTGAATAGTTCTTCGCTTGATGTTAGTTGTTCTTCACTCGATGATGTAATGCATTTCTCGCCTGATTGTGTCATATATTGTTCACCGCTGCATCCACCAAACATTTGACCAGTAGTCATTGGTTTATGATAAATAACAACATCCTTGTAGTACATGTTTGGTGTGTGCCAGTATTTCTCATTGATTGCACGATCTAATGGATACCCCATTGGTAAGTTATCAATGTATTTGCTTCCAGAACCGACACCACAATTCAAAATGCTATTATATGTTGATCCCTGAGGTAATCTTGGTTCAATGTATGGCGTAATGATGAAGTATAATTGGAATGGCATTCCAGATAATTTACCCTTTGGTAACATTAATCTGTTCGGGAAACCGCAATGTGCTTCAGTCATGTCTAATGGGAATTGCGTTAAGCCTTTTCTGGCAGTCATAACCCATTTGTAAAGTTCGAAATATGATGTACGATCACGAATAAATGATGTGAATTCTCTTGAGTTACGTAAAATTACGTTCTTTCCAACTACCAGGTTGTGTTTGAAGACATCCAAAAGATAGAAGTTCTTACGATTCTCGTTGATGTCATAGAGATTACCAAATTGATCGTATTTTGGTCCAAGGAAAATACGGACTACACTAGTTACTGGCTTGTCAGAAAGTACATTTATTCTTATGTTGAATGGTAAATGATTGAGGCGCTGCTGTCTTGCGTAAACTACAAAGTTGTCTTTTTTCATGTCAATGTTTTCAGTCTGATACATTACGTTCATTGGATTAATTTCTCTTTTTATTGGTTTATGAATTCCTTCATATTGTCCTTCATATGTGTCAACCACGTCTGGTAATACATATGATTTTCTGAACTGTTTACCAAATGGTCCGTACTCGGCCTTGTATGTCACCGATTTACCTAATCCCTTGTATTGATGTTCAAATTTTCCAGTCTTTCCAAATGGTCCATATGTACCTTCGTAAGTTTTTAAATTTCCAAATCCACTGTATTTACCTCCATAAGTTCCAGTACTGCCATATGGTCCATACATACCCATATGGTAACCACTGAATTGATCTGTTGGATCATTGTAATAATAACCATATTGACCATGAACTGGTTGTCTCATCAATAATGGATTGTAGTAGAATGATCTTGGTTGTTCAATATTTGTCAAGTCTCTTGGTTTTCTAATCATTTCTTCTGATTCCATCATTTCACCTGAGTGCATTTTCATTTTGTTCATCATTTTCATTTTATTGAGTCCAAATTCAGTACTGTAATCTTCTTCAGATGAGCCAGTGTAGTAGTCCATTTTGGGCATACCCTGCATACCGTGCTTTTCATAACCGAAATAAGGAACATATGTTTTTCCGTACATTGTTTGTTGTTTACCGAGACCGTAACCTAATTTTTGTCCATACATTGGTTGTTGCACATCTAGACCATATGCCAATTTTCGTTCATGCATTGGTTGTTGCACATCTAGACCATATCCCAATTTTCGTTCATACATTGGTTGTTGCACATCTAGACCATATCCTAATTTTCGTTCATACATTGGTTGTTGCATATCTAGACCATATCGTAATTTTTGTTCATACATTGGTTGTTGCATATCTAGACCATATCCTAATTTTTGTTCATATATTGGTTGTTTGTAACCCATTCCAAATTTATCGTTCATACCCATTTTCTGTTGGTATGCCATGTAACCTTGGTGACCCATTTGTTGACCATATGGTAATTGTTGAACATCAACTGCATTGGTGATATCTACATCATGTTTATCGAAGAATGTAACCAATTTATCAACTGTTACGCTTTCTATTTTGATTCCTTTGAAAATGATTTCGTCTTGTGTGTATTGTGGAAGATTTTCCATGAAGCGCCAGTAATGTTTGATCAAACGTTTGTATAAGCAATAGAACAGAGGATCACGCATTGAAGTTGAATAAAGTTCTAGAACGCTTGGATTCACTTTTCCATACTGCAATTGATTCAAATTGCCACCAAGGAGAAGACGTGCATATACAGCAATGTATTTGAAGTATTTTGGAAGTGGTTGATCTGGGTTTCCTTGAATCATATTTCCTAAATATTCAACTGATTCAGGTCTTGTGAGATCGATTTGTGTTCCATCTGGTAAAATGATATATCCGTAGTCAAGAGCGTCACGAATGCGGCGTTCGTAGTCCTCAATCATCATTATGTGTTTGTTGTTGTATTCATTCATGTAAATGTAGTTATCTTCACGAACTGGGAACAACTCTCCAGTGTAGTATTGTAAACGTGGATAATATCCATATTTCATTGGTTTACGGAATGTAAGATCTTGTATTTCGCCTAAATCGTTTGACAAACGTTCCAAGTAATATCTGGCTAGAAGTTGTTGATGTGTGAATAAGTAAAGTTCACCACGTCTGTCCTTGTATAAACCGAATTCCTTTCCTCCCATCCAGAATGGATAATCACAATGGAAGTAGTAGTAGTATGTGTTCAAACCAATATCTTCTGTGAAGTATGAAATCTTTTGTTCGGGATTCTTAACTTGATAGTCGCCTGTGTAATTGCTTTCTACAACAAATTGATGAACCCCATCAACTAGTTTTCCGCCATTGAATCCTTGCATTTTGATCTGTTGAGCTTTCTTAATAACGTCAGTGTTGAAGAAGTAGTATGGATATATTTCGTATGGTGCAGGTAGTTCAATTCCAACCATATCGGGACGATGAAGGACAGCAACAGTGAGAGCGTAGATGAAAACTCCTTTGTTTACATGAGCGTTGGCCCAGCACATTGTCTTGTAGAATGTGTTCCAATCCTTTGCATAATAGAAGCAATGGAATAATGAAACTGCATAATCACGATGTCTTTGATACATGACCGAGAAAATTTCATCTTGATCCATCACGTTCATTTGATACAATCTCAAGAATTCCTGTACTGCTTCAACGTTCCTGTACATATTCAAATTATCCATAATATTGTATGAGATTCCATCCTGATAGTATTTCGGTTGTAATTGTGGTTTAAAGCCACGATGTAAAATTTCTAATATAACTTTTTGTTTCTCCAAAAAATCTGGTGTAGCATTTTGATATCTATCACCAAGTATAACGTAACCAGAACAAAAGGCTGCTAAGCCGAATAACACTAAAGCTGTGATTGCTCTCATGTTGACTGATGCCATTCTTCAAAAATCGACTGATTTATATACCAAATCGATCATACACAAATTTTGTATTTTCGAAATAACCTTTATTTATTATCACCATTATACACATACATAATTTCAGTGATAAGAATATAAATATTATTTTGTCAATCGACTATATTGACTGTTAAATATTTTGAAATAATGTATTTATGTTTTCTTAATTACTAACTGCAGCATATAAGTTACTAACTGAGGTAAAGATAACGTACATGTATTGGACAGATTTTTTTTTTTTCATTTTTGTTTAATCGTAAATTATATTGAAAACGCATTCATACTTTGATCTTCACCAAATAAACAAAATCATTAAAAAATATTATTTTATATTTATTCTCATTTATTCTTTATTCGTTTCATTTTATTTTCAATATTTCAATTGCACAAAAAATATTTTCATTGTGCATATAGAGCACAGAGCTATATGCATATAGATTCAATTTCTATAAACAGGTGGAATATTTTAATATCAAATTACATTAATTTCAAAATTTTTTCAACCAAATTGACTAATGTTTTTAGGCCGGAAGTTAATCAAACGATGATTCTGAAAAAAAATTATATTATTCTTATCTCAGAATAATTGGAATTTGATTCATTTATAAAAGTTCATTCTATTCGATATTTCTATCAATTAATATGAGTCTTGAATTTTTTTTTAAATTTAGATAGTTTTCAAAAGTACTATAGAAATATTTGAATATAAGGAATTTTCAAGCAACTATTTAAAAAATAAAAATAATAAAAAAAGGTATACAATAATTATTACTTATTCAAATTTAACAGTGCGTGCAGTCAGTGGCGTGCAGTATTCTACACATCATGTGTACTCGTATTTTCGGTCTTTAGAAAATGTTGATTTTCTCTCTGTTACGAATATTGTACATAAAAAGACACGGAAAATCAACTAACAACATTTTATACTTGCTCCTTGCTCTTGTTCTTTATAAGTATTCTACACATCATGTGTGCTCGTATTTTCGTTGTTCACAAAATGTTGATTTTCTCCCACAGAAGAATGCGAATATTGTACAATACAAAACACGGAAAATCAACAAACAACATTTACAACTTTCTCCTATACTCTTTATACATACTCTGTATCATTGACTCTAACTACATGTAGTATAACGCTAAGATAGTACGAGTATAGTATTTCTTATTTTATTAGTTTTTATCGATAAATAGAAATAAGAAAAAATCTATAATTGATAGACAAATAAATTTTCAAATACAATTAAAATGATATAGTACATATGGAATATCGCATTAAATCGAATTTATACTGAAGACTTGAGCATACATGATATGAATTCAAAACTTTCTACTAAGTTTTAATTCGATTATTGTTTATATTTATATTTGTATGTATTTACAGGATTTGTTTAAGGTGTTATTTGCTGTTAGCTTCTTAACAGTGTTCAATTAGTAAAATTCAACATTACAGATTTAACGATTTGTATCTGTTCTGTACAAATGCATAGATGAAATAAATGTAAATACAGGAAAATTTAATGTTGTAGAATAGATAGTTTACAAATTGAAACTTTTAAGATAAACTTTAATTTGAAATTATCTAATAAAATTTTAGTTACCTGTCAATTTATCTGACGATAACTATGTACATACATCATAAATGTTCAATATTTTCAAAATATAAAATTAAACTGAGTGCAAAATATGTGTAAATTAAGGAAATAACTCAATATGCAATATGTAAAATATGAAAGTCTAATCCTAATGTACATATAAATGGTGTAAAAGATATATAAATTATTTTAAATTTCTTTATATGTGTGCATACAATTGTAGGATTTCGATAGTCTCTTTTTCTTTATCCATCCATTCATATTTTATGTCTATTTTCCTCTAATGTAACGATTGAGACTGATTGACTGATTTATAAATTTGATAATTATTTTATGGCAATTTTATTAATTGACGAAAAGTGTGGCATTATAAATTCTAACTTTGTTATCAATTTTTTTTTTTTTTAATTTAATTTGTGGTTAATGAACATTAAAATGAAATTTAGAAATAGATGCGATAAAATTATAGATTAATTTATTATTTTTATTTTCATTTTATAATCAAAATTAAATTCGTTATTTATTTTTATTTTTATTTTAAATTTAATTTTTTTTTTATTTTTTGTTCTTCGAGATCATATTGAAATAAAAATTAATGTTTCTTTCATTCACCCATGTACCACCATACTGATAACAATAATAAATTCAAATTTATGTATACATTTTTTTTTATAAATTATTTTGTTGTTTTATTTATTTTTTTTTTTTTCAAGATAATTTAATTTAAATCAAATTTCATTAATAATTGATGATAATACTCATATTCTGTTAGTTTTTATATACATATATACATACATTATTAAAATGTTAATTTCTGATGTGACAGGTCAAAATAAAAATGTCTCGGTAAAAATCGATATCAACATATGTTTATCAATATTTTTTTCATATTAGCTTTTTGTATACATATGTAGCTTTTGTATTCTTCGTTTGTTTACATATTTGCGAGTATATTATTAGTTTAAGGTACTTATTGCGGTATAGATTATTGTATTTTTGTTTATGATTCATAAGAATGTAAATTTTAAGAATAATAAATAAGAAAATTCAAAAAGGTAATTTTCTTGTTTTTCTTCATTTTATATACAGAGAGAAGGAGCAAGGTTATCAATCATGTAGATATGACATTCATTTTAGTATATTCAAGTACAGAATATACATACATAGTAAATAATGACAAAATGATAATCATTAAAAAACATATGTATGTTTCAACTTCGAAAAAGATTTTTGAAGAAAATATAGAAAAGAAATGAAATTAATTACTTTTACTTTGTACATAATTATCTGCATGAATACATTGTAGTTAATTGAAAAATATAATTATGTATATGAAATAAATTTAAATGAAAAATACATATATAAATAATAAAATAATAACAAAAGTGCCCTTAGAAACAAATTAAAATAAATGTTCTACCTACATTTACGAGTATATGTACAAAATGTAAATATACAAATACAAATAAATAAATACAGTAAATTAAATGAAAATCATGAATAGTATGTAAATCATAAATATGTATAGGTACATTGCTATTGCTAGGATATTTTTTTAAAATATGCAATCATAAATAGGTAGTTGATTTGATGAAAATTCATTACATATTTATACATATGCAAAAATATTTTTTTTAAATTTATTTTATTACAATTATTATGTATTCATTATTTGTTTATTTTAAATGACTATTGCTCATCATTTATTTATTTTTAAATAAATTTACATATGAACATACTACATTAAAAGATTCATAAATTTTATATAGATACTTAGTACTTTCATACAAAAATGGAAATTTAATTAATTATTTCTGAAAACTTTACAAATTAATTGAATACATACGAGTATTTCATTGTTGTTGTAAAATGTGATATTTTCAAAAACCAAAACCAGAAAAAAATGAGAGAAACATTTTATAGTCATTTTATTCATTCAATTTTCAGTACATTTTGATTTCACATATTAATATTGCATAATGTTATTAAAATTTTATGTAATATGATGTGTGCGGTATGCATGATCTACACAACCAACATTGATTGAAGTAAGTATGTGTATGTATATACACGTGCATGCATGGTATCTAATACATATTTATGAATATTTCATTCTCTAAAACATTGAAGTATTTTATAATCTAATATAAAAATTGAATTAATTAAATTTATTGCCAATCAACTATAAAGTTAAATGCTAACTAAAATTCATACATAAATTTCTTTATAGACATTAGGTATGTATGTGTATGTATGCGTTTGACAATGTAACATTTTTTTTGAAATATAAAATTCACTAATTTTGAATTAACCTAAAGCAGTTAAAATTTTTGCCATTCATACAGGTAATAAAATTTTGCACAATGTTCATCGTAATTTATATTTACACACGTTATATTGCATATAATAACCATATATATGTATATATATATAGTACTTGTAGATTGTAGTATTATGTACATGATGTGTTCTTCTAGTTTACATGTGATAGCTAATCAATCATTAATTAAACACGTTCGTATACACGACTATGAAACTTTATAATCGCATACGATATCCCGAATATAATATACATTACATTACACTACAATATACTATATATATTTGAAAAGCGCTAATAATTTTCATATACTTATGTATGCACATAAATGTAAATAGATGTATGCATGCATATTTTAGCGACATTTTATATTATATATTACATAATTTAGGTTCATTTTTAAAAGCTATACATGTTTGAATTTCATGAAAATTTTTCATATATTACTCGCAATTTGAATATCAAAATTATTCAAATAGTTCAAGAGAATTGCGATTTACGTATACCTGTTAAAATATGCTTAAAAGTGTAAATTTTATGTTATTCATTGATTGAACTGAACATATTTTTTTTTTTTCAATTCTTATTTCTGTTGTCTAATCGCGGCTATTTTAATCGAAAACTTTAATTAAAACAAAATGTTCTGTGTGATGACCAATTTTCTAATTTATATTAGAAATTTGTATTCGTATATGTATATGTTGTATAATACGACGAGTTAATGATTTTCGAAATCGTAATGTCGTATGAAAATCTGTTATACCAAAAATGCCATTATACTGAAATTTTAATTAAATCGAAATCTGTTCGTGGATATGCATTACACGTAATGTAATTGTTTTTGGAAATTATTGTGATCAGAATATCAATTATTTGTCTGAAAATATATTTTATTGAATTTTAGAAATTTCATAATGAACTCTCGACCAAAATAGTAAAGCCTTTAATAATGAATTAAAATTTCTATTCTATTTATATTTTCAAATTTCTAATGCTAACACAGGTAACTTTTAGCTGAACAAATAATAAGAACTTAATTATTTAAATTCGAAAAAAAAAAAATTGAATATTCATTAATAAAAATTTCTCATAGTAAACAATTTCATCCTTTTTACATTTTTATTTTAACAAAAATATATGCATATATATATTATAATTGAATTTTTTTAATCTAAATACTTTTGCACATACCGAACGATGTAAGGATGTATCGATGTATTTGTTAACATACATCTTTAATTAAATAATACTACAGGCAGTATTACATGTGTATATGTATTTTCATGTTACTAGACATTAACAAAACTAAAGCCTACTATACGTGTATGTATGTAAGTACATTAAGTTAAAATGTTGTATAAAAAATGTAACATTTTATTTCATTTCCGATTGTGTTCGTATTATTTTTATATTTGTTTGGTGTTTTTTTTTTGCGCTGGAAACAGAAAATATTTTTATCATATTTTACTCTGGTCATGAATAAAATAAAATGTTACATTTATCACTTTATTAATAATAGATATATACACAGGAAGAAAATACAAAAAAAAAAAAAAATGCAGTAACACAAAAAAAATGAAAACAAATTAAAATCGAATTTCATTTTTGCCCAAATACCTACATAAAATTTAGCTACATGTATGCAGGACTATCATTACATTTTTTTATACCAATAGTAATAAATAGAATTATATATATGGCCGGGAATTCATATGAATTCTTAATTACGAAACGATAACACACATACAATATACTTACGTAAAATTTGTGTCAGTAAGTGCAGAATAAGGGTATTCATTTAATGCAGTAAAAGCATTTAAACCGATTAAAATTTTGTATGAAAGACTAACTTTATCATCATCAATAACGCTACAGCTCTAAATAACCCTAAAATAATTTTATTCTCTTGAGAGTGAATGCCCTTAATAATTTAAAAATCAAAAATGTATATGTATACATATATATGCATCTATGCAATATATAGACAAGCGAATCGTACACAAATTTTACACTATGTATGTGGTATCAGCTTAAATTTTTTTGTGTTTTGTGTATCAATTAATTTATGTATCATACACGATATCGTTTTTATTACAAAAACTTTTCTATATTTTTTTTACTCTCTTTAATACTCGTATTTCTATATTTATTTATGTAAAAGTTTACATCCATACACAAATTTGTATTGTGTATGAAAGTATTATTTTTTTTATTATTTATTTTTAAATTTTTATTTTAAATTTGTAATTTGATTATTTGTTAATTTACAAATATTCATTTATTCTCCGATTAAGCGCCACTAGTCATCTATCGAAGTTTCAAAATAAAAATTCAAAAATGAGTACACACTATTCGCACTATCGTACCGTATACATACTAATATTATAGGTACTTTATAGTGCTTCAGAGTATACATAAAGGGAAAGAGCGAGTATAAAATGTTGTTAGTTGATTTGCCATGTTTCGTTATGAACAATATTCGTACCAGAGAGAAAATCAACTTTTTCTGAAGACTGAAAATACGAGTACACACATGATGTGTAGAACCACAGACAATATATATATTGTCTCACACACTACTCACACTATCTTGGCATATACCAAGGTAATTGGAACACTCTCTCACTCTAGAGTGTTCGAATTACTATAGTTACTGTTAGAGACAATGATATCCACTGCTCGATATTAAAAAGGGGAGGAGCAAGTACTTATTAAATGTTGTTAGTTGATTTTCCGTTTTTGCTTTGTACAATATTTGCATTCTCTACTGTGAGAGAAAATCGACTTTTTCTGATAATCGAAAATAGAGTGCACATGATGTGTAGAACACTACTCGTATTAGCACAGCGTACATACTATAGGCGAGTTATAGCAAATACAATATACACACATCACATCAATAAATATGTGGAGAAGTTTTATTCGTTCATTCTTGATATTGGTTTTACGTGCATGCCTATATTGTCTATGCTATAAAATAGTAATTCACAATTATTGGTACACATACACTGTAAAATAAATTCATAGATAAATAAATGATAAATTACAATATTATTGCATGTTATATACTACATAAATATTTATAAACAATAAGAGTATGTACACATACAAAAATTTGTATAATTTACATAAATATAAACGTAAAAGAATTTTCAATAATTTTATCTTTTCATTTATTATTGCTGCGGTATACATACACATACTATTACAGTTTATATTTTTTCTCTTCCCTCTGTACATACATATGCATGTATGTGTGAAATTTTTAATATTTACTTGATTACATAGTGTCGGTTGATTGTGGTTATGAGGTGCACATTCATATCCACATATACTATTACATACATATTTTTATTTTATATTATCCTTTTTTTTTTTTAAATAAATTCTCATTTATTATACAATACATAATATTGATATCCTGGTTATATGAATATGATATTATTATTATTATTTTTGTTTTATTTTTTCATTTTTATTTTAATAATTTCATCATTTTATCTGGAATTTTAATTTTTAATATTTGTTGTTTTAATTGTTATTGAAAAAAATAAAATATTAAATTACATACTGAATATACTCGTACATCGTATTAAATGTTGTGCTCATACATATCATAAAATGACATGAAGTATGTATGTACCTTTAGCAAAAGGTAAGTTAAAAGCAGATCATAAATACTTACATATGTAAGTAATATATGCATAAACTACATATATATGATATCAATGATTTCATATAATTATTTGTTTAATTCACTAAAATATGATAATTTTAAATAATTAACAATTAATAATTTATAATAATTTTAATTTAAATATCAAATACATATAATTATAATCGTGAAAATGAAAATAAATAAATAAAATAATTATAAAGGTTGTTTATTATTATCATTTTTATTTACTATTTATTTTGTTAAATAATATTTTTATCTCATTAAAAATTCACCACTTATATAGGTAATATATAAAATATTTGTTTGGATACACGGGGAATAAATAAGATAAAAACAAAATAATTTTATTTCAATTATTGAATTAATGAATAAAATTTTGCATTTAAACGCTGTTAATAAACGATTTTATGGAAAATTAGGATGAATTGAAAATTCTGGCAATAGATGATGTCTACTGTGTTTTATTTATTTTTTTTTATTTATTGCATAATTAGTCTGTGTAGTATTTGAATTAATATATGTAATTGATATGATAGTAATTTTATTGGTCGATAGATTATTTAAATAGGTGACACTAACAAATATAATAAATTGATCCCTTCTTTTTCATACGGAACCATAGGTGTTATGAAAAATTCAATTTTAAAATTCAAATTTTCAATTAATTTTCATAATCGTGAAAGTGTTAATTATGAAAATTTTAATGTATTATTAATTAATATTTAATTTTACTGTATGCAATTCCACTAATTACTGATTTATTTGTTGTTTTTGTAAGTATGTATTATCCTTTTGCATTGAATTATATTTTATATTTATAATGAAAATTTCACATTACATATTTTTTTTCTCGTTATATTTTACTACACAATTTAATTTTTTTTTTTTTTTTGTTTTTGTGACTATAATTAAAACCATAAAATCATTTATTTTATACTCACCATTTAAGCATATGTCCGAAAAGACTAACCATACTATGACCAACAGGTTAAACCACTCATGAAAAAACTTTTTTTTTCTCGTCATTTTTGAGTTTTTTATTTTGTTTGTGTTTCTGTTTTTTTTTTTTTTTTGTTTTTCTTCAATGAAACTGAAAATAAATTTGAAAAAGAAAAAACGAAATTAATTACCGAATTTTTTTATTTTTTCATTAATAGTTCGTTAGTTAGCTACATAGAAATTTTCTGAGAAATGAAGGAAGACCAGAGTGCTTAAAAAAGTGTGGGAAAAAGAGCCAAAATGAGGTAGACCTAAAGGACGACATGGTGAGATAACGTGAGAGACAGTGAAGATTTAACAAGACTTGAGAAAAATCTCTCAATTGAGAAAAATGGAGAAATCTTTTGAGGTAGGTTTAGGACCTTCAGGGACTGTAAAGCAAAAATAAAATAGACGGTATTCATTTAATGTTGTTAAGAAAAAAATTTGAAAAAAATATTTACGATAATTTTATATTTTTCTTGTGTTTGCTTTTTTTAACTTTTGTAAATTTTTTAGTAATGTATACATGACATACAACTTTGAAAGTTTTGTACTCAGTGTAAATGCCAAAAACAGCAAAGAAAACAAAAATGAAACTTTTCAAATTTTAATTTTTTTTTTTTTTTTTTGTTTTTTTTTTTATAAAATTTAATTTTCTTGATAAAATCATCATTCCTCTCATACAAATTTCTAAAAATTATTCAAGCATTATACAACATACAAACGTGATCAAATACAATTTGGTACATCCTGTTTGTGGAAGTATATAATCAACTAATTTGCAATTGACAAGATTCTAATGATTTTATTTCAGTTAAATTTACATTTATATTTACATATAATACTACTTTGTTATATGTTATATATAGAAATAGATATACATACTCTACAGCATAAGTAATTCATAAAAATATATATTAAATTGCGATTCACTAATAATTTCAGCATACAAACACACATAACATACACACAAACACTAATACAAACAAACAGAATATATTATCGAAATAATTCGTTCATTGATATATAGGAAATACAATTCAAATTCAAAATCAAATTGAAAATATCCTAAAGATTTATTATTGATGATATCGAATCCTCCTATATTATAATGTCTATAATTGTAGAGAAGTTTGATAATTGCAAATCCTCTTAAGACACTAAACACAATTAAATCCATATATTCGGAAGTATATGTATATGAAATGTGTGTGTAAAGTTTATTAATTTTTTTTTTTTTGTTTTTCCTTTTTTGGATATTTCGAATATAATATCTGGCGCCATATATAATATCCGAATAAAGATAAAATTAATCTTTGTGAATATTCATATGAAAACTCGTATATCCCATATACATATATACGTATTATATCACATATATCATACATAAATATGAGTATACGATTATAAATGCATAAATGTATGTAATCACATATTACTTAAGAATTATGTATGTAGATAATATTCACAAATTTGATTTATTTCAGGATATTGAATTTAATTTGATTTCATTTTATTTTGGTGTCTGTGTGCGGTATACATATGTATACCGTTTTTGTTCTTAAAAGGATAAAAAGAAACACACACTCGTTACTCGTGGATAAAGCTAAATGGAAACAAAAAAAATTTTTGTAAACGAAAATTATCTAAACACTCTTGTTTACATTTATACACAAACATTTTTTTTTTTCAAAAAGGAAAGAAGGAAACTAAATACTCGTAACAAAAGAAAGTTTCATGAAAAAAGAAAAACAAAAACGAAAAACACATTCATATAATATACTCTTACATAAAAATAAATTTGATTATTTCCTAAATGGATACACATTTTTATGCACATGCCACATACATTGTATATTTTTATGTGTATGCCTACGTAGAAATTTAATGTTTTCCATCATCTTACAGAAAAACTATAAAATATAAAAAAGAGATAAATGTGCAAAAAAAAAAAAAAAAAAAAAACAACTAAGAAAACATTAAAAGAAAGTTTTCTTTTTTGTAGTGTAGTTTTGAAAAGTTTGTCGCCTACTAACTCATTTTTTTTTTGTATTTCCTTTTTTCTGTACTTCATTTTTATTATATTTTGTCTTAAATGTGATAAATATACACGTGTGTAAAAAAAAAACACAGTAGCATTTCCTTTTTATAGTTAATCATCAATCCTTAAAAACAATACACAATCGCACGTATACAGTACATAAGTAGTATCACATGAACATTGCGTGCACATCTACTTTGAGTTTGTGAAGATATTAGAGGAAGACATAATTTTTAGAAGATTCATAAACATTTTATGATCTATGAGAATTTTGGTATCTACATACTTTTCAGATAGAACTTTAAAAGTAATAAAAAAATTTTTAACTTTTTTACATTTCGTTTGGTTTTTTTTTTTTTTTTTTTCTTGGTAATACAGAAAATTGCTAGAGTTATATTTCTATCCTTAAAGAAGATTTTCATTTACAAAAGTTTACGGTTATTTTGTTGAATAATTTGCAAAAAAATAAAATTCATAAATAAATAAAAAAATTCATACATAATAAGAAAAATTATTACTCGACTGTGTCCTCATCTAAAATTCTATTTGTGTTATTTTTCTCTGAGAAAAAGAATTTTCATTTTTCTTTTTATTTTTTTGCTTTTTTCTTATCTGCACCAAGATATATATATATATGTATATATACGAATTTAATATTCGCATTTTAAACAAGAACTCATATAAATCCTTGAAAACTATAAAATGAAAAGTGATTTTCATGTTATAATTTAAATATTTTTGGTAATAATTCTCATATTTTTAAGAATAAGAGAATATTTACTAAAAGAGAAAATAAATTTAAAAAGAAAAATTTAACCAAATCAATATCTTGCAGCTCGATGTACATAGGTATATATGTACGTATATCCCACCACAGGAATACACTCTTAAAATATTCAAAATTTTCTATAACATTCACCAAAAATTTTCTTTGCTAATAACGAAAAGAAAAAAATATAAGTCAGAAAATTTTTAAAGCGCGTACCTACACATTTATTCGAACGTGTGTGTAAGTATGTGTATTACACCTAAGTTATTACGACATACATATTTCCATTTCCACAAATTATAAGTTTCGATTTGGTCGCATAGAATTTATTTGTTTTTGAATGATGATGATGAAGACACAAAAATAAGTAGAAAAGCCATTTATATTTAAATTTTAAATTATAGGTCTGTGTACTTATTAGAAAATTCCTTTTGAAAGGAAGCAAATAACAAAAAAAAAAAAAAGAACAGAAAAACATAAAGTTGGATTCTAAATTAATGAAATTTATTGTTTTATTATTTTGTTTTATGCTGTTTGGTGTTTTTTTTTCATTTCCTTTTATACATATTTCATAAAACACTTCACAGACATTGCCAATTTCTTTGATTTTTTTTTTTTCAATTTTTTAAATTCTTTTTTTCCTTCTTTTTTTTTTTAATTTTGTTCTTTCTTTGATTATTTATATTTTCTTTAGGTTTTTATTGAAATTATTTTTTATTCTTATTTTTATTTTTATTTAATTTTTTCTTTTTTTATTTTTTATTGTTTGACGTTTTTATTTTAAGGTCGAACATTCCCTCCAGTGCCATAAATAATTTCCAGTTGTGCCTAAATTCATTTTGTTGACACTTCACATTAGTTTTTTTTTTCTTTTCTTTTTTTTTGACAATACTCCAAACACTCTCTTTACAATAATACGATTATGTACAATCATTATACAATATAAAAAGAAAATTTATTTTTTTAACTTCAATACAAAACATAAACAGAAGAAGAATAAGAAGAAAAATATAATAAAAATTAAAAAAAAAAAATATATAAAAATATTTGTAGAAAAAAACATAAATAAAATTCGAATAGAAAAATATTCTTTTCTGTTTAGAAAATGAATAAAAAGGAAAAAATAAATATAAATTCTGAATTGTTTAATAGAAAAAGTGTTTATGATATTATTGTACACCGCACAATATGTTGTTGGTATAAGGTCCTTTTGGACGTAGATTTAGAAAAAAAAATGAATGTGTGTTCGAGTTCGATTTAATTTGGCGAAGATAACATAAAATATTGAATTTATTCATTTCATTTTCAAAACGAATTCATATACATAAATTCAAATTATTCATTTGAATCAAGCATAAAAATATAATCATCAACCTATATCCTAAATATGTTAACAATTCCTTTTTCTTTTTTACACATGATAAATTTACAAAAATAAAAAAATTATTTTTTGCTTGGAATTTTATTCGATTAGAATATAGACATCAAATCATATCAATTGGATTAAATCCAGTGTTTCATTTTTAACCTATAGCTACACATACGAGTGTAGATACACATAGAGATACACATATGAACATAAGTATACAAAAGAGTAAATATGATAATCCGAAAGTGATTATGTTATGAATGTAAATGATTTAATGTCCTTATTATAGTATTAATATTTGATACACATGTATACAGAATACACTTATTTACAACATTTTCATTTTCATTTCATCCTTTTTTATATTCGTTTTCTCTGTGCTGCTTTTTATAACAGGTTTCAGTTACCATCACCACCTTACGTGAACAAAAAAACTGAGAGAGTAAAAAAAAAAAAATATCAAAAGAAAAATAAAATCAGAAAACCAGAAAATCATTCTACCAAAGATATTAGCCGAGATTTATAACACAGAGAATACAAGCATACAAAATCAAACTTATGCGTGTGTGTGTGTGTTTGTGTGGGTTGTGGATTTTACACATATACATACATGCACATATTCATTTTTAAGTACAGCTAAGGGAAAAAAGTTGTGAACAAAAAACCACCTTATATCGTATCATACGTACATATAATGTACATTCCTTTCCATATACATTCATACATATGTATGAAGTATGTGTGTAGTTAATAATTTCGAAAATGAAATTTTTACTTTTACAACAAAAACACATATTCATTCAGACACATACGTATATACCTGTAGGAGTATGTGAACGTATCATACAGACATAAATATGTATTTCTAGTGGAGTGGTAAAATCATGTGCGTGTTCATTAAACGGAAAAAGCAAATAAACAACAACATATCAACAGTAAACAAACACAAATGACAAACAGAGATTAAAACAAAAATGAAAAAATAAAAAAAAAAAAAAAAACAAAAAAACACCGAACACAGCATCAAACTAAACTTAACCTCAAAGGAATAATAAATTTTTAAAAGTTGACATGTTGAAAAACTTTTCTCCTATGTATACTATGGGAGTATACTGTATGTTTACATACCCTTGTACTTACTTACACACAGAATATAATTACATACAATACTCGTACATACACATATCTATATATACGGATATAATGCGGATATTACATACACAGATTCCTCCTAATGTGCTATATGTATTACACCTGATATGAAAAATAATCGTGAGATGAAAACGAAATCGAAAATTAATAAAAAATAAAATCAAATAAAGAAAATTTAACTAAAGGTGAAAAAATGAAACAAAAAATATTAATAAAAAAAATCAACAAAATAAGAAGAAAAAAAAAATATTTTTTACTTCCTTCCTAATATATAAGATACGTGTGTTATTACAATTTTTACATTTTATTATCTACAATTTTCATGTATATGTATGTAGACAGATAATGATAGACATGCAATGTATCTATAAAAGTAGAAAAAGTAGATACTGGTAGATACATAATGGTAATATGTATATGTATTCAAATTAAAGAAAAACTTTTTCCTTATCCTGATCATGTTACACTTATCATACTACCTACCAAAAAAAATTATTATTCATTATCCTGTTCGAAATGTTGATATTTCATTGTGTAAAATATTTTGTATAATAATTTATAATGAACGAAAATATTTTTATGAAAATAATTTTTTTCTTTTTTTTTTTCAAAAATTTTAATTA
Source organism: Villa cingulata (assembly GCA_951394055.1). NCBI lineage: Eukaryota > Metazoa > Arthropoda > Insecta > Diptera > Bombyliidae > Villa > Villa cingulata. The sequence continues at coordinate 25,162,451 of OX596024.1, read as the reverse complement.
ACTTTATTTTTATTAGAGGTATTCACTCAGGCTAGTATTTTAGCTATTGTGTATTAATACATAATCAAATTTAGTGTGGAGTGAACATACTTTGTAAATACTCTTGTTGTATCAAAATTTTCCAGTCAGCTGATATAGTTTGACAATTAAAATTTTAAAATTTTTAAATTTAAATTTTATCAAAATTTACCAAATGACTACTGTGTGTTCAACTGTCAAAATATTTACTACGAAATACTACACAGAAAAAACATGCCTTTACCCTATTGTTTTATTACAATGATTGGCTTACTTGATTTTATATGGGAGAAAATAACAAGGCGTAGTATATTAGCAAAATGTAGTAAAAATACTTCGAGTATATACAAGGCCAAATACTAGAGAGAGTGAATACCTCTATTATTTTTTTTTTTTTTGTGTAAAAATAGCAGAATAAAAATATTCGTACATATGTATGTACAATGGAATTATGAGAAAAATTGTAAATTCAGAATAATATTATTGGGAAAATTTAAAAATTATGAAACCATAAAATATCATCGAAATATTCTAGATGGAACATATGAATGTGTTTGTAGATGAAGTTTTTTAATTTTTTTATTATTATTTTTTTTTAAACTAAAATTATTTAATTAGAATTTTACCAACAAAAAAAAAAACAAAAAAAAGGAATATGATAGTGTATGCATGCAAAAAAAAAAAAGTACATTCGTGCTTGTAGTACGCTCGTAAAGTAGTATGTGGTTAACAAAGTCGTTATGTGAATTTGAATTATTTATTTAAAATTTTATTCTGGTAGGTATAGAAAAAGTTAAAATTATAAAATACAACTACATAAATACTAATGTGATCAAAAGATAAAGGGGAATTTTTCAATTTAAATTTCACTGATACTAGAAAATGATGAAATTATTAGTTCGTGGGTTATTAGTAGCACTCTGTTTGACATGAGTATGCAGCAAGTTGAATGTCAATGTCAATATAGTGTTAAATTTCTGTAGAACTATTATATGTGTTGTGTTTCTGTAAAAGTTTTCGATTTTTACAATGTTTGATGTTGCAGAGCAAAGAATTTGTATACATTTTTTTTTGTTGTCGCGGAATGAAGAATATTTTGACGCGGAAATGTTGAGGATGTTGAACAACAAAATCGAGAAACTGTTCCAGGAACACCGTTTCGACTCGATTGAGAAGATAAAAGCCCATAATCGAAAAAAATTTTTGAAGATTCTCTGACTATATCAAGGATTGGAAAAAAACGTTAACATACTGGTAAATACATTGTGTCGAATAGGAAGCACTTCCAAGGCAATAAAATTAATTTTGGAAGATAGAATACAGATTTTCATTTTATAAACAAATTCACTTTATTTTTTGATCACAGTATAGTATATTCGTGTGTATGATATCCTCATGAAAAAGTTTTTATAAACGAATCATATATCAGATAAAATACATATATGTGCACATATGTACTGTAAATATTTTTTTGTATTATTTAAATTTATCATTATTTATTCAGATTAAATATGTAATATTGAAACCATTAAAATCTTGTACAACCAAAATATGTATTTTTTTTTCTTTCAAATAAAAATTTCATATGTTTTCTGTGAGGATAAAAAGAATCCTTACAAATATTTTAGCAAAAAATATAATTTAAAAAAAAAATTGAAGAGATTATTATAATTGAAATAATTGAAATTTTCAAGTACACATATTATAATCTTGTATGAATTTAAATGAAATCCACCCCATTTGTACGAGAATACATTACATATTTACGTCTGCTTATACACACATTTGGATGGATTTTATTCAAACAGACTGTAATAATTACAGTATTGGTCCTACATACATACCTCGTATACCTGTCTTTAATTGCTTTAAGCTTTATCGCTTTCAACAAGTCTGAAAGGTATTTCCGAATATCTGATTCGTTTTTTTTTTATTTTCTATCATAATAATAGTCCGTATGGTGTATTACGTACATAGGTATCAGCAAAGATACTAGAAATACAATGTAATTTTATAGTATCTTTGGTATCAGCAGCACAGCAGCAGATTTTCCTACAGATGTTAGTTTATGTTAGGTAACATAACGATGACAATATGATGGTATTGCATGAGAAAAAGTTATTATCATTGAAGTGATCATTTTCATTTTTTAATTTTCATTTAGGCTCTAAATTATTACATATCATTATAAGCAACTAGGTATGGTATACTGTAGATTATAATAGATGTGTAGTTATAGCAGAAGTGCTATTAATAGATCTTATAGCCATATGTGTATGTAAAAATACATTTAAAAAATGTAAATAAATAAAACAAATAAAAAGTAAAAAAAATTCAAAGGAACAAAAAAAAATTCTCTTAAAAATCTAAAAAACCAAGCAATTTTCATTTAACCAATAAAAATCAAAACAAGAAATAATACATATTGCCATTTTACGAGATACGAGTGGAATTTTAGATTGCATATTACACATACATAGATACATATGCAATATAGAAAAGTTATAAAACGTTTAATGTTTAATTTTTAACTATCAAAACAGAAGATGAAGAATAAAAAAAAAACAAATACAAATCTAAATGTGTATTTTCGAAGAAAAAAACATGAAAAATGAAAATGAAAAATCAAAAAGATTTTTCTACGATTCATTTCCTTTTCCTGTTTTTTCTCCTATTGTATAATTTCATTTTTTATTTTGTTTTTTTTTTTTTTTCATTGGTTTTTCATTTTGTTTTCAACAGATATAGTACTACATACATATAGTAAATGCAACACTCTGTTTATATGTTCGTATATACGTGTACAAAGTACACGTACACAAATACAGTACATATTATAATAACATACACAGCAAAAGGATGGAATTATAAGTAAAAAGGAAGTCATGCTTTTAGACATATGATATGCAATTTACACACATAAATAAAATAAAATAAAATGAAAAAATAAGCTTGAATTAAGTGTACTTACTCTTACTACTACTACTAGTACTACTACTACTACTGCTAAGTGTGCTATCTAAAAAGTCTATGGTATCTGTAAAATGTGTAGTTTATTCTTTTTGTTTTGTTATCAGCAAAAATACATTGAAATAATTTCAAATAAAAATATCAACCAATATTACGTGCATCATCTATACATGTCTGCATTACGTATAACTGCTGAATGTATATACATATGTTTATCTATAGAAACTAAAATTTCTGAATATATGTACATGTATACGTACACAAAAGAGATATCTATAGATTCTATAGATGACAAACCATTCGAAATTTATCGTTTTTGTGATACGGAATAGCAACAAATTTAAAATTTTTATCTTTACTGCTTTAATATTTTGGTATCATTTTTATCTTTCTCTATTATTTTCTTTTATTTTACTTTTAATTTTTTTTTCTTTTGCTTTAATTTTCTTTTGTTTTAGTTTTCTTTTTTTTTCTTTTTTCGATTTGATTTGATTTTATGTTATTTTTTAATGTTGGTTACTGTAGATATCACGTAACTTTTGTTACACAATTCGTTTGTTGTTGTTTCCTACTACGAGCTACCAGTATTATATATTCCATGAAAACTTTACTTGTTTAGATGTTTGTTTATGTGCATATATATATATGCACATGTGTGTGCACATACTATATATGTGCATGTGTGTGTGTGTGTGTGTGTGTGCTAAATTGAACTATATATGCATATACAGTCTGTTCAAAACGGGACGAACTTTTATAAAAATAAAACAAAAAGTTTTTGAGCTTACATAATAACATTTTATTGAAAAAATAATCTTAAAAATAAAGTCCAATTTCCACTGTTTTGAGTTATGAGGTGACATCTTCTGGTACAACTTTCGCTCAATTTTTTTGGCATACTCATTTAAAAAGCCGTTCCACAGTCTCTTTAACATTCTTTCCAAGTGACGAACGCTCTTTATTTGTTTCCCGCGAAGTTTGTGCTTCATCAAAGCCCAAACGTTTTTTATGGGATTGGCATCCGGGGACTGTGATGGCCAGTCCAACACCGTAACCCCATTTCGTTCTTTCTACTGTGTACACAACTTATATACAAATATCACTTCAAACTTTTTTTTATAAACAGAGCTCATTTTGTAAATATCTAACTACTTTAACAGTTTGAAGAACGCAAATGAAAAAAATCTTGGTCAGCGAAATCGACAAAGGCAAGCTAAACATGACTCATGTAACATTTTTAGTATCTTGGCATTTATTGTGTTTTACACGACTGTCGTGTCTTTTTGAACAGAACAGACTGTATATATGAATGAGTGGATTATTTTATACAATACAAAAGAATTTTTCAATATAATTAATACGATTTGAAGTTACAAAGTGCACATAAAAGTGAAAAACACAAAACTAGAATTTGCAACAACAACAATTAAAAGAAAAAATCGAATTGTATCTTTTAAAACGTTTTCATTACACTCAAAACTTTTTTTATTTATACAAATTGCATCACATGGTTGCTTATTTATACAAAAATTTGTGAAAATATCGAACGGTTTTATTATTGTTCATTTCTTGTACATATGTATGTACATTTATGAAGCAATATTGCATGTACGTGTGTGTATGTATAGATACCTTTATTCATTCATACATAATATTAGTTTTAAATTTTATGATTTTCAAAATAAAACTGAAATTTTATATTTCTCATTTTAGTATGCTGTTCTTACTATCTTTTTCTTTAGGTTCTTTGGTTTTTATATTTTCATTCAATATTTTGTAATAGAGAATAATGGAAAAACTATTTATTACATTTTAAGATCAAATTAAATTCAGACAACTATAACTAAGTATAAGAACTAGTGTCTACGACTTTTATAGACTGAATTACGTTCGTGACACATATACAACTAGATCTATATGTATATTACACAAGTGTACTTGAACAGATTTTTGCAATTTTTAAATTGTAATTCATTGTGTCATTGTAAAAGAGTATCATGTATAGATCTATGTACGCAATATACGATTTATTTTTGGTATACATAGCAAAGTTGAATATTATCTTGCCTTTAATGTCAATTAGAAAATTTTAAATTAGGAAATTAAGATCGATTTATTATTTCTTCTTATTATTATTCTTTTTATCGACGCTAAAAATCTTTGTGAGACAATGTCTACAACACTATACTCCTCTATTTCTCTCCATCTGCTCTTTGGACGCGTATCACTTATTGGTACTGTTTTATATATACATATCAATTTTTGTTCTTTCTTAGCTAATCCTCTCAAAATGTCTCAACCAATACAATAATTGTATTGTCCCTTATGAATTTAGTTACATACTAAGTATGTGTCCTATTTATTATGTATCCTATTAATTTGTCTAGGTTATTATTTGACTTAAAATATTCTTATTACACTTCTTCTGAATTTTATTTTCATCTGATTTCGTTATACTCCAGGTTTTACAACCATACATATATATAAATACAAGTGGTGTTATTGCTTTATACATTCTGAAATTTTGTATTATTCTTTAAGAGTTTTGATTTTATAAGTTTCAAATAAGCATAGTAACATCCATTAAACGTCCTCCTCCATCATAAAAAACAAACAACATTTATTAGATATCTACATGAATTTTTTCATTAATTAGTTTCGTATTTATTTTTGATTTATAATTTACAAAAATAATAATAATAATAATATAATAATAATAATAATAATAATAATAACACAAATAATGAAATAATATAGAAAATCTTTTAAATTACCCAAAAACATTTTATCTTTCTTCTTAAAATCAAAAAAGGTGAATTACAAATTACAAAAATATTTTTCTTTGCAAACATCATCGTTTCAATCAAAAAAATTCATTAATATATCTGTCAATTAATCGATAAATAATAATTTACGTCTACACATCTACATACAAATTCATATATACTTTATATATATAGATGACTGCAAAAATTGAAAAAAAAAATTAATAAAAATCGAATGAATCCTATATGAAATGATTTACGTAAAATTGCCAAAAATAAAATTATTTTCATTCATTTGTACATTAGCAGCATTTTTTCATATGAATAGATAATATAATATAATATAGATAATATAATATTTATATGTATATGTATGTAGGTATTTGAGCCCTCATTATCAAAAATAAAACAAAAACCTCTTAGCAGTACTATTATATCCTATAATAAATATATTTTGTATGAAGTGTGTATGGAAATAGGAAAAAAATAATTCAAATAAATAACACGTATATAATTATGTCATTTTCTTTTCAGCCATTTTCTTTTATTTTTCTGTTCTTTATCCTTTTATTCACATTTTCGAGCACAATTCATATATAGTTATACGTGTAGGCGTGTATTATGTACATAGTGCATACATATATTGATAGGTCGAGTAAATACCTGCTATATGGATACCAAAAATATTTTTTAATTTGTGTCAGTTTCAGCTTCAGGTACTACATAAAGTATAGTTATATATGCCTACTCATACATATATAAGTTAAATAGTAAATAGTACATACAAGTCAGCATTCTTTTCTTTTACTTATTTCTTGATCCTTTTGGTTCAATAATTTTTCTTAGTTTTTCTTTACATTTTTCTTTATTTCTCTTGATTTGTTGTGTAATCGCTTAACAAGTATACCTTATTATATAAGAGATATGAGTATGAGGTTATATGAAAAGTATTAATTCATTTCTCATTTCTACACAAGAATGTATCATATATATATACGAGTATGTATGTAGACTAAAATAACATACATAACAAAATATTCAATCAAGTAAAAATAAGTTTATTTCAATTTGTCCTTACAAGACAATTCAAACGTCATAGAATACAAATGTATATGCAAGTATCTCCATGTATATGTTATCGATATGTGTATACTATATTCATATAGAATTTTAGCAAAAAAGAAAAAAAAATAATTCGAAAAAAAGGACGAAAAAAAAAAAAAAACAAAATGTATATTAAAACTGAAAGTGAGAGTGTATACCATGTCTTATACGAGAAAAAAACAGTTGAAAGATATTCAAATACTATACTCGTATACATTGTTTTATATACGATCGTCTGTATGTACATACTTACGTATACCCATACTTGTATTATTTCATTTAGTATTGTAATAAGTTTGTACGAGAAACTATTGAAAAAAATTCACCAAATAGAAGACAAAACAAGAAAAAAAAAATACAGCACAAAAAACACAAAAAAGAAATTTCTTTAATGGTGTACTTGTCAGGCGATAATTTCATTTTGAAAAGGGTCTTAAATGTTGTACAAAAAATGAATAATAATTAGTGAAAGAAAATTTTTCACAAGAAAAAAAAACAACAAAGAAGCAAAAAAAAAATGTTTTCAAGTACCTACTAGTGGTGGTACATGGCATATAATTATATAGATTTTGCATATTTATAAAGATATTGTTTAGATGTAGATATAACTACAAAATGGGGAGGATTCTTTTGCATAAGTGTGTGATTTTTTTTTTTTTTTTTTTTTTTTTGCATATACACGTATACTTATTTTCAAGATGATTCAACCAATTCAACTGTAAAAAGTTAAATTTTGAAAAGGTAAATGAGATGAGAAAAAATAAAATATATGAAACGAAGGATACATTTTCTTTTTTAACATTTTATTTACGATTATTGCTTGTTCCTGCAATAAAATAAATAATCTCGAAAATTTTGTATTATTTTGAAATTTTTTTGAGTATATTTTATAAAAAAAAAATGCTTTTTTTCATTCTTATAATTATTATTTTGTTCCTTTTCGATTTGTTTTCATAATGTTTGCGTTAATGAGATTCAAAAAAAAAAAAAAAACAACTTAATTTTGTTGTCATTTTATCATAAATTTGTTTACTATTTTAAGTAATTATAGCAAAAACAAATAATAAATTTTATATACTAATAATACTAACTTTAATTTACACATTTATATACGCTTATACATACATGCATGAATTCAATCATTATGAGATCAAAAATAATCCTAAGTTTATGAACGTTCATTGTCTGTAACGCAAATGTAAATAATATAAAATTCATTTATAAAAAGTGTATGCACTTCTACACCTACATACATACATATACTCGTATGTATGATGAAGTATAACAAATTTGTAATTGACAAATTTTATTTTATACTCACACATATTTACATATCTACTACTACACTACATCATATAATACATTTCAAATTTCTCCATTTTTCTTTTTAACTTCCAAAAATTGAAATACAATTGAAAATTTAGCTACATATTGCATTACAATCATACACAATAGAAAAGTTCCTTTGTGAAATTTATTTGGAAAATCAGTTGCAAAAAGAAAGAAAAAAACATACATATTTGAAATAAAATAAAATATTCTATATACACACACACCATATGTACATGTACGATACACATAAATAAATAAAAGAAAAAAGTAAATAGAGGAAAATTTATCAAAAATCTCTTCTATAATTTGTTGATGATATACAAAGGTATGTATACATACATAAATAACAATAAATCCCTTTGGGTTACAATAAAATTGAGAATTCTCTGTTCGATACAAAATAAAAAAAGGACAAACAAAAAAAAAATCAAACAGTTACTTCATATACTAGTTTTTTTTTTTTTTCATTTTTTACGGATTTTCAGATTTTTCTTCTTTTTTTTTCGATTTGTCGATATAAATTTCTCAAATAAAATATCGTAATATATGTAGTATATGCAAGTTAACAAAGCGTATAAATATAGAAAAACCGGAGATTATCATCAGATACACATTCGCATTCACATTCAAACACATACATACTTATGTTCTTTAAGGTTGTTTTTTTCATTTCTATATTTTTATGTAAAAAATAAAAAAAAATTGAATACGGATGTGCTTTGAATTTACGGTTTTTTTTCTTTTTATTTTAATTTTACATATTTCATTGTTCGGAAGTACATAGCTATACATTTTTTAATAAATAATTGATACATTAATAATTACTATATCGTTAGTGAATAGATCCTCTCTATACAGTGAGATTCTATGCCAAAAAGGATTTTTATTTTTTTGTAACGAATATATGTATTACATTGTGTATTGGTGTATCGAGGTAAAGATGTTAAAAATATACGCATTTACTTCAAGTTATAGGAGAAAAAAATGTATTGAAACCTCTTAGAGGGAATAATATTTATATATTTGATTTGGAGAGGCCATTTTAATTCGAGTTGAGTAGTTTTCTCGAATTAAAGAGAAATTCAACTTATCAAAGTTTGAGTTATAGAGGTTTTACTGTATATACATATCCACATTTCATACATATTTAATCATTTAAAATTCTACCTAAAAAATGTAGTAACAAAAAGCCCAAAGGATCTCAATAAATAATATTCGTTCCCTATTAATTTTCTTTGTGCCATCGAATCAAAAATATGATTATTGGCTGATTTATAAGTACATATGTCTGTATTATCCTTGAACAAATTTTATTTTATATTATTGAATATATATTATACAAAAAAAAATCTAAATTGCATCGTATCCTTTTTTTCATTTTCTTTATGATATTGAAGAAAATCAAATGAAATATTGAAGAAAAGAAAAAAACATAAAATCCGGATTTGTTCAATTAATATTTTTGAAAAGTTTTTCTTTTTTTTTTTCAAAAGGACAAAGATCAAGGATTTTATTTTTAATAAGTATGTATGTAAATTGTGTTTTTATGTTTTTCAAATAATTTTCAAACTTATATGAATAAGTATAAATATGTTTTATGTATATGTACACACCGAATACGAACGGATGTATGTGGATTGAATGCACAAAATAAAATTTATTACTCGAACAAAGTTTTAACATTAATATTCAAAATGACTGTTCAAAATAATGCACATATAACTAAAAACAGAAAATGAAAAGCAAAAAATAAAATAACGACAGATATTTAAGTCACAATTAATTAAACTTTTAAAATATATTTTATCTTTCTCTTATATATCCTTTTTCATACACATTCATTTTTTGTTTTTGTATTTTCATTAATTCACTTCTTCATTTTTTTTTTTTTTTCAATTCTCTTCTTTTCATCATTCTTCTTTTCTTTTTTTTCATTGTGTTTCAGTTTTTGTTTCCTTCAGAATTTTTTCTGGTCTATATAATACCTAACAGTATAAAATACTCATCTGCATACATACATACATATATTCGCATAAATATTCAATATCAGTAAACGAAATATGATTGAGTGCAGAAAGAAAAGAACAAAACGAAATGTGAAACGATAATGACAACAAAGAACAACAAGAAGAAGGATAAGAACAAGAATAACAAAAACGATAATAAATGAAAGAGAAAAATAATCAAAAAAAAAATAAGTAATTTTTTTAACTTTTTCAAACAGAATTTTCATATTAGAACAGAACACTGATAAAAAGATCAAAAACAACAAAAAAGTACAGAAAAAATTAGTTAATTTTTTTTTTTTGTTCACTTATCAATCACAAGGATAATTATTTGTTTGTATGTTTGAATGTTTGATTGCCATTGTATTCATAAAATGGATTTGATCTGTTTTTTTTTTTTGTGTTTTGTGTTTTGTGTCATGTCAAAGTTTGAAACAAAAAAAGAAGTAAGGTTTTTTGTTTTTTATTCAAATTTGCGTTATAAAGTTAAAGGATAATAACAAAATGGAAATTAATCACTTCGGTTTTTTTTACAGATTATGTAGCTACATATATTTTTTTATGAGAGAAAATTTTTAAAAAACATTAAAGAAATTAAGTAAAATTGGTTAATTTCTTTTGTTAAATAAAGTAAGTAAGTATATCGTCAATCGTCATATTAAATTATACACGATTCGGTGATGAGTACTCTTTTAAGAGTTTGAATTTAAAAATAAAAATTAAAAAACCAAAAAGAAAATTAAGTATATTGAAAAATTGAAATAGAATTTCTAGAAAAATAGAAGAAAAAAATTTGTAAAATGTATACATATATATTATAATGTGATTATAGAACATTAATTTATTTAACCACTTCAAGGAATCTCATTAAAATGAAAAGAATTAAATAAAGAAAAAATGCATAATTAGATTCAAGGATAATTCCATTAAAGAATTATACATTTTGTTTTTATACTGTTGTTGTTGATTATGATGTTTTCGTTAAATAATAATAAATTTAATTAAATGTCGTGTTAATTCCCTTATGTACTCTTTACATATACATAAGTACTTAATATATATACATACACACTCGTATAATATTCTCCATTTTTTTTATTATATAATTATTATAATTTCACATTATATAATAATAAAACTGGCATATAAACATATAAAATAATTTATTACGGCTTTAGAAAAAATAAAAGAAAAAAAAAGTTATTTTTTAAGGAAAAGGAGATAATAAAATTTTTTTTTATAATTTTTTATTACTTCTGAATTATTATACAATTACATATGTAAATAGTATGTAAATAAAAATTAATTTAAGATTATAATTAATATGAATTCACATTGCTATATATATATATATATAAATCCTTATACATGTACGCATAATTAATGCAATTTATGAATTAAATTAAATTATTGAATTAAAAGCAACAAAAAATATGAAAATTAACACAAAAGTAAGAAGATAAATAATTGATTTTAATTTTTCATTTTTGAAAATTTCTACTTACTTAAATTTGTTCGAGTATTAGTATATATACACTGGTAATGGAAAGATGGAGTATATTTTCTTCAGACAATTAAATTTAATCTTCAAGAATATAAGGAAACATTTTATATTTATACTCGAATACTTAATAATGTATATATGTATCATATTTTGGTATTTCTTAATTTTCATTTTACGAGTTTGAAAAGGAAATAATGAAGAAAGACACAACAACCCAATAACACCAAACAACTACACAAAAATATTAGCGGAATAAAAACAAATAAAATATGAATGATATATGTATGTTTTTTTAAAAATAAATAAATATACTCGTATTTTCTTATTTTATAGAAAATTTTGAAATGATAAAAATTTGTTTTCATGTGTATTACCATAACATTTTTTTTTTGGTTTGTTGTATTTTTTTTTACCTGTTTTTATGGTTTTATTCAGATTTTTTTTGTTTTTTGTCTCTGATTGCTGATGTGTTTGATGATCGTTCATTATTATATGAAATTCTATGTTCTTTCTGAAGCATTAAAAATTATAAATGTACATAAATGTACGTATATATGTATAACATTATTATGAAAATTTATAAACATTACATATTATTAAGATATATTGAATATACATGCACACATACATAAGTAATATATTTATGCAAATTTAGGTATATATACCTTCGCTTCATTTATGTGTACATCCATAATGTAGAAATAAATTAAATGAATGTATAGATATACGAGTAGTACTTGATTTCAAAAGCGAAAATCATACATTGTACATTTCACATATACTATGTATGTGTATACTTCTATACGTATTTCAAAGATACATCGTATATCGTATGAAGGAATGTATATATGTACACCATATGTGTATATACTTAGTTACATACGTACATCGTATAAAAATTCTGCTATTATTGTTCTAAATGTTTCTTACGTACATATGTGTGTACTTACGCGTTATATACAATATTTAATATACATACATACGTATATTTACACATAAATTTATTTTTTGCATAAATACTGTTGTGTACATATACATACTTACATATTCTTACATAATATATTAGTGTATATATGTACATATGTACATGTATGTTTGTATCTTAAGATTCCAACTTTTATAATCCGCTTACAACTAAAAATCCTCAAAGAGGAATGCAAAAAAAGAGAATAAAGAAAATTTATTTATTTTATACAATTTTTTTTTTTACCTTTTTTGAAAATAAATTGTGTAAGATAATATACGAGTACGTATGTACATATGTACATAATATCGCTAAAAAACAGTGTAGGTTAAACATGGTTAAACTTATAATTATATATATGTATATATATGAACATTGTTATGTATATCTGCACATACTTATGTGGATATATGCATCATATGATGTGCATATGTGAAAATAATTAAAAAACATTTTCGTTTTTCATTTCATTATCATTTAAATATAATGAAATCTTTTAAGTATATTGTCATTATAAACATACAAATCTGCATGTATGTACATATACGCGAGTATTAACATAAAAAATATACGTATATATGTATCTTGGATACATTTTTAATGTACAAACATCGAATTTTAAATATTTACCATTACCAGTTTTACCTACAAATACAAACATTAAGGGTATTCACTAAGGAGAATAAATTTAGAAATTCGTATTAAAGAAAATTCATATACAAAGGTGTTAAGTAAATGCATACTAATATCACATTACTCTATATATATTCTGAAGCAGTGAAAGTCATTAACTGTAGCAGTACCTGTAGTTTACGCTATAATAGTGCAAGTAGTATTTCACACATCATGATCTACTCGTATTTTCATTTTTCAGAAAAAGTTGATTTTCTCTCTGTTACGAATATTGTTCATAACAAAACACGAAAATGAACTAACAAGAACAACATTAAATATTTGCTCCTCCCCTTTGTACATACTCTAAAGAAATGGAGATCATTGACTATAATTATACCTATTTAGTATATGCTACGATAGCAAAGTAAATATAGGTAAACTAAGTAACAAATCTCAGCTATTTTGATAAATAGAATGGGAGATCCGAGAAAAAAGTAGTTCAAATATACATGTTTATCAAATATTGTCAGCAATTCTCATAGCAACAACAATTTTCTTAAAGTCTGAAAAGCACTTTACCTGTCAATTCCCAAATTACTATATTTATAATGTAAAAATGTGTACATGAAAAAATAAGATAAAAAGTACACATACTATCAAACTTCTCATTTTCTATATCACCGACATCACAATAATGCAAAATTCTCTCTGTTTACATTTTTTTTTACATTAGTTTTTAATAGCCTCCGTGATATGCACTAGTGGTTGTTGAAAATATTCTTATTTGATTCACATACGAAGTCTATTTCGCTTCAACTTTTTTATTCGTTGTTCTTCTAACATATGTATGATAATAGCCTCCGTGATAATTTGACGGTAAATACACGTGCTTGATGTTGTTGTTGGTTTTTGAGTTGTTTTTTAGAGTGAATTTTTGATTGTGTTGTTTTTTGCGTACTCAATTTTATAAAAAGGGATGGCTTCTTAATTATTTCTTTCTTGTTTCAACTACTTCTTTAGTCTTTATTTGATTTTCTGTCTATTTTTTCGTAGCTGTCATTGTATTTGTGTAAAAAATTTCGAGGTCATTGAGAATTAAAAAAATATTTTATATTGAGATTTTCCACTTGGTATATATATACACTTTGACGATAGTACGAATATCATTGTATGTACATACTATATGTACTCGTATTTTATAAAAGCGTGTAAATAGTGTAAAAGTACACGTTTCAGTCGGCTTCTATATGCCTTTTACAGCATTAAGTGTACACCCTTATTATATTTCCCACAATATATAATGAATACACATTAGTAGAGTATACATAATGTATATCGAAGTAATTTTATATTCATATGTACATACATACGTATATGTAGATGTGAATAAATATGCAAATTTTCAAAATGTATAATATACAGTAATTAAGAAGTAGACAAGTTCATATAAATATATACGTACATACTTCATAATTATAAGAAAGAGAATTTTAATGTTAAGGATCTCTTATAAATGTTACTACTATATGTATGAGTACATTAAGAATACATACATAAAAAATACTGAATATACTCGTATTATATACACACAATTTGTATAACAACAAAACGAAATTATACAAGAAATTTCTGTGTACGATGAAGAAAATTCTTTTACTCACTTCAATGTTTGTTAACTGCGTTTATTCAAGTGGGTGGTTATAGTGTGTGTATTTACATAAGTATAATGTGGCATATATGTATGTATATACATATATATTTGTGTGTGTATGTGTTTTATTTTTTCTTTATTTCTATATCACAGGATAATTTGTTAGTAAATTTTTTCATGTCTTTTTAGTATAAAATGCCTTCAGTAAAATGTCTATCTATGAGAAGTGTACATGTGTTTATTTGTATACATATTAGTGTACATAAATGACGTATACACACATATTTACATATATTTATGTAGTTTTTGCTCGCAAATACAACTAAATGTTGTTAGAATATACGAAATGAAATGAATAAAAGTAAAACAAAAACACAGAAAACAAGAGAAAATTAATAACAAACTTAAAAAAATTCATTACAAACATATTTACATTAAAATATCAGAGAAAAAAGATACAGACAAAAATAATATAAGAAAAATTTTATATCAACAAAAATATCTTGTAGCTGCCATTTACTATATAGTTAGTATTAAATTTTTATGTTGAATGGAATTTACCTTTTTTATGTTACCATTTAAATTGAAATTTTCCTTTTTAATATTACAAACGAAATAATAATTATGAACAGCATTATATACTCGTAATAATTGAAATAAAATATTATGAAAAAGGAAAAATTTTTCTTGATTGTTTTTTCATAGAGGTTACATAAGTATTTTATTTTTTACTGTTGAGAGAAAAAATTGTAGATTGAATAGAAAATAAATTTTAAATAAAAATTATTTATTTAAAAAAACAAAAAAAGAGTATAAAAATTATAACAGATTTTGTAATTAAATTAAATAATAAAATGATGCAGTGTGTGTCATGAAGAATTTTATTTTTTAGTTGTTTCAATATTCATATGCAATCGTTGCGAAATGATGATTCATTTATTTACACGTTTTGTAATTATGTATGTATGGATTTATTTCAAAACTCATTAACATGGCAACATTCTTCTGCATCTTCTTCCTTTTAACACTGCTGGCCAACAGCCATTGGGAGAGCCTTAGCTCTTGTCGATATGGATACAGTTTAACATAAATTGCGAACCACTGAGTTGTTGATAGAGAAGCAAACATATTTACTTGACAGGGCTTAGTCGTCAGAAAATAGAACTCGAGTCAGCATTTTCAAGGTCTTTTACTCAGAAAGCTGATTGAACTTGGGGGTAATTAATGTTGGAAATATATAAAGAACAATTGAAAGTTATTCATCTCACTTTTGCTTTGGGCAAGATTCGAGATGAGTGTAGACCAGTTTTGCTTTACCATTAAGCCTCTATTCTGTTTTGAAAAATAGCTAAACTATTTGTAAAAACTATAAGCTATATAAAAATTGTAACGCTTGTTATTATTTTGATTCCATTACAACGGTCAATTATACGTGATTATACATATAAATTCACTTGTATGTATATTTATGTAAGCTTAACATTATCTCATATCCTTTATCACTTCTTTTTTTTTTCAAAACAGGAAATATCGAACACATTTGTCCTCTTGTTTATTTATTTATTTTTTTTTTTTCATTTCATTTCACATTTAGTTTTTATGCTTTAATTTTTCGTATGTGTTTGCGTGTTTTTATAACTAATTTTGTGTGTATTTGAGGGTTTGTGAATTTTTTTTTTTTTTTGTATCTTCATAAATTGCTTTCAATGATCCGTAAAATTCTATTTTGAAAGTTTGAACATTTATTTATGCACGATATTATATAGACCTATTCGTACAAATATCTACACACAAATATAACATCATTTTATGTGTTCGTATATACACTGAATATACAAATGTACGCCTACACAGATTCGTAAATACATATTCTATAAATATGTGTAATAGTAAGTATGTATGAGTGTCATAAAAATGATGCGATTATTATGTTGATGATGATGATGTGATATTAAATTATAGTAGAAGAAGGTGAAATTTTATTACCACGTAATTATATTTATATATGTATGTATGTATGTATGTATACATATATGAAATTATATAAAAAGTTTGACGACAATGTATAAATGAATATTAGAATTAGAACTTTTATGAATGTTTTTTATACATGTGTGTATATATAAAATCATTATTATAACTTTGTATTTTGTATTGATTTTGAGATGTATATTTATGTATGTTTAGATATCCTCACATAATGTATACGATGCGCACATATTTATAATGAGCGTTAGATATAACATTCATTGATCCTTTTTCATTTTATTTTATACATTTTTTTTGATTGTGTGGTTTTATTATAATATAAAATTATACAGGAAATTTATAAAGCAATATAATATTGCCAATCGTCTTTTGTTAAGTTATCGGAATTTATTGTTATATATGAAGAGACCAGCAACTTATATTATAAACGCCGATATGTACATAATAATAACGAATATACAATAATATAATATAATTATGATCATGAAAATGAAATGAAATGAAATAACAAAGTGTCTATTGAATTTTGTCTCAGAATAGAGACACAATTATTATTATAAACGATGATCAGTAAAATAGTGTTGCCATATTGTAAATTTTTTATAACAATAATTTTGAAAAATTGTATAACAGAGAATTCAATTCGAAATAACCAAAAAGTTTTTACAACACTGTGTTGTATTATGAAATCAATATTTTAAAAGATAAAATATTCATTTAATCATTATCGCATTATCATATATAATAATTGTGTGCTCTAAACATAATCGCAATTTAAAAATCTCTTTGATTCTGATTATCTCTTTCATATTTTTATGTCATTATTAATATTTTTGTGAAATGAAGGTCTCTATATTCTACCATTATAATTATTAGTATTCATACATGTTCATATAATATGATATGTATTTTTTCATATTAATTTTGTTTTTGACATTATTGTGGGTTTCAGTTTCATTATATGTATTTATTTATTCTCTTTAAAGTAATGTAGATGTATTTGATTTTAAATAAAATTGAAATTCTCTGAGGAAATTAACAAAAATTTTTCTAATTATAAAATTAACAAAAACAAAATTCCAATTAAAAAAATTGAAAAAAAAAGTTAAAAGTTTAGTGAAGTTGTAATTTTTAAAAAGGGAATGTAATTTACATTATGTATATATAAATTGACAAATTCTAATAATAGTCCTGCAATTTTATACAATATTGTGGATTTGAAATTGATCGTGGATTTCTCAAAATTTTTAAATCTTGTGTCATCTTGTTTTATTATTTCTCACATTTCTCTCTCTATATAATGTCTGTCATTTTTGTTATTTTTTCAGTTCGGCTTTAAACTCTTATTATATTAAATTTTTCAGCTACGCGTTTTTAGTTCATCCGAGATTTAAGCTGTCAGAAAATCTCTAATTGTATATTATTCTCTTCTTAAATTCAACTTATATTATTTCTCTTATACTTGGATTGTACAAATACATCAAATCAAATATTTTTTATGTCTATAATATGAGTATATTTTAGAAATATACTTTTAAATTAAATACGAGTATAATTACTATATACATACCTATATGTATGTTGTATGTATGTATGTATTTTTTATATTTTAGAATCATCATTAAAATGTGACAAAACACCAAGAGAATTCGAGATATAAATTCATATTATTCACATAATACAGAATTATATATAGGTAGATAATACAACAAAGAAATGAACCTCTAAAAAAAAAATAGAAAAGTAAATTAATTAACTGGCATATGTGTGTATATATGTACCCACTTCAAAAATTACATATTCTAATAAATAAAATATAAGATAAAAAGTAGTACAGTACACACTTGAAATGTAAAATATACACATTATGTATGAATAAAAATCAACAAATATAAAATGAAATATATAATTTTTATGTGTGAAAAGCTATTTTTCATTTAGGACAGACGACCGTATAATAAAAAAAAAAATTACATTCAAACAATAAATATATACATTAGTACAAATACGCACATATTCTATATATTATACTCGTATAGAAAAATAAATTCCATTACATTCATTTATTGTAGTGTAAGTAGTGCACACTCATATCGTTATAAATATTATATACATACATACACTTATCCGTGCCACCTAATTATTATTATTATTGTATATGCAATAGAGACAATTTATTATATACCTATCTAGGTATACTATTTTTTTTTACACAATTCACATTAGTTATACATATATCATATGAACGCATTATATACTACATACGTACCGATTATATTCGTATTATGTGTGTAATGCTTTTATTTTATGTACTTAATTATTATTTCATAAAGCGTAATTTTCAATGAATGACATGCACATACAGCATCATAAGGTATACATATATTGCAATTCATTATTTTGCTGTTGTGTGGTATAATTTTATATGTTGGTATAGTATTCATGTAACACAACTATATATACAACTATATATGTATGTAGTGAGCGTTGTATGTATGTAACATGCATTAAATATTTTGTCATTTCATTCTTTATATGTATATACTCGTACATATGAGTATAAAATTGAATTTATTTTTTTATTCTACTTTTTTAGTAATTAATAAATGCAATTTAGTTAATTGAATATTTTTTTTTTCAATGTATTACTATAGGATGTGCAGGTTAAAAATATAAAAAATAAATTACGAGTCAAATGCACGTTGATATGTATATATTTTTTGTATAGAAAAAAAAAATGAATTAATAAATAATTATCACGTAGGTATCAGAAAATAAATAAAAAAATATTTAAAATATTTCATCCTTTTAATAATCATTCAGAATTTTTTTTTTTTATTTATTCATGTAGAAACATATGTAAATGTAAACGTTTGCAGCGGTAGTACGTACGTCATAACCACATGTAAATATTTTATTCGATGTCATTTAAGTTGTCTTCTCGTGTACGCTCGGTAAATTTTTTTTTAAACTACATATTTACATACCTATATCCTATAATAGATATGACGTGGTAAGAAGAATTATTTATAATGCTGCAATATATTATATGTAAGTGCATACATACATGTACATAAGTATTTGCATTACATAATGAGCACACATTACATATCTATTTAGTACAAGGTCTAAATCGTATAATATCTTGTATATGTGCGGAGATTATAAATTTCGAAATTTTCATGAAAAAGTTTTTAAGTGTTTTTCGAAAAATGTATAATGTTTTTTTGTTTTTGTTTTTTATTTTTTTTTTTTTTTTAGTGATAATGGTTTTGTTTTTTCAAAATTATTTGTAGAACCTTTTATATGTTTTTATTAATTTATTTTTTATTTTCGAATTATTTTTCTTTTTTAAATAATTATAAGAACACAATGCAATATGTACTCTAATGCTTGTTTTTCTACCAAAACTCAGTGGTTCATAATCAATATTAAGCTGTAGGTACACACATAATAGTAATTAGTCTAGAAATCTCCACGAAATCACTACAATGAAATGACTTAAAGCCTTAGTCATACCCAAATTATTTTAGGTTGAAATGGTTCACTTAAACCCGGAGCCAAATCTCAGGGACTCGAATAAGAACAGTATGAAAGTCAAATATCCATCTATAATGCTAGCACTTAAGCGACGTGAAAAGGATGACATCTTTTTCGCTAAAAAAAAACATAGAAATTGGAATTTTGTGCTGTTAGGATAAAAATAAAATAAAATTAAATTTCAAAATAGTAAAATTTCAATCTAGAGGGCGAAACGTTTAGAAATACACCTGGCGCCTAAGAGGCTAAAACCGGCGCTGGCTTTAGCAGTGCTATTGAAGAAGAAAGAATATCAATACTGTATGTATATGTTTGACGTAGAATGCAGGAAAATTTCTTAAATTATCGTTCAGATTATTAAAAAACAGCATTTTAAATTTAAATCAATTCAAATTATTATAATAAATTGAGAATGAACATTTTTCTTAATTATAAAAATTAATTTACGCGTAAAATTCAATTAAATCAATATCGTGTATAAGTATGTAATGTATATATATGTAAAACTTTATAATCACATAAAATTTTCTGACCTGATACTGATTTATGTATTTTTTTTTTCAGTTTGTGGAAAGTAATTTGAAAATCGTTTAAAAGTTTTTCATAATAATTTCATTTATTTTTTTCATCATTGACCAGAAATAGTACATTAGTACATTACATTTTAATATGAGTATGAGATAAGTTCACATAATGTATGCCGATGTGTATATGAATACAGCAGTATGGCGTATAGTTAATTTAATGTATAGTTAATGATCAACAAATGAAATGATTTCTATAGAGCAACCAGTTAATATGAAAACTTTTTTTTTTCCAATTTAATCTATATAGTAACAAATCTACCTCTACAGATTTACATACAAGTACCTTTATATAGATACGTATACATATTGTATGTTGTTCACAATGTAAAATTCTATTTAAATTTCATTTTACCACAATTCATCCAATCAATACACATACAATACAAATTTTACAATACGGTAAAGAATTTCATTTATGCCTGTTATAAAATTTATAAAAAAAATAATGAACTATATACTACTGCAATGTCTGTATTTCCTTGTAATTTATACATAATACACATACATATAAAATGAAAATATACTTACATACAATCTTTAAATATAAATGTAAATGGTAATAAATTTATCTCATACTGTTAAGGATAATTTATAAATCAATGCCAAATGCACAATATTTTACTATATACAATATGCATACATACATACACTCGTAATATATATAGAACTTCATTTCAACCTCAAAAGTCTTCATTTTTACCACAAATGCAACTATTTTAACTGCCACTTTTCTTCCTTCTTCTATATACTTTATAATTTTTTCTACATTTTTTTTTTCTCGTTTTTTTTTATTTTTTATTTATTTTTTTCTCATTTTTCGTATTTTTGTTTTTATATTTTCGTAAATTATGTGTACTACAACTACATATAAAACAAAACAAAAAAAAAAAAATCTGTTTTTTATTTAACACACACATTCAATTCATATACTCGTCGTAGGTCGTAGTAGTAACGAGGAGTAATTTTTGATTGCATTTTTATTTTTATTTTATTTTTTGTTTTTTGTTTATTTTCTTCTCATTTTTGTAAAAGTTAAGTTGTTTTTGTTTCTTTTTTTTTATTTTTATGTTTTACTTGTTCTACTTGGAAAGAAAAAAAAAATAAATTTTCGGTGAAAAATAGTTTAAGTTCTCTCTATTCCAGCCTTTTATGTATAAAATACTCGTATGTTTGTATCTTCGTACATATACCTATAGTATATAATGTATGTGTAGGAAACACATTATGTATAATACTAAAAACTAAAATATATTTAGTGTATTACCCGCATATACTTAGCTACACGTTCATAATAATGAAAGAGAAAAGTTTAAATTATTTATGAAATGTGGTAAGCGAATATAAGTTACTGAATGAATGAAATACTATCCTGTTTATTGCTAGTTCAGAAAAGGCAAAAAAATATATACATACATGTATACTTATTATATTTGGTACTCGTATATAAAAACAATTTAAATTTATAGAGAAAAATTAAAAAGTAAAAGTTAAGAACTTTTTAATTTATTTATTTATTATTTTTATTTATTTATTTATTTTTTTTTTTGAAATGCACATTAAGGTACTGGTACAGAATATTTGTGTATATACATACATACTTACATATATGGATTTTGTGTGCATTATATTATTACATTTTTTGGTTCTTATTATATGTAAAAATTATTTGTAGAAATTATATTCTAAAACCGTTTGGTAGAAATTTATAATACTGAAAGTACGTATGAGTATTTAGTTATGCAAATATGTACATTTATACTGGATGGGTATCTATTGCTATATTATTACCTACTTACTTACTTCAGAGTTTATAAATGAAAAATGTTCTTTCAAAATGTTCCATAGAAATTTTGCATAAATTAAAATCACCTGGAACTTTTTCGAGTTATAACTCTTTTTCTATTGCGATTGCAATTTTCATTTTATGATGAAAATTTTCTTAAATAAAATTTTTTCTCTTTTAAAAAACTAAAAAAAAAAAAAAGCAAAATAAAACAGAAAAAAAAAACATCAATAAAATATAATTTTCCAGTTGATTAAATGAAAGCGTGTTAACATATTTATTTTTTCTTTTATTTTATGTCTACCATAGTTTCAATTATTTATTTATTTATTATTTTTTTATTATTCGTTGTCCTCGTTAAAATTAAAAGGTGCTTTAATTATAAACAAATAGATTATGCGAAAACAAAACTAATATTTTTATCTAGATATATACATACAGGTATTTAGAAAACTATGACAGCAAAAAAAAAAAAAATACAAAAAAAAGAAGATGCAAAATGTTAAAAATAAAAAAAAAAATCTTTACAATTTGATAAAGGACAATTAAAATATATATACATATATATGTATATACTATATGAAATAAATGAAGTGAGTTAAATGTGATGTGATGTTTTCACATATTAAAATAACCGAGATATGAGATAGTTTAATATAACATCTACACTTAGCTGTATTCTCTCCATATAGCCACATATACATAATGTGTATTGTATGTATTTATTTTATATTTTTGAAACGAAATGAAATGAAATGATCTTCTTTTTATTTTTTTTTGTTTTTGTGAAATAAATATGTTTTGCTGTTGGCCTTATAACCGTAGGTGAATATATGTACATACGTACGATTGAGTTTGAATTGCACATGAATACCGATATGCATATACATTTATATGTAGATTTTTATGGTTGATAAAGACAAAAATAATAATATAAAAAAAAATATATTAAAATAAATAAAAATAAATAAATAAACTACATAGAAAATTAAGTATGAATCTATATGTGTATATGGTAGTCTAACATATTCACTTTGTTAGTAGATATTCACTATCATAATTTTCATCTTTTTCATTCATTTTTCTTATGTTAAAATAAGTATAAAATCTGTATGTGTATTTGTATGTAGGTAGATATATGCTCTAATTTTTGTTATCAAAATCTAAATTGCAACATGTATACATTACTGTACTATACATATGTATAGCTAGAAGGATAAAATATGTATAAGAAGAATATAAATGTGTTCGAGATATTTTTATACATACATGCATACTCGTACATATACTTATATTTGTATTTGCAATAATAAAATGTCCTGTATATTAAATACGCATAGATGTATGTACATACCTACATCTGCTCTACTTGTATATATGTATTTGTATGTATTTGTATAAGTTATCTATAGAAAAAGGCATTTAAAGCAAAAAATATAAGAAGAAGAAAATATACTTTTATCTATAATATACACATACTCTGACAAAAATGAATATATGTATATACAAAAGGATATACATACTACCTATTATGTTTATGTATGTATATATACAAACGATTTTTGTGTTTTTTATTATCATTTTGTACACTTGCACTGCTTGCACTTTATCACACACATATACATATACGGTACTCTTACATCTTTCCATTTGTATTCATTTTTATATTTATCTGTTAAAATTGCAGATATACACTTGTTGGGTGCTACTTTTAAAATGTTTCTTTTGTTTGTTTTTTATTATCTTTTCTCCTTTTTTTTTTATAATTTCTTGTCTTTCTATTATTATTTTTATCCTTTTTTTTCATTATATATTATATTATTGTTGTATCATTTTTTTTTCTTCTATATTTTATCATTATTATTATTATTATAATTTATTATCGTTCTTAATATATGTGCATATACATCCATATATAAAATAAAAAAAATGCCATTGCAATACATACATAATATTAATATGTTGACAATAATAGGTTACATTTTACATTTTTTCACAATAATAATTAAAACTCAAAAAGAATAAATAATAATAATAATAATAAAACAAGAAAAGTCATAAACAAAAAGATGAGAAGAAAAAAAAAGCAATAAAAATTAAAAATATTCTCTTTCTTTTTCTTTTTTTTTTGAACACAAGTCGAAGGATTTTTCTATGAGAATAGAATACAAAAACAAAAAAAAATTTTTTAAATTCATTCCGATATATTACATACATACATTTATGTATATGCTCGCATGTATTCATAATTGTACATTTATACTTAACACAAATAGACAAGTATATAAATATGTAGGTGTACATTTTGTTCATTTTTCATATGAATTTTCATTTCAATTATAATAATCTTAATAAAATACTAGAGCGAATGTTCATTTAAGATACATGTATATACTTGATAAATACACATTTCAAAAGGATTGTGACATACATCCTCGTATACAAAAATATATATTCTTTAAAATGTAGACAGAAAATGAATATTTTTATATGTAGTACATTGATATAGACGAATATGTACATAAATACTTATTTACATATTATACTTCTTGACAAAATGTAAATTATAAATTTATAAATTTTATTTGACACAACACATTTCAACTAATTATGTATCTAAAGAATCATTCAAAATAAATTTTCCGTATTTGTATACACGTATATTGTTATACTATCATAATGTATATGTATACGAATACATATTGTACTTGTCGCTGTCATTCTAAAATCACATATTTGTGATATAATTTAATTTTGTATTCATAAATGAAAATTTTAATATTTTTTGCCTTTCATTACTAAATGTTTGGTTTTTGTAAATCTTATCGTTTTATGTGCTTATTCTGTGTGAGAATGTGTATGTATGTGAATGTTTTTTTTTTTGTTTTTTTAATTTTTATTCATCAAATAATGTATCAAGAGAGCGAATTTTTAATTTGATTGAATTGAAAACTTTTCTAAGAAATATTATATGTATTATTCATATAAGTATATGAACATGTAAATTATATTATACATATCTAGAATTTTTTTTTAACAGTAAATTATTGTATGACTTATGAATGAGTTATTAAAAAAAATAATACAATATTTTTATATTCAACATTTCATCCAATCATCATACGAATACGAATTCCTACAATCAAAAAAATTTTTGAATTAACCAAATTGAACATTTTAGAGAAATTAAATTGAAATTTTTCTAAATAAAGTACTTCCTGATGTACTTCTATATCAGCTGTGTCATATATTTTGTTCATATACTCGTATTATGATTTTACAATAATTTTTATTATTATTATTATTTTTCAAATAAATTTAACATAAAATTTCGTTATTTATAATTTTTATTTTTTCATCTATTTATTTATTACTAGAGTGTGCCTGCGACTTCGTCCGCATTGTCATAGAGTTATAAAACGAACCACGATATACAGAATAAGGTGATCCCGAGCGAAGAAGCTCTTTGTAAAGTTTTATCACGTTTTATCACGTCATTTCTATTGAGTTTGTAATTCAATTACCACCCACGATCAACCACGATTATCAGTTCATTTAGAAGAAAAAGCTTTTCATACATTTTATAGATTTTTTTCAGACCTTCATCTGTTTAATCCAAATTTTTATTGTTTTAAATAAATAAATTTGAAAAAAAAGTAGCCTATTATTTGTGGGAGGAATCACTCTTTAAGATAAAAAAAATTCCATCAAAATTGGTTCAGCCGTTTTCGATATTACCCGGAACATACATACATACATACATACATACATACAGACAGACGCAACAAATTTATTTATAAGATATATATTATTTGGTACGTCATTCAAAATTTTATTATTACACAATATTTTTAATATTGTTTTTCTCTTTCACTTTCTCTGTCTCTCTATTTGAGACAGATAATGAATTGAAATCCTATGAGATTCCATTTTATATAGAAAAATCATTTATACTTTACAATATAGCTATTTATTTATTTTATTTCATTTTTATTATTGCATTTATAATGGCATTTATAGTTTATTATTTGATATCTCTTCTCTTTATATCAAATACCAATACCATAGTTGTGTACACTATATACTCGTATTATGAACAGCAATTTAAATAAAATGTTCACAATGAAAATTAAATGGAAATAATTCACAATGATTTCATTATACTAATTGAATGAAATGAAACGATAAAATGAAAAACGAAAAAAATAAAAGAAATTGTATATTTTTGTTTCTTTTTTTTTTTTTTTGTTTTTGTTTCACAATCAATCATTGGGAATCTGTATATATGTGTATATCTGTACATATTTTCCAATTGTTGGAAAATTTTTTTGTTTGACATGCAAAAATTAACAAAATAAAATGTAAAGAACAAAAAATACAGACCAATGAACTAATAACGAAAATTATTATTTTATTTTATGTTTTTGTTTTTTATATATTCGAAATTCGAATGTATGTACAAAAGTACATATACATAAGTAAACTGATATCACTCTATTTACTTAAAAAGATGCATAAATAAAAAATTGGTATTTTTTTCTATTTTAATGGCAAAACTATTTTATGCATGTGTCTGTTAAAATAAAAAATAAATCAAAAAAAATTCCTTAAGAAGTGATTCCTTAAGATTATTACAAAAATATAATATTCATGTAAATATGTCTACTCTTAGCTTTTCAAACATATGTGAATAAAGAATAAAAAAAAATTGAAAAAAGTAAAGTTTTTTAGCTAAGGAAATCAAAAAAAACAAAAATAATATAAAAATGAACAGAAAATAAACAAAAACTAAAAAAAGGAAAACAAAAATTTTATGTAAGTATACATTAAATTCGAGAAAATGGAAAAAGGTCATAATAAAAATTTTACAATCCTAATAAAAGCTACAACAACGAAACCAACTGCTACAAGAAAATCACCATCAAACATATACAAAAACATATACTACAAATATGTATATACAAAGCGCCTAAGTGTATATGAACAAACGAAAGAAATTTCACATAATGTCCCTAAAGCCATTTTCATTATTTTATTTGGTCATAAACGGACCATTTCTAGAATGAATTCAAGACAAAACAAAACAAAACGAAACGAAAAAAAACCTCAAATATACATGTAAATATGGATGTATTGTATACTATATATATATATGTATGTAAACATTGTATATACACATAAGCAGACATTTACAATGTAAAGAAGAATAAAGGAAATTTTCGTAAATAGCCATAGAGATGAATCTGAGAAAAAAAAAGCAAACGAAGAGAACAAAATTAAATGAAATCTTTTAAATAGTATTTATCGTTTATACATAGTGATGTATATGCATTTGTGTATGTGTTTGTAACTGTAGGATAAGACGCCGCCGTTTTTATAATCACATAGTCACAGTATGTTTAGTTAAAAAGTGTCCATAGATAAATGAAAAGAAATTTTTTAATGCTTCCATTGTTTGTTTTCTTACACTTCTATTTAGTTTTTTTTTATTGGTTTTCCTTGAAAATGTTTATTTTTTTATCCTTCTAGGTAAATTTATACTCGTACACTGAATGAACAAAAATAATGAATGAAAATGAATTTTTCGTTATTATTTAGGGGCAATTTTAAGTTCGATTTTCTTTTTTTTTTTTCAAAGAAAAATTTATCTGGTTCAAGGTTGGTTTTACATACGAGTATTTCAATTTTCTTGTGTCTGTCAAATTTCCAATTCACATTTTTTTTAAAAAAAAAAGTCTGCCTTTATTCGTCTAAAAAATTTTTTTTACTACACACCTTGTAAATAATATTCAAGGAAATTATATTATTATTAACTTGAAAATTATAAGTTTATTTGGGTGTGTTGTTTTTGAAACATTAACCTGACAAGAACATAAAAGCAATTTGGTTGAACTTGTTTACAACAAAATCATATTTGAAAATTATCAAATTATTATTTAATCAAAAACAATCAGGACATTAACTTCACGGTCTCTGCAGATAAGAGGAAATCTTTTCATTGGTGTAATAATAATAATTAATAACTGGATTTTATTACATAGCGGGATAGCGGTTAATGGGTGTGTGTATAGTAAAGATACAGAAGAACGATGAAGAAAATATTTAAGATATGAATGGTATTATGATTAGAATTGAATTTTGGATCGAATTAATTATTTTCATTTAACCGACAATTAGTTTTAGATTTAAAAACACCAGAAAAGAAGAAGAATTATATTTATTCTATTATATAAGAAAATTTTGCAATTTCGTCAAATCAAAAACATATACGCAACACACTAGGCACTAGTCTACTAAATAATGTACAGCAATGTGGTATAATTTTTCCATTATAACTTTTATTCTATTTTTGAAAATGTCTTCTGGCTAATGGAAAATTATTCAAAATCGGAATTTAAAAAAATATTAAATAAATAAACAATGAAACACTGGTATACTTGTGGGAACAAATTCACAATTTTTCATAACAATAATTTTAAAATTTGTAATATGTACAAGTACATTTTGTAGAATCTTAAAAATAATCCTTGTTTCCATACTTCTATCTCTTTTGCACAGATATGTACTCTATATACGTACATATGTACCGTTATGTGCGTTTATATATCATCAACTTTTAATCAACAGAATATTTTTTACAATGAAACCGGAGACCGGACACAGATATCTCATGAATATTCATCATAAATCAGAAACTATTGTCGCATAATAAAAAATTTAAAATTCTTGTAATTTTTACTCATCATCCTGATCATTGTATATCCCAACAAACAGAATATTAATGCGAATTTATTCATGTTTATAAAGAAAACAAAGTATACGTAAAAGATAAAGTAAAAAGAAATAGAAGAAACCGATAAAATTCTTTTCAATTTCATTCTAATTCTCGGAATGTAATAATTGATGAAGAGATGATTTTCTGATGAAGAAAACAAAATTTCACCATTATTACATTAACCGAAATTTTTGTTGATGTTTTTATAGAATAATAATTCTTTGTAAAATTATTTGAAACATTTGAAAA
The DNA here is from genome assembly GCA_951394055.1 of Villa cingulata. NCBI lineage: Eukaryota > Metazoa > Arthropoda > Insecta > Diptera > Bombyliidae > Villa > Villa cingulata. The sequence goes on along the minus strand of OX596024.1, from coordinate 25,132,599 downwards.
AGTTAAATTTCATTTTTCATGTCAAAGTAAAAGAAAATTATTAAAATATATCAATTTATATACATTTTATAATCAAAAGAATCTCATTTGAACAGAGAAAATTACAAACAAGTATACATACTCAAGTGTACAATAATAACATCAGAATCGGTTTTGTAATCGGTACAATAATTTTCAGAAGAAAAAAAAATGAAAATCTATATCGATTTGTAATTTAATATATTTCTCATTTCATTTTTCGTTCTGTTACTTTTTCCATTCCTTTTACACTTTAAGAAAAAATATTAAAAAAAAAATGAAAATAAAAAATTGTACGTACATTAAGATAAATTAAACAGTTCAAATTTCTTATCACTAGAAACAAATCTCTTTTAAAGAAGTCAACCGGAACTATCCCCGGATATTAGAAAAGAAACACCAAAGAAAAAAAAAAATAACAAAAAAATTACATTTTTCTCAGAAAATATACGTATACATGTAGCAACATGACAAACAGTGAATAAAATAAGAAATCTGGAGAAAAAAATGGAAAAATATTTTGAAAAAAAAAAAAAAATGAACAACCAATTTCTAAATTATGTATGTACTCGTATGTACTATATGTGTGTTTGAACACTTAAATATGATATATAAAAAAATATTAATACCATTACACATATGGCAGAATATAAAATACTCGTATAGATATCACAGTATATGTATGAAATATAAGAAAATCGTATAAATGATGCCTACATTTATAGTCAAAAAAAAAACACACACACACACACACACAAATATGTGCAAATGTATGTACATGTACTATATTTACACATTTATACATTTTATGTGTTTATATTTGGGGGCACAAAGAAATTTCTCAGTGTGTATAAAATGTTCATAAATACGAACGAAGAATTGAAAGGTCATTTATAAAGGTTTTTATCAATGAGCTTTCATCTTTATGTACATATTGTATATGGGATTAGATATTATTCTGAATCTGAATCCTATTTTAAAATGATACAATGTAAAAAAAAAAATATTTTTTTATACATCTTACATACTGGTATATCCATTGTATGTAGCTAATTCACTTTTATATTTAGTACGTAGATATTTTAGAGATATATTTAAGGATTTAAACAACACTTTATACATATAATAGATTGATCAATAAATAAAACGATAACAAAAAAAATACATATATAAAAGATAGATAATACCAAATACACAATACAAAAATAAAAATCAAAATGACAAGGAGTTCATTTATCATTGGATGGATATACTACTTATAAGGATATTCTTTAAAATTGGATTTAATATTTTTTTTTTTTTTTTTTCAAATAACATATCTGAATAATAATTGCAAGAATTTTTTATTTTTTTGTATTTTGCGCGTGATTTGAAATATAAATTAGCATTAATGTTCGTTTTTGAAGTAAAAAAATAACATATGATGGTTAGCTACCTTTAATTTTTTAGTACTTCACTACAAATGATAATAGCACAAGATATCACATATGTAGTTCACTGTCGTGTGATAATAGTAAACAAATTGATTGATATTCTTTCCTCTTCCTCCTTCCGCAGTACAGATCTAAGGGAGCCATGACTTTCAACGGAGTGATATCTGGACTGAGTTACTGGTAGGAAAGAACATAGTATACCTTTATGATCTTTGCGTATACTCACTCATTCCAGGCTGAGTGAACTTTTTGCCTTATATGGGAAGTGGAAAACAGACATGCAAACTTTTTACTACAAATTAAAAATATTTACATACATAGTTCTTGTATTTTGTGACCCTACACAACATACTTAAATTGAAAACTTCTATAATGGAATGGTTATTGTTAATTAAATGTGAATTGCATTTAAAATTATGCAAAATGAATACAAAATAAAAAGGATACAGAAAATATATAAAGATATTTACTGATCTATGCAATAGCAGTAAAAGTAATTTAAAATAAAAACAAAAAAAATTATAAGAAAAACATTTTAATTTAAAAGACCATTAAAATCATTGTGCGTATATACTTACTTAAAAAAAAAACAAAATAAAAATGAAAATAAAATAAACAAATAAAAAAGAAAACTGAAAACTGAAAACTTTAAAAAAAAAAACGACAAGATAACAAGTAAATCAACAAATGAACTAAAATTTAAAACTAACTAGCATCATTTACAAAAATAAACAGAACATTTACGAAACAAAAACAAAAAGAAACAAAGATAAAATAAAAAAAATAATATATTTTGTCTTTAAATCTTTTCCTACGAAAAAGAAAAAAAAACCAAAATAAAATAAATAAAAATATAAACAAGAAGTAAACAAAATTAAAATAAAATAAAAAACTTTTTCATATAGTATCTCTTTTATCTTTTATACACATTTTTTTTTCTTACTTACAATATTTCTATATCAGTTTTTTTTTTTTTTAATTTTTTATGAATCTAATTTTAAAACAATAAACAAAAAACAACAACAACTATAGATATTACAAATTTTTTTTTTTATCTCTTTTTCACCTTCTTTCTCACTAAACAAATGTATGTATGTAGAGATTTATACCCATATTTTATTTTATTTTTCATTATTTTTCTCTTCGAAAAAAAAAATTTTTCTTCTTCTTGAGACTATTTCGTAATAAAAAGGAAATATTCCTTATATATTTCCTTGCTTATACCATTCCTTTTAATCTTCCTTTTTTTTTGTTCCTAACTATAAATATTTTGTCATTCTTTTGTTTTTGTGTAAAATGTATGATTTTGTAGATAGGTTTTTTTTAAGTTTTTTTTTTTTTAAGTTTTTTTTTTCCTGCTTACTTAAAAAGAGTATGCAGTTACCTATACTTAATTCAGAAAAACTACTATAAAAAAAGCAGAAAGAATTTCTTCCACATTCAAAAAAAAATCAAATTTTCAAAAAGAAGAACAACGAAATACAAGAAAAAAAATGGAGAAAAATAGTAAAAATTAAGAGAAAAAATGTTATCGAGAAAAAAAAAATAATAATAAAAATAAAAATAAATGTAACGAATCTATAAAGCATAGATATAATACTAAGTGTATTATAAAACTGACATTATAGTATAAGATAAAAAAAAAATACTCGTACATAAAAAGTTATAAAGTTATTAAAGTTGGGAACTTTATTTTTTATTTTTTTTTTATTTTATTTTTATTTTTTACTTTTGTTATTGAATATACGAAATGATATGTTGATATACATACACATACATAGGTATACGTAAAAACACAATACACATAATTATATGCATACTCGTATATGTAGAGAGAGAAATGGTACTTAACATTTTTGGGAAATAACTAATGATGACAAAGAAAATTTGGGTTAAAACTCTTCCTATCGCAACATTACGAGCATATGCACCTATATAGATACATATAAAATAATCATATTCATTTTGGTATAGAGTCTAAATACATCTAGTAGTAAAAATATATATGCGTGTAAATGCAGAATTTGTATGTATGGGTGGCATGCATTAAAATATATACATATTAGATTTATACATCGATACATACGTGCTATACATTATACAATAAAATCCTTTTTTAAATAGTCTACTTTATTAATAATATATTTATATTTACATATACAAACCCACACATACATTATGTATTTGTCTTTATATACATTTACTTATACATAAGTACATATTGGTACATATGTAATATAAAAAAATGAAAAATTTTGATTTTACATAAAATTCCATAGATGAAATAAAACACATATGAGTATGTATGTTGTATGTGTGTACGAGTATATACATATGTGTGTACGATGGTTTGGAATCAATATTTCATGTAATTTAAAATACCCTCCATACATATGAGTAAACACAAATGTAATATTCATAGTAATGCGGTAGATAGACGACAGCAGTAAATCAATGATCATTCTTTCAGTCTTCATTCATGTATAAATGATCATTCAATAACCCCCTGATACATGACACTGTTTCAATGATCATTCAATCTTTCATTTATACTTAATTTGTACTTTTTTTTTGTTTTTTTTTTTTATTGTAAATTTTAGTTTTTACTGTCAGTTTCAATTTATAATAAATCTGTATATTTTGCGGTTTTTACTGTCATTGTTTTTTCTTCATCACTGGAAATTTTCAATTAACCATATCTTCATTAATCGCTGAATAAAATCTCTAAAACTTTGAATTTGAATTGTTTATTTGTTTGTTTCGAATTCTTTTACTTCAATTAATTTAAAATGAAAGTGTAACGATCATTATTTTAACTTAATTCGGAGTAACAAAAATGTTCATTCGTAACGAATTATCTTTGATTTTATATGTTGTCTGTCTACTATATAATGAATGTATGTAATGTAGATAAAATATTCAATATATGTATAATATCATTATGATTTTCTTAAATGTATACTTATACAATCAATTTTAATATTACATAACATATTTGTATTAAATTTACAAGACACATACACACACAATGACAATAAATATTCTTGAAGTTTTTCACATTTATTATACATCTACATGTATGATTGTATATTATATAAAGAATATAACAACAAAAAAAATGTGTATGTATTATATGCAGATAAAATAAAATGGAAATTCTTAAAAATATATCATATCATATGTTACAAAGAAGATTGATCTGCATGTACAAGTTCATTTTCATTGATAAAATCTTTTGATATATGTACATATATTCGAAGAAAATACGAATACACATAACGAACAATAATGTATGCATATATACATATGTACAAAAATTCATACAAATATACGAATATTATTCATATAGGATATAATGAATACTCTATATATTATCCTTTCTCAATTACGTGTATATACAAATATGTATATTGTATATGAATTCTATACTTTACAATACATTACAAATGTATGATACATAAATGTACAATCATCTACAGAATTCTTTATTATATATTTTTTTTATTTTTTGTTTTGTACTTAATTTTCCTTTTTGTCAGATTTATCATGATATTTTCTTTGTAGTTGTTGTTGTTGTTATTTTTATATTTTATATTGTTTTTTTTTTTTTGTATCGTTTATTTTTCTGTAATATACTCCTAGCTATAAATGTCTTTTATAAGATAAATAGATATTAATATGATATGGTATGTAAAATATTTTCTAAATTATGTAAAATATGATATTCTGTATGTATACGCATATAACATATACATTATATTACATTTACATTTATATGTTTATATAAATCTACATACAGATGGTAGTACCTACATTTTATATTTAATATTATGTATTTGATTTTTAAATCCTTTTTATTAAAAATATGAGCATTGTATAACATAAAAATAATATATAATTACATAACTATGTACATTACTTTTGTACATAAATTTAAAATATGAAAATCTGACAACCATTTTATGTATTGTATACAGACTTGTGTAAAAAAAAAATAGTAGTGCGAACATTGCATATTTGATTTGATTTTTTTTTTTAAATTTTGTAACACTGTTATACCAAAAACAAAACAAAACAACAATATGTTGTCAGTTTTATTGGAAGGTTATTAACAAATCTGCATACTAACAATACAAGACTGCAGAGTAATAGATAGTTAGTGCTGCAACACAGCATAATTCCGTTGTTCGGGGCTTGTTGAGAGAAAAATGACACGATGGGACATGTTTTTGTGTGAGTGTCCTTCTATCGTGGTGCATATTTTCGGTCCCTAATGTGTAGGGTTGAACTTCTTGCTAACCTGAGATCGGCGAAGAGCTTTGACTACACGACGCCGTTTTAGAGTACAATGGACAACCGTGTCTGAGTGCTCAGATTCATGGGCAAACGTCCTCTCACACCGTAAACAACAACAATAATGATTTTCGAATATCTGTATTTTAAAGAGACAACATGACACTTTTTGTCCGAAGTCATTTTTTCTCTATAACAATAAATAGCAATACATTAAACGAGTAAAATTTAGTAAATTTGTGTAGTATTTCTCCAAAAAATTAATTTTAACTGCGTTAAAGCTTAACTTTTAAAAAAAAAATGAATATAAATTTTGTTTTCGATATTAACATCATAATAAAATTTTAAAAATTTTATTTACGTAATTTTAGCACGACTATTTCCTTACACATTTTTGTGTACTTATGTATTTGAGTTATGCAAGTATATGCATGTATAGTAGATTTATAAAATATATACGTATATTATTACTTTCACTTCATTCACCATTCAGAAAAATCTATATACATTATATAAATATGCTTATGCATTACCAGAATTTGTATTTATGTGTGTGTGTGTAAGAATTTACGTACATATATATATTTAATATAATATGATAGTGATTCATTCACTAATAATATCATCATCATTTAATTTATTTTATAATTTTATTGTTCAAAAATCATATCATCTTACATAATGTATACTAAACGAGTACATATAGGAAAATAACAAAAGGGATAAAAGATAAATACATACACAAATACATAATAATCTTAACAAATAAAATTACATAATGATATTAATTTAAGTCGAAATATACATAAAAGAATTTGAATTTGTTTTCAATATTTTATTTATATTTATTTTCATTTTTTTTTTCTTTTGACAAAAATAATTTTTTTTTCTGTTAAAATTATATGTATTCGTTCATAATATGGTTTAATGTGCCGTAGTAGTGAATAATATACCATGATGATGAGGGTAATCATTTCAAATCGTCAACGTAAGCAACGAATAATTATACGACCTACTAACTATTCAGTAGAGACATACTCTGTAGAGTGCGTACACTATACTCGTATTTTTGTTCTACAGAAAAAGTTGATTTACTACTACTCTATACATATTCTGAAGCGGTAAAAGTCATTGACTGTAACAGTACTTGTAGTATACGCTACAATATTGCGAGTAGTGTTTCACACATTATGCGTACTCGTATTTTCATTTTTCAGAAAATGTTGATTTTCTCTCTGTTACGAATATTGTTCATGATAAAACACGGAAAATCAACTAACAACATTTTATACTTGCTCCTCCCTTTTACGAGTGATATTCTACACGTTCTATACATCATGTGTGCTCGTATTTTAGCTGTTCACAAAAAGTTGACTTTCTCTCTCTAACGAATATTGTACTTACATAACAAACACAGAACATCAACATCAACTAACAACATTCTATACTCGTTCCTCCCCTTTATACACGCTCTCGAGCAATGAAGTTCGTGTAATTCTCAAAAAAAAAAAAGGAAAAAGTTACCAAGTCTTGAAAATATAGTATTAAATACTCTATACTTACGCGAATTACGAGCCTTACGAGATTTGAAATGACTACCCCCAATAAAGAATTAACTGTCATATCTATATGTGCATACATTTTGTATCAGTGTAGTGCACAATTAGATAAAATTAATCTCGGAAAATGAACAGAAACGATGCTATTATAATTTTTAATTTTAACAAATTAATATAAAAAAAATTTATTTACTTTTATTGTATTCTTTTATATATTTATGCGTATAATATCATATAATATATAATATGTAAGTACATACATATTTGTAAATATTTTTCATTTTTATTTTTTATTTATTTTTTTTTGTTTCGTTCACATTTTGCCCTATTTGTGTTTTTCATTTCCTTTTTATCTTCTTTTACTAAGTGGTTTATCTTTTTTATGTAATCTCTTTGTTCTATCTATAATTGTATGTATGCATGTATATGATATACTGATGATACTGTATATATTTAGGCAATAAATATGGTTTTTATATACATACGAGATACTAATATACTTACATATATATGAATATATTTACATACATACATGAAGAATTTATACATATGTAGGAATAGTTTAATAAATGTGTATATATGTATGTATACGATTAAAATAAATGTATACATTATATAATATTTTGGACAAAACTTTGATGTGTCAACAAACAATTTTTATGTCGCCATTGTGGGTGAACATTAGTTGGCGACATTTTTAATTTTGATTTACGCAGTTGATTATATAATTTTGTATACTCGTATGAACAATCAAAAAAAAAAGGAATAATTTCCATCGACAACCCAAAAAAAAAGGATTTATATCCTTTCTTTTTTTTTCTGCAAATTGGAAGAAATTTTTTGTATTGTTTTCCGTTCTATTTTTAATCGGTTGAATTTACAATAAAAACCACACCAAGAAAAATTATTTCACACCACTTTGATATTACTTGATAAAAATTACAAAATAGAAATTCATACCAAAAACTAAATACAAATCAAATACAAAAAAAAAAAAATTCTTCTTGGCTTACCATAATGCAAATAGAATATTTTTTTGGGTATTTCATACCCATACAAAATTTTTCATTCATATACACTCTATGTATCATATCATAATATAATTATTAACTGTTTTATTTATGCTCAAATATTAAAATTTAAATTAGTAATTGAATTTTAATGTAAAGTGATTATTTGAATACAAATACGAATATAGAGAATTTTTTCTTAAAATTTCTGATTATATGTATGTAATTTGAAAATAAATGCTTTTATCTTTATTAAAAATTTATAAAATAATTCATACAGAATCTGCTTTGTTTTTGCTTTTTTTTTTAAGATAAACTCATATTCAGAGTACTGATATCATGGAAAAATATATTGTTTTTAACAAATGAAATAAGTATTTCATCTAAAAAAGGAAAAATTTCATTTTCAAAATAAAAATTATTACAAAAATCTCATTATTTTGTTATGATATTCGAAATCTACTTTCGAAAATTACTTTATTTTTTAAACTGTTAACCTACGTTTTCTGTATAAAAGATCATTAACAACAACATTAAAAATAATTTCAATTTGAATTTTATATTCGAAAAAATACTAATTTTCATCAATATTTTAAGCATCTAGAATACATACATACATATATGTATTTGAAAATTATCATTTTCTTTAAACATAATCTGTGCGTTCATTTCTTCCTCATGTTATACTGTACATGTATGTAGTATGTATACATACATACATAGCACAAATAGATATCTATACAAACATTACATATTTTTCCTCTTTTTTTTAATATCAGATCAATTTGTTCAATTAATTTAATTAATTTATGATATTATTGGATTCATATACAGAATAAATACGAGTATATTGATACAAAAATATGTATGTATACTCGTATATATATATATATATATATATATATATATATATATATATATATACATATATATGTAACTCCTATATTTATGTATGCGTAATGTAATAAAAAACATTATTTTATTATTTCCATAGTTATTTTTTTTTTGTTGTATTTTGTATATTTTATTTCATTTTTCTTTTTCATTTTTTTATTTTTTTGTTTTGTATCGCTTTATATGTGTGTAAGTATTTTTATGCTCATAATGCGATAACATCATATAACCATCATGATGATATTTTCTACTTATCTTTTATCTTGTAATTTATCTCAATTCTATATAAATACATATGTATATAAGAGTTTGTGTAAGTAATTTGATTTTTTTTTTCTGGTTTTAGTTTTCATTTTTATTTTTTTATTTTCATTAAAGATTTGCGCTTTTTTTGCCTTGCTTTCATTTATAGTAAAAGTTTATTATTTGATTTTATATACGCAAACAAATACCTACAGATACATTTATGTGTGAACAAAATTAATTATGTACATACATAAAAAGTCAAAATTATACTGGTATACATAAATATAAGTAATATGAATGTAATATATGTATGTATATGTATGTACAAAAATATAAATATGTATATACAAATATGAATGAATGTATGTATGTTTGTATGTGAAGGTATGTATCTATATAATATTTCTGATAAACTTGTACATTTTATGTGCATATAAATTTATATTCGGATTACATTTATATCAGTATATAGCCTATAGATGGTCATATGTATGTATGTATACATATATAAAAGTAAAATTATACAACAAAAATAATATCTTTATTTTTTTTTGCTTTTATTTTGAAAACATTAATTTATATATTTATGTATAATTTGTACTATATGTGATATGTGTATGTTTATGTGTGTAATGCGTAAATTATTCAACTTAAAATCCTTTCAAAATACATACATGTACACTTATACATAGAAATAACATCAAACATATAGCACTTTAAATAATTGCCATTTAACAAGATATCCAGGTATTAGATTAATCAAAGATGAAAATAAATGTTTCGTTAAAGTATATTTTATACTATAGTAAGTATTAGTATTTAGATTACACACACATTTACCTAAAAAGTATATATGCAAGGATAACATGTCGTATATTTATAGAGATGATAATAGTTCAAAATACCTATAAAAGCATATATGTATTTATGCATACATGAGAATCTAGAAATTCTATAAAGTTCATTTTCTATAAAACACTATGTAGGTATACGAGTATATATAAAATGTATTTAATACGATTTACAAATTCATGCATCCTAAGTTCCGATTCCGATGTATTATACAGGCCCAGTACATGTACTTATGTCCAGTGAAATAGATATAGATATAATGTATACACTAAATAAAATGTAAATTACAATAGCATTATACTGGAGAAAATCTTCTAAATTAGAGAGAGAGAGAGAGAGAGAGAGATAGAACAAAAAAGAATCTAAAAATCACTATACAAATCCTGATATTTTCTATATAATAATGAGTTTTAATCTATATTTTCATTAATTAATTTAATTTACTTTCAGTTGTTCTAAGCAATAATTTTATATTACAAAAATTTAACTTTAATCCATTGAAAATGTCCTATATTTTGTTTAAAAAAAAATAATAATAAGGTTGTAACCTCCATATTAATTCTGTTTTATTTGAAATATTTAAAAAATTCGATCTTCAAAAGTTTCATTTCATTCATTTTATCTAGAAATTAATTGCTACTCATCATATACGCATTCAACTTTTTTGTTTCAGTTTCGATTATTTTCGAAATAATATAGTTCTAGTACATGTTGCGACTTCTCAAAATTTTATATGTTATACATATTTTTCTGTGGTTATTTTGTATTCAAATATTTCGTACATTCTAACAATTGATCAACAGAATTAAAATGAAACTGGACAATGAAACAGTTATACAATTTCAAGTGTATTGAATGGAGATTATTGATGACACAAAAATAATCGTTATTTCATTTTTGTATTCACACACACACACACACCTACACAAAAGTATAAAGAAATCTACATGTATAAATGTTTCGCATTTCGTTTATTCAAATTCAAATATTGTATAACAAAATCTATTGCAGTGTTACGTATATTTGTTATTGCAATTAAATGTCACCTAAAATTTGAAAATCATTCTTTTATTAGTTCATCAAAAAAACAGAAAACAAAAAAACTACAAAAATGCTTATGGGAAGAGAAAAACAAAGTTTCAAATTTTTTCTCTTTAACTTGTGTTTGTAGTTTTTTTTTCCGAATTTTATCTGCATTGTGAATCATCATACATACACACATATACAGTAAAATCTCTGAAAATCAATTGATTTGATAGGATAGAATCAAATATTTTCTGTTTACTTTTATTGAGAAAATAATCATTTTAGTTAGTTCGCACGTATCCACTCGAATGTATGCATTATAGTGATTGTTCGTAAAACGTTATATTATTCCTTTTTTTTTTTGGCTTTTTATATACTATGGCGGTGGCATACGATTTGATTTAAATTTAATATACAAATATGAATTTCATAGTATGAGGTACTTAAGTAAATTTTTGATAAAAAATTTAAACAAAAAAAAAATAAATAAATAAATAACCATAAAAAAACTGAAAAAAAAATTATGAAAATTGAAAATGTAAATAACCATCAGCAAGAAACATGGAAAAATTATGGTTTATTATTAACTGCATATTTGAATAAGTTAAATAAATATAATGAAATACCAAAAATATGCACATACTCATTTTTATTTACTTGGATTTGTATATACATGTACTTGTATATACATATTTATTTATGCACAACAAATGACATAGTCACAAAAAAACACATCGTATAAGGACGAATGCATATTTTTTTCCTATATACATACACATACAAGGAGGTCTGTTGCATTTGTATAGTAAAAATGATGGGGCAACAGAGCTTGATGCAAGGCAAAACCGCCCTTCGGGCTGTCGAGATGATGATGATGAGTGATAAAAATAGTATGGACTAAATCTTATTCTGGTTCGACTTAAACAATAAATGGTCTTCAACAAAATTTATATTTTTTATTTAAATATAAAAACAAATTTATTTATTTCGTTTTTTAAAAAAAAAAAAAAAAACACCCGAACAGAAAAAACAATGAAATAAAACTGTATACTAATATTTTTTCATGTATAGAAAAAAAAATGAAACAAAAAAGAATTATTTTCTTATTTTTTTTTTTTTTTGTTTTTTCATTTCTTAAACAACATAAAAAAAATATTTACAAAAAAAAAATAAACATTTTCACATTTAATTATGTGTAAAAACTTAAAATACATGAAATACTGAATATAATGTAAAAATACATAATGTATATAAACAACACTCGTAAATGCATTATATAAACAGGACGAAAATGTGCAAACATGCAGAAGAAAAATACTAATTTTTTTTTAGAGATTTTTCTCCTGTTTCAGTTTGCTATGATTCTCATTTAATTTTTTTTTTAAATTTTCTTTCTTTTTTTTTTGTGCTTACATTAGTGTATGTACATATACCTACAAATATACATTATATGCATTTTATTTTATGAGATATTTGTAGATTCCTTTTCTTCTTGTTTTTTTCAAGAATATTATTATTCAGAAAGATATGTGTATATTTTGGTCTTACATCATACAAAAATACACTATATATAGATACATATGTATATGTATCTAAATAATATGTAATAAATAAAATAAACAAGTAAAAAAAAAATTAAAAAATGAGAATTTTAATATAAAACAACAACTAAAAAATACTACATATAAAAAGAAATGCAAACATCATACCATACCATACATACATGTACGTACATTATATAATATACGAAAAAGAATATTTCTCTGCTGTTGTACATAAATACATATATGCACTCTTTCTCTTTATGTATACATATGTATATGTAATGTATAAAACACGAAAAAAAAAATATGATTTTGATCAAAATGCTCCGCTCATACAAAAAATAGAAAGATATAAGAAAAATTTAAATGTTGTTTATAGAAAAAAATATAAAAATAAAAATAAAATTAAACAAAAAATAAATTTTGTTGTTTGTATAGTGTTTTTTTCTGTTTTATTTTGGCAAAAAAACAAACAAACAAACACAAAAAGCATTTATAAGAAATAAATTTTCAAAGTAAACTGAAAAATTTTTTATTACATAAATTTTGAAAAGGCTTTTTTATCGAATTAGTATTCGTCAGATGGATTCTAAAATATTGTATACTTACATGCTCGTTTCCAAAAAAAAAAAAATAAATAAAAAATAAAAATAATAAAACTTTGGGTATTTATTTAAGAGAGTAAAATCACATATGTAAATTGTATTAGAGTACATTTTCGCAAATGGGCTTTAAGTGAACGTTCTGCTATGACACATCATAATTCAGATGGTATTTGAAATGTTCTATCATTTTACGTCACAGTAACTGGACTGGGACCATAAAGGCAAAAGTTTAAATTAACATCTAAACATAAAGTAATAATTGAGATAGCTGACACAAATGACAGCAAAATTGATACCAAAAAATTTTACATAGCACTATACAAAAATAAATTACGTGAATAATTTGAAAATTGAATCGTTAATTTGACTCGATTCGTGTAAAACATTTTAACACAAAATTTGATAAAAGCGTTTAAATCGTTTAAAAATACATTTAGATTTACATACCTTTTACAGCATTAAGTCAGTACCCTTAATAAATAAATTTTCTGTAGGAATAACAAGCAATGTACATACATTACATTCACACACGTACTCTTACACATAGCATGCATATTATCTTTAAAAGAAAAATTTAGTTTTATAGAGCGTATATTATTTAGAAAGAAATTACAAAAAAAAAAGATAATGATTTTCTATTTTTCATCTTTAATTTTTTTTTTTTTTTAGGGTTAAACCTTTAGAATTTTTCTATACACTTTTATGCTTACATACTACGATATTTGTGCACGTGCATGCATCCATAAATTAATAAGGTATGATGAATGTGAATGAACTACCTAATGATGTTTTTTATTTTAATATAAAAGATCAAATTAATAAGGGAAATAAAATCATCATATTCTCAAAGTATGTATACATCATTTAAAATGTTAAGTAAATTTACTATTTTATACAACAGCAAACAACAACAAAATTTCTAAATATATCCTTGATAATTTTACAAGGATGTCTTTTTTTTTTTGTTTTGCTCTAATATGAGAGATAAAATTTTCATTTTAAAATTATTATCTACATATATATATATGTAGAAAAAAAAATCATTTATTAATGCTGATGTCATAATTTTCGAGTTGAATTTTTAAATCATTTCGAAATTATACATTGTACATTAAAAACGATTATACATAAATGCGAGTCTATCTAGATAGTAGATACATAAGTATGTTCACTATAAATCCAGTACACATCATATAATTTTGGTTTTTTGTTTTTTGTTTTTTTGCATTTAATGCAGCTCGTAATTTAACGTGCAGTATTCCCGATCATGTACGCATATGAAAAATAATAATTTCGGATTATGTTATTGATTTCGTTAATGTTTTTTTTTTAGGTTAATTTTTTTTTCCGAATACCTATCTTATAAAGTGTTTAAATGATTGTCATAATCATATGAAATTTATTTCATTATCATTACCTACATTTATGTACATATATGTATATTTTTAATTGGCACACGCATTTACCTACATGTATAATGGATGTATTGTCAATTTTATGTAAATTTTATCTTTTTGGCTTTTGTATTATACTATTGGATAAAAATACAAAATTTATAATTAAACTTAAAAATCAAACTTTTTTTTTTTTTGAAAACATTCGCATTTTACATTCCATATTCTGCCATATTTAAAAAATTTACAACAAAAAAAACGAATCCACCATTTTGTTTTTTTATTATAATATGATAAAATACATAATATATGCATATGTCAATTATATATTTATTACTTCAATCATTTGTCATTTTATTATTACATGTGTTTTTCTCGTTAATTTTATTTATTTTTTTATTTGTTTTTAATTTTATTTTTTGGTTCATTCATTATATATATTAGCATATTACCATTATTCTCTGATTGTTCTCCCATTGCATATTGATATTTAATGAATTATGAAAAAATGAAACCAAAAAAAAAATTTATAAAAGATAAAAGGTAGAAATATGTAGCCCCAAAAAAATTCATAAAATAAAAAATTTTTTATCAGGAAATATGAAAAGAAAACAATGAATTCCTTTGTACCTATTTTGCACTATATTCTAGGGATATTATATGGTAAATGATGATATATTGAAAGGAATGATATTCATTAAATACTGTTAATATTAATCTGAATTTTGTATCTGTGACAAAAACAAAAACAAAAAAAACGAATTAAATAAACAATAAATTTTTTAAACGGATATTAAAAAAAATAATAAAAGAATATGAAATATTTTTTTTTTTACTTTAAAAATGAAATACAAACATTATGTATGTAAATATGTTTGTAGGAGTAAACAGAATGTTAGTTTATACAATTCTGTATAAATAATAGTGAATATATACACATTTTTATATGGTAGCCAGACGGTACCAATCAATGATCATCCTTTCAGTCTTCATTCATGCGAATGATAATTCAAAATATCACTGACAAACGAACATTTTTCAATGATCATTTTTGTTGTTATATATTTTTAATTTTTCTTATCAACTTAAACTTTAGTTTTTACTGCCATTTTGTTTTTTCACCACTGCATTGGAATTTCCATGAAAATTTTCAATTCACCGTTTTCATTCATGAAATCTCATTCGTACTTACATACCTATTTAAAATGAAATTAGAATGAAAATGTAATGATAATCATTCAAACTTAATTTGGAGTGACAGATGAAGAATGAATGATCGTTCCCGAATAATTATCGTTAAAATGGTGCATTCTATCTACGGTATTACATATCAGCATACAAAAGCTTGCATGTATGAATATATGAGGCAATACATGTGCACGTAATATGTGTATGTAAAATAAAATTATACTATATTTATATTTTTCAAAAAATTTTTTAAATATATTCCACCTATTTTTGTTATGCATTTCTACACATTTTTTTCTTTCATCTGTATTAATTTTTCGTTCATCACAAAAAAACATAAAAAAAGCAAAACAAAAAATTTTTGTTTTTCTTTAAATATTTATAAATAAAAGTCCTCCGGAATAAATATTTGTATACCAAAAAAATATTACGGTTCTGAATGAAAAATGCAAAAAAGTATGTATTATATGTATACATATGAATTTAAATAAATAAATGCAAAAAAAAAAAATATTAAATTCATGTACTATTAAAGTTTAAACGGAAAATAAAAATTTTTCAACCTTGAGCAGAAGAACAGCACAAACAAAAAAAACAATTTTTATTATGAATTTTCAGTATTTATTTAATAAAAGCAATAATATTTATGAATAGGTAGGTACATACTAATGTGCAGTATACTTTCCCTATTGCCTATATATTAAAGTTAAATTTGTGAGAAAAAAAATGTACATACATTCTTTATATGAATGCAATTTTATGTTTTATATTTGATGAAATTCTGTTCTATATATGAAGTACATTTTACGCATATATACAAAGTTTACTATCTTTTGATTCAAAATCATAATAAAACAAAACCAATAACTAATAACCTAAAGGATATATGCATACATATGGTCGTACATAAGCACTCGTAAATGCATAGTATGTGCTACACGAACATATTATGAAGAATGCAAATATCTGACTGAATACTCTATTACTATGTGAACATATTGTAGTTTTAGGCTGTTGTACATATATTGTATTGTAGTGAATACTCGTTTGTGTGTACATATGATTTATTCAAAGATGAAAATCAAAATGACTTTTATCATTGTAGATTGTAGTATACTTCTATATAATCATATCGAGGAGATTTAAATCATAAACATGCAAATAAAACTAGACACATGAATAAGTCTACATGTTGATGGATGTTGCATAAATTGTATTTATTTATACCATTTGTACATAAATGGTATACAAAATTTGTGTGTATGTTATGTTAAAAGTGTATGATGTCCTTAATTTAAGATTTCATTTTATATTATTAGACTTGACAAATATTTGGTATGTAAAGATTAATATTGTCAACTTCACACGAATTGCACAAATTATCAAATAAACTCTTTAAAGTTATTTAATTATCAAATATAAGTACATACAAACATGTACAATGGCATATAACAGAAGAAATAGTAGATATTTGTAGTATAAATTCTAAATATAACAAAATTATTTTAATTGCTATTTTGAAGATACATATGAACGAGAAATTAACTTTGTTTCTGTATTACTTTAAATTTTATAATTAATTGCCATTAGCTTTTGATAAATGACCTGATTTTTACTCATATGTTGTTTCGTTGTTTTTTTTTACAACCTAAAATTTATATAAATAATTAGTAAAATTTGAATTTTAAGTAATAAATAAATTTATTTAATGTTTATAATTAAGAAAATATATTTTTTTTTTGTTATAATTAAATGGATGATAAGAGGATATAGTGTTTTTATTATTTTATTCGAATTGCATTCAAGTTCCACGATTATCGAAAGATACATCGCTCTTCTCCCTTTCTATTTGTTGCAATCTCAAATACTGGAAAATTTATTGAACAATATTCAATATGAAATAAATTTTACGATTGATTCAAGAGCACATCAGCGTAGTACTTGGAAGTTGACTGGAAATTATTTTATTTATTATTTTATTGGCAGCTAACTATAGTACGATAGTACATATACAAATACACTAGTAATATGTACCATGTAATACCTTACTTACACATCATGCACTCTAAATAAAGAATAGATTTCTTTCATGTTTACCTATATTTCATTTTCTTTGTAAAGATGGTAAAGCGTAAAAATGAGAATCATCATTTATGAGAAATTTTACTACTGAGTAAAGTTAAGTCCACGTGTGTGTGTATAACTTACTAACTTTTTCCTCACGTTCATTCAAATTCAAATCAAATTTCCATCACACTAACACTAACACATTATAGTATATTTTTAAAGCTGTTCTAAAGGAAAGAGAAAGAAAAGGAGACCAAAAACATAGTATATCTATATTCATGTTAGTGGTTGATCATTGACCAAAAATACGTTGGAGTTGGATCGAAAAGTTTGATAACGAAATGAAAAATGTGGGTTTAAAAAATTGAAGAACATTAACGAAAGATTGGGTGATATGGAGGTAAGTTGTTGCAAAGCCGAATATTCAATATAACCAGGAGGAGAAAAAAAAGAATATTTGGTGTGTAATTCATAAATTGAAGTCACAAATCTCTTAAATTTCAACATTATGACATTTTCTTTACATTTATATGTACGAATATTCAAAATTTATTTGAACGAATAACGATGACATAATAAACATCATTAAATTATTGGTATACTACTTTGCGAAGAAAACAAAAAATAACAAAAAAAAAGTCATATCAAATTTCATTTTATCTATAGATCATAAATGAAATTTTTTTTTTCGACAAAAATAATTTTATATTTTTTATGAGTTATGAAAGTGCGCTACTAATGAGAAAATAATGCCATTAATTATGTACAGGTATTACGAGAACGTGTATTGTATATACACCTTCGTAGATTTTTTTTTATAATTCTTAACTCCTTATATAACCGTAGTAATAACTCAATTTCAAATACATATAATAAAAGGAGATTATACTCGTATCTACGCTACGCTATTATTCCCTACATTACTACATTATTTATGTTTTTTATTTATTTATTTATTTTTATTATTATTTTACTTTTTATTTGTTGTTTTTTGTATTTTTGTGTTTTGGTTTTGAGTTTATTATTCACGTATCTATGTACGTAAATGTAAAGGTCAATAACCTTAAGTTCTTATTCTTTCATTAATTTTTAAACATTAACATAGACACATTACTATACCTACAACCTACTACTAAAGCAAAAAATATTCTTAAAAGCAATTTAATGAGCAATTAAATAAATGTCACGTCATTAAATTGTTCACAGATAAAAGAATGATACTACGTGTGTCGTGTTTGTTTATTGTATTGATAACAATTTGTATATTTTGTATATGTAATGTAATAGATACAAGGATCTAAGTATGCATTTATATAGAAACATAAAACTTACATCATTTTATAATTACAAAACTATAAGTAAACGGTATAAAGTAAAGAAGGTAATAATGCTAAAATAAATAAATTTTATTAAAATTCGATTTTACCTATACATAAAAATATACATAGCTAAGAATATAGGTATACATAGATATCTGAATACAGAACGATATGCACATTACACACATATTTATGTGTGCTGTGTGTGCATATACATAACTGCAAATTTTACACTTTATCGCTCCAGAGTATCTCATTTAAATTTTACTAAAAGCACACATGGTATCTTAATAAATTATTTAAGTGCAACACGGAACCACAAACCTAATTGAGGATGCATTTTAATTTTTAACTTTAATGTACTGTCACATGAATCTAAATCTGAATCTGAAAAATTCAGATGAATTGTAGTAAGTGTGACCTCTTACATGACTCTGAAAAATTCACTATCTGAAAAAATTCCGGTTCGTGTTTCTGGTTTTGTAATCTGATTATTTACAGAATAGAAAATGAAAAATGCTGATAGTAAATATTAGATGTCAAATGTATCTGAAATCTGAATCTGAATTCATAGCTGAACCACTCAACTATCAGATAAATTCTGGTGATATAGAAAATGAGTTTTCAGATTCAGAATCAAAATGAAAAAAAAAATTACATAATTCTAAATCTGAAATTTTATATTTCAGATTCAGAATCAGATTCATGTGACAGTAGACTTACATTCATTCATGAGTATTCTGTATTTATAATCTTTGTATCTTTACATACTCAAAATATAAATTGTAAAAAAATGTATAAAAATATGAAAAAAAAAAATAAATAAGAATAAAAAAACTAAATTATCTATATAAAATAATTTTAAAAATTTCTAGAGAATTTTAGTGTTAGTTCATAGTCATACGCACACGTATTCATAATATGTACTTGTACGCTAAATATTTTTAACGATTCTATAATATAGTACATAGCTATTCTATATTCTATGGTATATAACTAATGAATTTTTGTAGCATCTGTTTTGTGTATTTATATAATATAAAAAAAGTGGTAAAGCATATGTGTTCACATATTTATTTATATTCATTTTTTTTGTCTCTTCTTCTTTCTGTGAAAAAATATAATTTATAAAAGTGTTCTATCTAAAATATAGCGAAAAAAAATATGTATATTCATAAAATGTATGTATGGTTTAAAAAAATAAAAAAAGGAAAACACATTTTCTTTTTTTTCTTTTTTTTGGTTCTGTTGGTAATAGTGGTTGACATTGCAGTAATACAAGTAATAACAATAAATTATTTCGTTCTCATATTCATACATACTAAATAACTTGTTTCATGTCATCTCAGGATAAAGTTTAAATTAAAAAAAAATAAAAAGAAATTTAAAAAAATATATTGAAAACGATATCAGTGAAAATTTCGAAATAAAATAAATGATTTTTAGAGTGTACACACATGTATATTCGGTATACATATTTGCGGTATATATAGTAATTTCTAAACAAAAAGAGGCATATGCATATATGAGGATATGTATATATGTATGTACGTAAATCTCATGATATGCATATACATGAATATTTTGTGTATGGAAAAAATTCTTGAAAATTTTATTCAATTTATGCATCGATATTTCATTTTTTGTATCTGCATAGTATCTATTGTAGTATTGGTTGATAGTATAGAAGACATAGAGAATAGAGTGTGAAACCTTCACACTGTTTTGAATATTCAATCGCTCTTACAATACGCACATATCCACACAAAGTAAAAAAATTTATTTCAAGTACTTAGACGTAGACGAATGAAAAATTGTGCTAAACAAAAAAATCGTTTCCATATAATTCAAAAGCCTTGTTTTTAATAATTTTGTTTTTCTTCTATCACCTTTATTCACCTTTTTCATTTTCATTTTTTCTTTTTTTTGCTCTTTTGAAAATATAAAATATTCGCAATTTCTCTTTGATATTTTCCTCATACATTTATGTACTATGTAAATTTAATCGAATCCCGCCGTGTACGTCGTATAAAATTATACCCACATAGACGGATGAAATAAATAAAAGACATTTCGTTTTTATTTTCTTTTTCTTGCTAGAAAGAAAATTTGTACTATAATTTTTTTCGCGATATTTTATTGTTGTTGGTTTTATTGAAGTCTTCTTATTTATTTATTGTTTTTTTTTTTATTTCTTATACATATCTTATTATATCCTTTTTTTAAAAACATTTTTGTTTTATGTATCATCATATGTGTGTATACAGCAAGCATTTACATACATAAAAATACCTTCTTATAATATAAATCCTTCCTTCTTATAAATACAAAATCCAGGTATTACATACATATACGTTCAGTTGTTGTATCCTTCCACTCTACTATGAAATGTAAGGAAAACATATAAGCATGAGTTTAAGAGGAGCAAAAAAAATTAAAAAAAAAAACACATACATTTGTGTAAGTACAAGTAAAACACGATACAAAGAAATGAAAAACAAATAAAAGAAAAACTGAAACACTGCAGCGCACACAGGTTAAAATGTAAGACAGGTGTTCTTTTATATGTTTAAATAAAATTTTTTTTTTGATCATTTCAAATATACTTTTTGTTTACAAATGTACGACTATTTGTCTACACATGGATACATATGGATAATAACTGGTACATGGTACATGAACATGTACATGCTGTACTCATTCTGTTTTTTGTGTTCGGTTCAACTATACTTTGCTTTTATTTTATTATAAAGGAAAACACTTTTTGATGTTCTCCACCTAAATTGTAAGATGATGATATGATACTTAGGTTAAATTATGGGTGTACATATAACATGTGAAAAATGAAAGAAAAAGAAAACCAAAAAAGAAACATACAAACAATGAAAAATGACAATTTGACGTTTTTATCCTTTGTATAAATTTTGTGGTTTAATATCTCTTTGTCTGTTGTACGTGAAATATAAAAAATACATTATTCTTGATATCTTTATGTTTTTCGATGTATGAAAGAGAGTCAAGATGATCGTTTAATATAACATGCCTCTAACATGAAAATTATTAGCTTTTCTATTTTTTTTTTATAAAAAATTCAGATACTCATCGTATTTTATTATGTGTGTGTGAGCATACATCTACTTATTAGTGTACATGTAACATCTAAAATATAGGTAAAGGTATTATCAGAGAAGAGGATAATATAGGAGTTTAATTTTTTGTGTATTTTTCATTTTAAAATAAATGCAGTTAAAATGAAAAAATCGAAAAAAAATTGATGATAATCCGGATAAAAATTTCAAAAGAAGTTTTCCTTTCAAAAAATTGTTCAACTTATGTAAAGGATATGTCTGATGTCTGATTATCAAAAAACATCATATAACAGATAGAATACAAACCAAAACGGAGTTATAATTTAACTGTGCTCTCTACTGCGTACTACAGGCTTTGGTGTGTAAAAAAACATAAATTTTGAAAAAAAAAAATGTTGTCCTTAGACACAACATTAAATAGATTTACTTTTTATATTTCTCATTAATACTACCTCCATAAATGTATTCGTATATGTATGTTGTCTCGACTGTATTATAGCAAAAAGTCAAAGAGGCAAAGAGTGGTGTGAACGGTGTGAAATACAAAATCAAGTAAAAAGAGAAAATAGATTTTCTCATGAATGAAAATACGTTTACACAATATGCAAGGTACTGTAGCGTATATCATACTGCAGATAGATGCGAATAACTTTATTACTGCTATATTTACTGTATCTTCCTGTTTCTCGTATACTTCTTTTGGTGTGTGCGGTGTATAGCAAATATAAAAAGAAAATGAATTTTTCTCATGAATGAAAGAAAATACGATCACATGGCGTGCGGGGTATAGTTTATAGCGTACATTGCTTAATAAGCTTGCATCGACACTGCAAGCAGTATACAGCACACAGTCATTTTATTGACCATTTTCCTGCTTTTCTTTTTATATTCTGCATTGTAATCCACAATATACAATTCTTTAAACAGCATTCTTATTAAAGTAGATACATGAATAATATTATACGGAATTGAAATAGATTATAGGATTTGTTTTGAAATATTTATGCATACTTCTGAAATGACTGCATTTTGTACAACAATTTTTATTTCATATTTTCTGCTCGTGTGTGTACTTCTACAAAAAAAAAATGTCGACTATTCTATATACAGCCATATACAGCTCTAAACATTCACTCATACTAATATTTTTGTTATTCTACCATTTTTTTTCCCTTTTTATAGTTTGAACTGAATAATAATCAGCACTCATAAAAAGGATAATCAGCATCTAACCATCTGATTAAATGAATTTTTTTTAAAAAAATTCTTTATAATGTACAATAGAAACACAAAAGGATTTAAATAAAAAATATGAGAAAAACAAACACATATTCGGTGAATATCGTTACTATTTTCTATTCAGAGAAATTCAGATGAAATAAAATAAAATAAAAAAAAAAAAAAAAAGTATTATACTTGAATAAAAATATCATAAAAATAAATTGTACGTGCTCTCTATTGATGCTGGTTGTTATTATTTTGTTTTAATTCGAATTCAAAGAAAATTTCTATAAAATACAAATTCATTTCATTCAAATGATAAGCAAAAATACTAAACGAAAAATGGATATTATTTGAAATTATTTTCGTATATTATAAGTACAAGTACAAGTTTATGCAAAAGCGAGATAATCTGTAATTCGAATATTTAAAGTTTAAATAAATTGAATAGTTACCTACACTCACATAAAATTGAAAATAATGCAAATAATTTTTGAAGTGAAAAAAAAATACTAATCGAACAAAACAATGGAGAAAAGTTAAAGCTAGGGCAACGACAAAATGAAATTAATATGTGGAATATGCATAAAATGACCTCACTACATTATGCTTTGAAATTTTTGATAAATTTATTATGGATTTATTTAATTAATTTAAATTGTTGCGAATTTATTTCAGTCAAAATAATTGATTCTAGGGTAAATTTTTGTTACTCGTTTTACCAACCAACCGAATAGAGATATGTACTTGCATATAGTGAACAAAAGATAACGAAAATTTACAACTTATAAAATTTTAGATTCAAAGTTAAGACAGATAAAATATGATACTTGTGCATAGATAAGTTATAGTGGTTATAGTGGCAAAGATAAAAATTTTTTCAATAAAAATGTCAATAATAATGTCAATGTTACATTTTCAAGTTGTAATGTTGTATAAAAAATTTTCCATTATTTTTGAATACAAAATGTTATGAAATCCCTTAAAATGTAGTTCCTTGTGACAGTTTAAAATACAATAATTTATTATATTAATCTAGGAATTTTTTAGCTTCATTTTTTCAAGAATATCTAATATTTTTCCAGGTTCATTATACAGTCAAATGTTTTATTAAAACCCAGATGTCCACATATTTATGTATGTATGCATTTGACAAACAAGAAGACAACATAGAAAAAAAATCTCCTTAGGATATGCTAAATATCAATATTCCAATATTACGCTATACAGTACATCAAAAGACAACTTCATTTTCTTTCAATTTTTATGAGTATTTTTTGTGTACATTATGTAAACAATAATACATACAAAAACTATCTGTATTTTTATACTCGTACCTATGTTATATAGCTATTTGTGTACATAAATCTATATGCATATTCTAATCTAAATAATTTTGAATCTATCTTCATAAAATTCGTTTCTTTTTTTTTTTTTTTTTCAAAAAGAACAAAGAAAGCAACAAATATTCATTTGCAGTTTACAAATATATCAATATCCTTTTTTAAACACATCCTATATCAATATGGTGATATATAAACTAACTGTAAAATGCATAAATTTTATAAATTTTACGTAAATACATGCATACATAGGTAGTATTTCGTAGAAAAAAAAATTTTTATACGAAACGAAAAACAACAAAAAAAAAAAAGATGAAAAATTTCAGTCACATGGAAAATTTCTTGAAATTATTTATACGTGAATGGCATAAAAAGTTTGCTTTAAAGACAATAAAGTTATAGATGGTTATAATGTGAAACAAAAACGAAGAAGAAGGAGAAGAAAATTGAACTACATACATACATGTACGAGTATAATAAAAAAATACATCAAAATGAAAAAATGAAAAAAATTAGATTTTTTGATGTGTCTAACAGAAGTCACGATATCATCTATAAAGTTAAGTTTGTATTTTACTTTTCTTTTTTTTTCTTAATTCAGATAAAAAACTTTCTTGTTTCGTTTTTTTTTTTTTTTTTTTTTGTAAGAGAGTGACAAAAAACTATCAACTATATATCTTCATCTATTCATGCACTTCTGTTACCTACATATATATAGTAAACGTGCATATACTTACATATTTGCGTTTGTATTGTATACATGTATAAAAATTTTTTAGCTCTAATATTGTACATTATCTAAGATCAAATTTAAACTAAGAAATATTATTTGGATATATGAGTGTATCTTGTATATTTTTATAGGATCTTATACAGACGTGTATGTGTACGTGTATGTACATTAAATAAGAAAGACAATATATTGAGAATTATAATAGACGACGAAGAAAAATATAATATATTATCAAGGATTAATTTTTTTTTTTGTATACTTCAAAAAAATTTACATGTGCATAAAATAGCAACAGTGTAAAATATATACATATATAAATTTTGTAGACATATGTATTAGGTATATAGTATAGAGATACATACAAATACACATACAATGTACAAACAAATATGTATATTTACATAAGTAGATGGATTTATTTTATTATGTGTGTATATGTATTCATTCAAGTAATTTTTCATTTTTTTATCAATCCATATATTAACTTGAATATTTATGTACATACGTGTTTTACATTCAAAATGATTATAATATACATACATACATACATGACATAAAAGAAAATTTTCATATGTTCACACATTATATTAATATGAAAATTGTAGTTATGTTCAATATATCATACATTTATTCATTTCTTTATATCCTATAGCATAGGATTTAAATCTTTTCATATATACATACATAAGTACATATGTATATTAATTTTCATGTAGATATTCATATGCATGCACATACATAATAATGTAAATCTTATCATAAGAAATAAATTAAATTAAATAATTAACTGTATTATTTATAGGTATATAAATATAATTATACATACATATGTAAGTGCTACACATAACTATAGTGATGCTTGTAGTGTAGGTATATGTATATACACATTTTAAAATATAATCTGTATATATACATACACACTAACTTACATATACTTAACAATACATAACATTAAATAGAAGAAAAAAAAAGTAAAAAGAAAAAAAACCAAAAAGGGTACGTAATTATAATTATTATCCTTTCATTTATTATTCATCACAGTTATTATAATATGTTTGTATTTATAATATAGGTAATAAAATCACATGTATGAACATACTATACATATAAGTATAAATATGGTGCATTCATGCCATACACATTTTATATACAGAGGTACATACATAAATATGTACTTAATACACCTGCTGCATATATTCTGCATATTATAATATATGTAATTGATAATTTATTCACAGCATAATGTAATCTATTATGGTATCATACATATAATTCTATATATTATCTTCAATTATTTATATACATATATGTACATATGTTTGTACATACTTCCATTCATATAATATGTACAAATATGTTTAAATTTTAATTAACATTATAATATACATGAATTCACATGTATTTTAATCTTAAATATACTTATACATGCAATAAATATGTGTACATTTATATACATTCATAACATATCTATCAAGTGTATTACATAATCACACATAATATACATATGTATATAAAATATGTATACGATTTAAATTTATATACAAATATCTGAATATATGTGCATGAGTGTAAAAAACTAAAAAATATTAAATACACCTTATTATGTGCATATTATATGCAAGAAAAAAATAAATATTATTTTTTTTTTTTTGTTCTTTGTTTTTATTTTTCTTCATCATATTTTCATTAAAACTTTTATACTCATACATATTTTACCATAGTGTTTTACACCATTATTTTTTACTTTTATACACAATTTCTTAGAAAGCATTTGGGTAGATATGAACAACACACACAAACAAAAAATGTTTGTAAAAAGGTGTATATATAGTGAAACTTTTTATTACTAATAATTATTATTTTATTTTATTTTATTTTTTGTTTCTTCATCTAAATTTTTTTTTTGTTTTTCATTTCTTTTTATAATTTCATAATAATAATAGACTTGCATATAACTTTTAAAAGAACACATACATATAAATGTACATAAATACATGAGGATAAATATATGCAGTATGCATTACATATATGCACATACATACATACACGTATGATTATATCTCATCGCATGTATTTTAATAAATAGTGAATGATACTTTCATTCAAATATTTTTTCATAAATCGTTTTTTTTTTCATTTCTAGTTTTTCATATCTACATATGTATATGTAAATACATACCTATTTATGGATATAGTTTCACATATATTATATGTAAATTTAACTATTATATAATATATTTATACAATTACAATACAAAAAAAAAAAACTTTCCATCTTTTCAAAAGTTTAATATATCGAATTTTTGTTTTTATTTTTTTTTTTGTTCATTTTTCTCATAATATAAATATATGTCCTTACATTATATATGGAGTATACATAATATTTATGTACTCTCACACTTATATAATATAAAAATATAAATTTATCGCATATACAACATAAATTATATAGTGAATGTATAATGTACAATATAATAATAGTAGATTTTAAACAGATTTATGTATATGTAAATTAAATGCCTTTTCATAAACATTCATTCATCCTTGAAGAAAATATAATAAGAGAAATTTTTTTTCGTATATTTTTTTTTTTCATGTTATTTTGATTTTTTTTTCTTTTTTAGTTTTCCTGAAGTAAATATGTGGTTTCAAAAAAAAAAAAAATTAACTTCAACATTTGCATATACATTTATGTCATATACATAAGTATAAGTACATATCAATATATAATAAAGTTTATGTACGTATATACATTTATAGTTTACATATACACATGTATATATAAAGTATATAGGTATATAAGTATGAGTATATGATAAGCATACAGATATTTGTATGTACATATACTAGTTTATTTTTTATTTTTTTTTATCATTTAAAAAACACATATGTAAATATTGATACATATGCAAATGTACATTTATAATATATAATATGTTTGTACATTTGTATATGTGTGTACATCATTTAAATTATGATATTAGTTATATATTATTATATAATATCAGTCAGAAAATATATTTTGAAAAATACATAGTCGCATGTGTATATGTGTATAAAGAAAATTTGTATTTTTTGATAATAAATTCTAAAATAAAATCATATTCAAATTATGTAAATACGAGTATATATCATGTACATAATATGTGAACGAACATAACAGCTATGTGTGGATAGAAGTTGAAAAAAAAAAAAAAAACATTATGTATGGAAAGAAAGTAAATTTACCATGGAATTGAGTAGTAATTTTGGACAAATGTTTTCTTCATATTGTGTACCAGCTAGCGAATATATGTAAGTATATTCGTATATTACATATTATTCAAATATACAAGCATATAACATTCAAAAGGACATATGTATGTTACATACATAACACAACATTATACATATAGACACCATATATTATGTATCCTTTGGTATTTATATACATAATATTACTTGTACACAATCAGTTTTTGCTACTACACAATACAATTATGTATAGCTACTATACACATACACACATATATTTATTATGTATGCATCATTACATACATTTACACATATAAAATGTATGATGAACAATTTATATTTTTTCTTGTTCTTTCATAATAAAAAAATATTTTATGTATGTGTGGGTAAAGTCATACATTCCAGTGCATAGAACATACAACTTGGTAGAATTTAATATCAATGTAAAATATTTTTAGAATTTCTTTAAGGAAAATTTCAAATTTATAAATAAACATTCATACAATGCACATAACATAGTATATATGTATGTATGCATATGGATAAATAATGCACCTATACATTTACGACGAATATATACTTACTCTCATGTATTTTCATATTTTTAAAAAAATATTTTTCCTTAGTTTTCTTTTTTATATTACATATATGTATGTACATATGTACTGTAGTACATCAACGTCAATATTCGAAAAGAAAAACAAAAAAATTTTGTAAAACTAATATGAAATCAAAATCAACAGCAAAATACATGGAAAGAAGAAAATTTAATTTTTCGAAACAAATTTTAAAATTTATTTTACATAAAAACAACAACAAAAATAACTAGTGATAGAAATAGAGAGAAAAATAGAGAGAAAGATAGAGTTAAAGTTAGAGAAAAAATTGAATGAAAAAAAAATGTGAATATTCTAAATGCATTGAAAATGAAAATATTTTTCATGCTGATAAAAAATTTCCTTTTTTTTTGAGAAATATATTGATTTTCATTTACTATATTGCATAAAATTTTTGTTAAATTTTTGTTAAATTGAAGAAAAATAATATTAATGAAAAAGGAAAATTTATTCATAGTAAATTTAGAATGAATTTTTTTTTTTTTTTAAATAAACATTTTTTAATAACATTATACGGCTTCAATACAATATTCATACAATACACTATCGTACATGTGGATACATAATACATGGGGAACATTTTGATTAATTTTTTCGGCACAACAAGTTTAATTTATTTAACGAAAATTTTATTTAATGATGCATAACTGAAAATTAATTATTTATTACAACAGATTAGATTAGTCAACAAATAATTATTGATTGATTATTGTACCGGTCACAGATTGCATTAACATTATGCACATCTATAAGGTGCACATCTATAAGGTGCACATCTATATTATAAAATGTTTTTGAAGAACTTTTAATTTCATTTGTTTCTATTTTCTATATAGAACAAAAATGTAATATAATAATGAGATTTTTCTTATACTTCTAATCGGTAATGTAGAATTGATTATGGACATTATCATCTTTGGTGGTAGAGTGCTTGAAAAGTTTAGATCTAAACTTACTTATATAATAATTTTCTCGGACTATAATTTAATGTAATTAGACTCATCAAGGTAGAAGAAGACTCGAGCGGATATGTCATGTGTTCAGAAATGAAGATAAGGAAATGATCAAGAGCATTGTTTTATTAAACAGATTCCGGAAGGTAGAAGAAAAGTAGTAGGTAATCCAAGATGATGTTGGCGAGAAGATGTTGAATATTAATGATTTCAAGCGAATGAATGAAGAAAATGCAAAAATAACGAGTGACTGGAGGGACATACAAAAACAATCAAAAATCTACCAAAGTTTGTAGAGCCACTAATAATGATGATAATCTATCATTTATGCACTTACTTTTAATAATATTTGATTAACTAATTGTCGATACGGCACATAAACTACGTAATATTTCTAATCTGTGCATCATTTTAATATTCCCCCATTAATACACACACATTTACATAGATAAAATTTGAAAAAAAAAACATTCCAATCAACTGAATGATACATACATATTTATATAAACTTAATTTACATATATGTATAATTGATTTTAAAATTTAATTTTTAATTCAAAACGAAATATAGAAATATTATTATCCATTCACATAATGTAAATAACATGTGTACTACAAGTAAAATGTTAAATGTAATGAATGAAAAAAAATCAAGTTTTTTTTTTCAATTATATAAATATTTACATTTAACTAGCACACCCTATTTAGTTATCAGTAAATTTAGGCCATAATAAATTATATTTTAATATATAAAATATCTACATACCCATTATATAAGTGAAGTAGTATTTATTGCATTTTTCATTTTAGTTTGTTGAATTTTTTCAAAAACTGGTACATCATCATCATCATCATCATACACCTATCCGCAAATGTAAATAAAATGTACACACATTTTTTTTGAGTATATACTTATATAATGTAAGTAAATAACATACAGTACATATGAGTACCAGATACCATAGTACATAAAATGTTCATAATATATTTATCAGGTGAATACTAAAATATAATTAATACTTAACATCTTTAATTTTTTATATATTTGCTGAGATAGCAGCAAAAAAAAAAACCAAAAAATAGACAAACAAAATGAAACTAATACTCGTACCTCTATCTTAACATCAACAAATACTAGAGCAGCAGTACAGGAAAAAAAATTATAGCAAATATAAATGAACTTTTCTTTACATACACACATCAGAATCTGTACATACATATACATATGTGAAGGTATACACTTTAAAGAAAAATGATATAATGAATGGTTGGTAGATATTTACATATAAAAATATATATAGAAAGAGTATGAAAAAAATTTCAATAAAATTACACTCATGTATTATTGCAATATCCCAAAGTGTTGTACATTTTTATACATTTACCATTATATACATTATATGTATTTACATATATACATACACACATACATATACATATATGAACTTTAATATGCATATAATAAAAGTAAAGTAAACATTCACTTTTAAAACTGGGCTATTGCATATCATAAACAATATTTTTTACATATTTTCCTTCTTTTTTTTTTATTTTTCGTGAATTAAAATATTTTTCTCTCATTCTCACTCTCTATTTTTCTCTAATTAAAAGAGAGAAAAAAGAAATTCATTAAATGAAAATTATTATGAAAAAATCATACATCCTACCATGTATTCTTGTAAATATGTATCATGGTATCATACATATGTACAAGTAGTGTATGATAAGGCTATGTCGTCCTATACCATGGTAGTAATGTTACAGTTTTCATATTTAATGAAAACTCAATATTAAAACATAATTTTTGTTTTTGTTAAATAAAACGATGAAAAAACAAGGATTGTGAAAGTAAAAATGAGTACACATACATATATGTACATATAGTATACATTTAACATTCATATGCACAAATTTACACATACGAGTATATCACATACATACACTTATATACAAGATTAAAAAAAAGAAAGAAGAACAAGAAATAATTAATTTTTCATAAAGTATACATAAAACACATATGCATTCATAATACAGTATTGTATGTGAATTTGTCTATGTATATGGCATATATTACACCATACATGTAATGTACAGGATATACACTGACTGATACATATTTCTTTCACCTTTTTTTTTTTCTAGAATTTTTCGTTTGTTCCTTCCTCCTTTTATTTGTATTTTAGGAGATAAATTTAATACTTTCATCTTTGTTGATTTTTATTGTTTTATCATTATTTTATCTAAACCAAATAAATTTTTTTTATTTTTCAACAATTTTTGTGATTATAACAAATAAAATATTTATAGCAACGTATAGTATATTAAAGACTTGTACAATTCATGTAAATATTCAATTAAAAAAATAAATCAAAAAGAAAAAAAACATAAAAATTCCTACTTTCCATATGCATATTGAATAACAGAAGAAAATTAAATAGAAAAAAAGGTAGAGAAAAGAAAAGTAACGCAAAAAAATGAAACTCTGAAAATGCACAATTTTTAATTATTAAACAAATACAAATATAAAAGATATGATCATGTTCGAAAATTGAAAAGAAATAAAAATATAAGTAACGAATGTATACCAAGTATAGTAATGTGCATTTAGACACACACAAAAAAAGAATTGGAAAAAAATTTTTTTTTGAAACAAAGACAAAATTAAAAATAATAAAAATAACATGAAAAATAAATTAAAACCCACACTCGTACACATTCACATACAAGTAAAAAGTACTAAAAAAAATCATTTCTTTTTTAAATTATGAAAAGTAAATTAAATACTTGGTTTAGAAAGAAGAATTTCACTCGTCCGTTTGTTCGTCCAAATTTTTTGTTGTTTGTTTCTCTTTTTTTTTTGTGTTTATTCTGGTTGATTTTTTGTGAGTATTTTTTAATATGAAACTTTATACAATTTTTTTTGTAACTCGATTTTATGTATGTAGAGAGAGATATGTAAATAAAATAAAGGTGTTCATTTCAAAATCTCGTAAGTTAGTTGATTTTTTGTGAAGACTAAAAATACGAGCACACATGATGTGCAGAATACCAACAAAGAAGAAGAGAAAGGAGCAAGTATAAAATGTTTTTGGTTGATGTTTCGTGTTTCGTCATGTACAATATTCGTAACAGAGAGAAAATCAACTTCTAGTGGACAAC
This sequence comes from Villa cingulata, assembly GCA_951394055.1. NCBI lineage: Eukaryota > Metazoa > Arthropoda > Insecta > Diptera > Bombyliidae > Villa > Villa cingulata. The sequence continues at coordinate 25,098,802 of OX596024.1, read as the reverse complement.
GAAAATACGAGTACACTCATGATGTTTGAAATAATACTCATATTATCGTAGAGTCAGTAACCTGCACTTCTTAAGAATATGTATAGAGGTCGCTATAAAATTACGTGTTGCATAAGTTTACAATTTGAAATGAATACCCTTAATATTTATATCAGATACATGCATTTCTATTATATATATAATTATAGTATATAAATGCACACAGTTTACATAAACGTTGACACAGATTTCCTTTCTTTTTTATTTGTACTACATTTATAGGGTAGTACTAGTATATACTATATGATGGTCATATATGGTGTTGTGCAGTAATAATAATAACAATAATAATGAAAAAAGGACGATTTAAAAAAAAAACAATTTTTCAAGTTTGGGCAGAATTAAGACCGAACAAAAATGAAATTTTCATTTTCTTTAAAAAAACCAAAAAAAAAAAAAATTACTTTAAAAATGAAATTAATTTTCTTTCTATGGAAAAAAAAATTTATTACATTTTTTATTTTCAATTCAGTACATTGGAGTATGTTGAAATTGAAAAGATTAAATTTTTTTTCTCTGAAAAATTCCTTCATATACATATATATTTTTTTTTTTTGTTAACTTTATACATAATGGAGAGAAATGAAAGTAAAATGATATGTACCAATATATAGAGTTAAAATTTTAAATAAAAATGATCTGAAAAAGTAATATATCCTTTTTATAATTTAATATAATCAAAAGCAAAATTCAAAAAGAAAATAAAATAAAAAATTAAGCTATAGAAACAGTGTATGATATGGAAAAAAATTCAATTCAATTAAAAAGGATAAAAAAATAATTCCCTAAACTGGAAGATTATTTATTGACAGAAAAAAAAACGGATACAAAAAAGACTTACTCATTCCCTTAATAATGATTTTTTTTTCCTTTTTCTGATGAAGTGTTGATGTATTGGCATATAACAATGTCCTATGGCAACATGATAATTCATCAAAAATTAAATTTTTTTGTGCAATGTACACAACATATCTGGTATCATATAACATATAATTTACATTTTTCTTTTTTGTCTGTACATGAAATTTTTCTTTATACACGTTCCTTGTCATATAAGGTATGCTGTGATCCTGTATCATTATATCAATAAATTGAATTTATATTGTAAAGATAAAAACAAAATATATATTTTTTATTGGAAAATTTCTAATTAATATAAACACATTAATGATTTTAATGTGTTTTTAAACCTTCTAGCAATAAGGATAATAATATTTAAATTGATGATATGATGCAATAACAATGACAAACAAAAAACAAATAGTATGTTGTATAACGTATAATTTCTTGAATTTAAAATTATTTAATAAATATTTTTATATTTGTTTTATGGATATATGTGGATATGTGTGTGTATAATACATGGATACAGACATATAGTATACAAATAATAATAATGATAAAGTAATTATATTAATGACGATAATTAATAATAACAAGTTTGCATATTTTTATTGTATAACACCTACATAAATCCTTGGAGATATATAAACAAATATACATACAATACATACACATAAAACATGAATATGCACACATATGTACATATGCTATATTATTCATGAAGTATTATAAACCTTAGTATATAGTATGCAAATTAAAAAAATGTTAAGTGGTTACATAAAAATATTGTGTGATAATTAATAATTTTCTGAATTATGTACATATATCATATCTTCATACCTATCAACATTTTTATTTCATCATTTCATTGTTTATTTATTCAATTTTTTAGATAAATCTTGTAAAATTTGCAATTATAATTATGGACAAAATACAAAATGTAAATTTAAATGAATGACAAAATAAAATTCAGAGGATTATGGATAGACAACTCAACAATATTAGAATTGTGAATGGTATCAAAACTGAACTCAACTAACTAACAGCATAAATACTTTCGCTAAATGTAAGAAGAGCATTCTGTTGATAACTGATAATTTTATCACTATAATCTGTTTCAAGATTTGCTTCAATTTTTTTTTTATCCTGCAATGCGTTGCTTTTATACAATTTCTAATCCTAATGTGATTCAAATCTTTTTTCACATCTATAGTTCAATTATTTGCGTTATATTCTGATGATTTTGTAATATGACCAAATTTATGATGGATTACATACACAAGAAAAAAACAGAACTGCAAAACCGAAAATATCAAAATGAAATTTATGCTGTCATTAAAAAAAAATTATTGAGCAAAAAAATTTCATTGAACATTGAACTTTATATAGAACTTTATCAATTGCATTTTAATGTGCTGCTTATTATCTATCCCATTGCACTCAAAGTGAGTTAGTTACCTGATTTATATCTGATGATAGTTCACAGCATAAACTTACAGCTCCTTATGATGATGGTTTAATAATGATCATGTAGTTAATTTAAAAAATAAAAAAGGATTAAATTGAAAATTCAAATTTATTTTCTATTAAGTACTTCACATTTAAAAATCAATCGCAAAGGCTATCATCACATATCACAGAGCAGAGTGATGTGATGTGATCCGTAAATTAACTATATTCTTACTACATCACATCACATTTACACCAAATGTGTGTGTGATGTGTAATTTTTTTTTCTCGATTTTCTCGATTTCCACACTAACATAACACACACACACACACACACACTACTTAATTTTTTAGTTAGATTTTCATGCTTTCATTAATCCAATAATCTGAATTTGTTTTTTATTTTGTTCATTTGTATTTTCATAATGTTTATACATGAAAGACAAAAGACGAGTATATACATACATGAATGTACTCGTATATCTACGTATATTCTTGCATTAATCTATGTAATGTCATATAATAAATAATTGTGTTAAATTATCCTTCTGAAATACCGTTTTATTATGTTGTTTGTTTGTTATATATAATGTATGTACTGTGTATATATTTTTCTCATTCTTTTATTTATTTATTATTTTTTTTTTTTGATATTTTTGTTTAAAAAAATATTTTTTCAACAAATTTAACGTATACACATACATACATATATACATAATTACATTCATATATTTACGTAAAGTACTATATTGCACATATATGTATACGTTATGTTATTTTATTTTCCATATTCAATGTAAGATAAGATAAATTATATACAAAATTGATGATAACAAAATAATTCTATTTTATTTACTCTACTCTGTATCCTTGTTTTATTTTTGAATATATTAATATAAACGAGTATATATATTTTTAATTTTTTTTATTTTCGTTTTTTTTTTCTCAAAAATTTTCATTTTCATCTGTATTTGTATATATGTGTAATGTGCATGATTGTGTGTAAAATTGTAACAATAAATTATCCGCATCATTCAATTTGACTTTTATGCTTGATATGAAAAAAAAAAGTTTTGTATCCGTTTATATTTTTTGCTTGTATCTATCCTACATACATATGTACAGGGTGGAAAATATTTGACTGACTGTTTTTATTTTTGTAATTTTTGTGTTTTGAAATTTATTATTTTTATTGTTTTTTTTTTTTTATGTATAGAAAGAATCAAAGTTGTTGAATTTTATTATGTTCCCCGACGATCAATTGTTGCAACACAAAGAAAATTTCGTCAAAAACAATTTCTTTTTATGAATACGATAAAGTGCATTTTCATTTAAATGGATTTGTAAACAAACAGAACTACGAATCTATAGGGTACAAAAAACCTGAGAGTATTACATCAGTACCTAAAATTCCATCCTCTTGGATGCAATGTTCAGTGTGAATTTATAGCCGATAGAGTTATCAGATGACAACAATTCTATATGAACGGAACAAATATTCGTGCACAAATTGTAAATTTAGAGTCAAAAATGTTGTGTGCTGTTTTATGCAAAATACCTTAAAAGAAGATATTATTTGTTGTAGATTCAAAAATGAAATGAAATGGAGATTCGAAGTTGGTTCACCATGTATTACCATCAGCTTGTTCGTATTTATGTTTAAAATGAAATCAAAAACAAAAATTCACAACGAATAATATAACAAAAATCTGTATAGAACAGTAAACAAATTATCGAAAAAAAATTATCATTTTTTTTTTATTTTTGTCTATACACAGATATTATGTATGTACATGTATTATGTGTAAGTACTTTTTTCATGAATTTTTCATCGAAATTTATTGTTTTCATATTGTAATTTTTTGTATCTGTTTATTTTATTTTTTGTTTCTGTTCCATTCATTCATTATAATCGTATATTATGCAATGTATGGATGTAATGGTATAGTTTAAAATTGATATTAATAACAGCAATAAAAAATAAATAAAAATAAAAAAAAATAAATATGTATTAAATTCATATTTAATTTCCTGAAGGTAACGCATCATTGTGTAATCAATTTTTGATTTTTTTTTTCTTTGAAAAATAAAAAAGAAGAAAGATTTTCTCAGATTTTCAATTAAATAAATAAAAAAAAAGAAACACAAATATTAAAATTAAGAGACATCCAGATTATTGAGCAAGAAATATTGTAAATTAAAGAACAACAAAAAATAATCGATAAAGCAAATACTTTGTATTTTAAATATTACAAGAAGCAAATTTTCTAAATTTTAAACAAAAATTTCGATTATATATGTATATTATACTACACACAGGCACAGCAGAAAAATTAAACCATTGAACTTTAACATGATTATCGTATAAAAATTTATTCACTACCCGTCAAAGTACATCTGTGTATGTATATTTCCATAGTAAACCCTGTAGAGATATAAAAGTTGAATCGAATTGTAATTTCCAAAATTTCAAGAAACCAATATAATAATTTACAATATGAAAAAAAAGGGCAATAATATTCCCTTGAAGGAATTGTGGGACAATTTTGTGGTTGTTGTTGAAAACAAAAAAAAAATAATTGTAATTTTTGGTATTGGTTGTAATTTATTTCATATTTTTAGGATTTTAAGCATTCAAATATACATTATGTAAGTATTTATACGCCTGTACGTTTTAGTATATCTAAAGTAAAAAACAAAAAATCCAATAAAAAAAATGAAACTAGGTATAAACATATAAACATAATTTCGAACATGTACATATGTATTTATTTTTATCCTTTCAAATGATACAGTAACACAGTTTCTATATTTAGTACAAATCATATAAACACACACACGCATTGTATTGTAATCTCTAAATGTGTGAAACGTGTAAAAATATAAAAATACAAGAAGCTTTACGTAATATTGAGTATTTAAGTATATACGAGTACACTATACTGTATGTTGGAGTCGTAGAAAATGTAAAAGGATTTGAAATACAAAGACAAAAAAAAAAAATATGTTGTTAATACCTCTGAAGCTGTATGAATATATGTGTACGCATAATATAAAATCTATATCCTCGCTTATTATATACTCGTATATGAAAAATAAAAAACATTTATCCAGACAAATTACATGTTAACATAATAATTCATTAAAGATAATGAAAAGGAATAGAATAGAAACATAAAATATATTACAAAATATCGAAGGATATTTTATTGGAGCTTAATAGTTTTTAAACAACTGAATATACATACTTACAGTGAGATTAAATCCAGAGGAATCTATAAACTGACACAGAGAAAGTTATAGACATAGACAAAAACACACAGACACACATAAGATTATAAAGGAAACTGTATATAACATCAACTATTTCTAAATGTATGTGTATTAATGCCTCACAATGGGTAAGTTATTATCGGTGTTTTTGTTTTTTTATATCATCCAACTTCCATGTTTTAGTATTTTCCTTATATGCAAAAAAAAAAAAAAGTGAAACAAAATACTAGTTTTTTTTTCAAAGAATTCAAACATATTTTTTTCGCCTCAGGAATAAAAAAATGAAAGTAAAAAAAAATGAATCTAGATTTGCACTTTTAATAAATGAAATTTTGTCTATTACACGTCGTACTCTACTACAATACCACTGCAGTTAATCTACAGCACTGCAAAGGACATTATAGCATATACCGTCGTATATTAACGAAGGATGTTAGGAGGATACTTAAATAATCTTGAATTAAAATCACAACAGTGCACACAAATTACATAAAAGTTTTTTTACATTATGAAAATAAACAATGTTCTATTTTTACTTTAAGAGCATGTCCTCCTGAAATCAAAAATTAAAATTGAAAACTCACACGAAGAAAATATCTAACAAATACATTCAAAAAATATTTTTATCGTTGTGTTAGTTTACTTTCTGTTGTTATTTTTTTTTTTCATTTATTTTACACTAACCTTCTTTTATTTTGTTTTGTAAATTTTGTGGGTATATGAAATGCGCAACTAATAAAAAAAAAAAAATTCAATTCTTAATATTATATGAGGACCAAAGGCAGAAAAAGCAAAAAAAAAATTTCATAAAAAAAAGTACACGTCATAACAAAACAACATAGTGTACATATAATCATTGAAAACAAAATTATATTACACTTTCAAAAAACTACATGTATACACTATACAGTACAAAAAATGTTCACGCAATATACAATATTCATTATGTTACTCTAACTACTTTATTCGCAATGATAAAGCATTGTATTGTACAAATGGTTGTTTTTTTTTTTTTTTTTTGTAATACATATTGTACATGGTACATCATGATAGTATAAATACTTATATTATAACATAATTATACCTGGACCGATCCACTATCCTGCAAACAAAATTATACTACCATATTATCGAGTTACAAACCTGTATTCATAATTTTTAAATGATATTTGAAATACAAGATATAAACATTATTGTGTATATAATTGCGTATATGATGTAATGAATATACTATATATATACTATACATATATACTATATATACATATAACATATACATATATTCATACAATATAAATATCATTAGGTTACTCCTTACTCTAGCTATTTTATTCTTAGTGCTTATTATACACATTATAAATACAATATACAATATTGTACATCATAATAGCAGGTAGCTTCTTTGCAATGCTTTGCTATGTTGGCTATGCCATGTTTTTTTTTGTTTGTTTTTTTATTTATATTTTTTTCTTCTATTTTCGGCAATCGTATGATAGCAATTGGAAACATTTTTTTTGTTGTTTATTGAATATGTACCACTCACACATATATAATATTTTTATTCATATAAAATGAATAAACGTATCGGTGAAAAATTGATATATTTAGAGCCAAGAGTTATGCAAAACATTTTTATTATCTGTGACAAAATTTTTGTGAAAAATAGGAATTTTATATTACTAATTATTCTGAAATAATGTAAAAACTTTTATTTTTCTATTTCGAAATCGAAAAAAGAACATTCGAATTACCTTATATGAAAATTTCAGTATAATACGCAATCATCTACCCATGAAAAATTACATTTAAAATCTATACATTTTTTGTAAAAATCCTTCTCTCTTCAAAGCGTTCTACAGGACTAATAAGGACAAAAATTACTAAAGTGCTCCGCTTATTGCACTCTACACCCTTTGAATGATGTATGACAAAAATTTTAGAAAAATATATGGTGTAGTTACGGAGAAAAGGTGTACCAAAGCACGTTGAAATTTGAAGAAAGCCTCGTCCTTATTATCCTGTACAGGAAAAACTAAAACCTTTTTGAAAAATTTGTTCCGCTTATTTCACTCTAGACCCATTGAGCTTTCATTTAAAACATATTTCATAAAAATTGGATAAAAAATGGCTGAGAAAACGTGTACCCAAATCACCCAAAATCAGTAAAATCAGAATAACCTGCTCTTAAAAGCCGCGTTATAAATTGAAGGGGATTAAAGAGGATTCATTTCTTTTTTTATTTTCCAGAAAATTAAAATAACTGAATTTTATTTTATAAATTTAAATATAAGTATAATGGACTTTGGTTCTTTTTTTAGCTTTTTTCTTTTTTTTTGTTCGTTGTCTAATAGAACATTAAATGAAAAATAAAAATACATTTAGAAATCGACAAATTAAAAACTCCAAAGGATACAACATTAAAAAGAAAAATCGAAAATAAGTATATTATTGGAGATTCGAAATAGGATTTTCAATATTTTCATATAAAATACGAAGTAAATGTAAAAGGATGATTTTGTTTTATAAACTGCAACCAATTAAAGACTCATACACATATGTGAATGATGAATGAACATTTATATGTGTATCTATATAATATCCTATGTTCATATATGTATGAGAATTTTTTTCTTTTATCATAATTTCCTACAACTATTACATACTTAACTATAGACTATAGGGACAAAACAAAATATATTCTTAACTATCCATACATTAGTCTTCACTAAACTTTTTCTCTCTCACTCATTTTCTGTAAATATTTTTTTGAAGGAGAAGGAAAAAACAGTTCAACAGAAAGACGAAAACTATAATCGATGGACATTTATCGTAACATCTGGAAATATTCATTTCTTTAACATTCGGAAAATGAACATTAAAATGAAAATAAAAACAAAAAAAAATACATACACAGTCCCATACACATATGTACAAATATACGACGAAATAGAGTAGAGTAAACGATAATATTTCACTGTAAAAGATTTAAACATTTTAAATTACAATTGACGTTAGCTATAGCAACACAACTCTAACAAATGAAAAGAGCAATGCAAAAAAAAAAAAACTGGTTGAAAACATAAAAAAAATTTAATTCGTTCAACTTCAATAATTAATCTTTCAAGTAATACACGACGAACGACGTATACGAATGTTTTCATTTGATGAATCACTATATAAACACGGACATTTATATACACATGTACATGTACTTGCACTTATCTGTGCCTCTGTGTTATACAATAAAAATGTGTACTAGAGTCACGTAGATAAATGAAAGAGGAAGAGAAAAATAGAAAAAAAAATCAGTCCAAAAGAAAATGATGAGAAAATGAAGAAAGTAAAAAGAAAACTAACAGATTTTTAAATAAAAATATTATTCCTTGGAAAAATATTTGTAATCCTTCCCTTTTTTTTCACTCTATATAAAATACTTTTTACGAATACACATGTGGTTGTGTCATTTTAATCGTATATACATCTATAAAACATGGATATATACGTACGTAGTTATTTATCTAAGGATAATTCAATTTGGAAATCTCTTCAACACTCATTTTCTTTTGATCAAAATAAAATAAAAAAAAACAAAATTGAATGCATTTTTCATTCTTTTCATTTCCACTTTTTCTGTTTTCTGTATTCAAAGGAAATAAAGTATAAAATGCAAAAAAAAAAAGTTTAAACTAAAAAATATAAATATTAAAAAAAAAACATTGAATTTTCTTTTTCAGTTTTCAACAATTTTTCAAATATAATTAATCACACAGAAGTTGGTTTTTCCTGTAACCGCAAAGAAAAAAAATTTTAAAAAACAGCAACAGAAAATCTATAAAAATAAAAATAAAAAAAATAAAATTATAAAAAAAAATTTTAAATTACATATCAGTATGATAAATGCTACTAATAGTCATGCATACTTATGTACTATATAATATATAAGAACATTTAATATCCTTTTCAATTTAATAAACACACATACAAAATGCACAAATATACAAACATATATTATATAATATACTCAAAATGTAAGTGCCTCTATTAAATTTATTCACTATATTCTTTTTTTATTAAAGTTTTTTTTTTATTTTACTTATTTTATTTTTTTACATGTTTTTAATTATTAACATTTTGTTTTCAATATTTTATAACACGCACACACACACTCATTTATAAAAAAATAAAAAAAAAACTGAGATAAAAAAAATAGTAAACATATAATTCGTTCCTTTTTTTTGTCAACTTTCCCTTTTTACAGTGACTATTTAATTGAAAAGTTTTAATTACATTTACATAAGTATTTACTTATGTGCGAATGTATGAGTATAAAGTATGGACAATATTACATATAGTTTGGTGTATAAGTATGCATACGTATACATATTTTAATCTACGTACCTACCTCGTTCGTTGATAACATAAATTTGGTGAAAAAAAGTATTTAATAACTTTATTAAAAGTAAAAAAAAAAATTTTACTTATTTTAAAATAATATAAAAAATAAAACAAAAATGAAACAAAAATAAAACAAAAATTAAAACAGAAATAAAACAAAAATAAAAGCAAAAATTAAAACAAAAAATAAAAACAAAAATAAAATAAGCAGTTTTATAAAAATATTTCAAAAAAAAAAATAATATTAAAATTCAATTTGAAAATATGGTAAAATTGTACAGTTGTGTGTACGCATAAATTTAAAGCATATATACTTACATTATAATATGCATATGTAGTATATACTTGACATATACATAAGTATATTTACATGTTAAAAATAATCTTTTCTGATATACATTTTAATATCATTAATCATAATATCTGATGATGTATATTTAAAGTACAGAGGATTTTTAAGTAATACTGCATTATATACAATCGAAAGGATATAACACATCAACTACGTACATTATGTACAAATGAAAGGGTATATAATTAATATTATATTTCGTATGTATGTACAAAATTTTGTATATGGTACAGCTCTCGAATTGAAAATATATCTCTGCAGCAAGACATTAATTTATTTTACTTTGTTGTTGTTTTTTTTTTTAAAAAAAAGGAAAATAACAAATCTGTTGATTCTAAATAATACGTAGATAGCTTAAAATAAGCAACTTGAAATTTAATACTCATTTATTGTATACTTGTACACATGAGTATGGTATGGTATATATGAGTATTTGCTCTGTATTTGTATGTAATTCATTCGTATCTTCATCAATTAAATTTTAAAATTTTCGTTAGAATTTTTAATGTTAGTTAAAAGCATATCGATAATAAATGTGTACTCGAGTACATATACACATTATATAATATTTATTTATTTATTTATTATTTTTTTTTTTTTTTTTTTGTATTAAAATATTGACGTACAAGTTTACAGTTATATCATCCTGAGTATAAATTTTTATTCGTACAAATACATGAAATACATACATATTATTTCGTAACATATAAGTACATACATAAATGCACATTAAATTATATCACACGACATCTATTATATATACGATCGTATATCGTATTGAAAGTATTTTCAATAAAAATAAAAATTATTGTACATAAATGTATATATTTATTATATTCTGTAGCATTTATGTATGTATGTATGTATACATACATATACATAAAATATATGAATCTCATTTTGAATTTAAATTTATTGATACTGTCATTTCATTTTCATTTAATAACAATTCAATTTAATTGATTGTCATTCGCAATGATTTCAGACAATTTATTTTTAATTATAAAATTGTATGTATTGTATGTATATATGAAAATATATTCGTACATGTACTTAATATATGTATTAAATGCACACATATTATATATGTATATAATTATGTATAAAATTGTACATATGTATGACGTTAGAGTATAAGTACAAACAGAAATATAAATAATATGTAGAAACTTTAAAATCGAATCGAATAGAAAATTTTATAATACACAAATTTTGCAAGAGATATAAGTACGTTATGACTACTTGTACATACATATGTAGATATATCCGGATTTATAAAATGCTTATATAAGCAAATATATAATTTCAACTAATATGTGCATACATATAAATGAAAATAAAATAACGAGAAGATACTGGCAACAAAAAAAAAATCATATAAATTTATTTGATAAGTGAAAATTATTTATTTACATTCGAGAAATTCTTGCATAGATAAATATTCGTAAAATCAATTCTTGTCGAACATACATATGTATATATGCATGCTTATACGAGCACGTATGTATACCCAAACAACTAATTATCCACTTTATATGACATATACAACACTGTACAAATGTAATGCACATAATGTGTTATGTGCAATACGTAAATATGTATATTGAATGTGCGGTAAACTTAAGTATGAAATAAACATGTAGAAGTATTAAGTTACTAGAGGTATTCACTCTCTCTAGTATTTGGCCTTGTATATTTATACTCGAAGTATTTTTACTACATTTTGCTAATATACTACGCCTTGTTATTTTCTCCCATATAAAATCAAGTAAGCCAATCATTGTAATAAAACAATAGGGTAAAGGCATGTTTTTCCTGTGTAGTATTTCGTAGTAAATATTTTGACAGTTGAACACACAGTAGTCATTTGGTAAATTTTGATAAAATTTATATTTAAAAATTTTAAAATTTTAATTGTCAAACTATATCAGCTGACTGGAAAATTTTGATACAACAAGAGTATTTACAAAGTATGTTCACTCCACACTAAATTTGATTATGTATTAATACACAATAGCTAAAATACTAGCCTGAGTGAATACCTCTACTGTTTAGCGATTGGCAGTTTAAAACTGTGTTAATATTTTTTATAAATTTTATATTTTTATCCTTTGTTAAGATGACACACAATTATCTTTGTTTAATTTAAATATCTAAATAGGGCATGATAATTATTAAATATTATGTGTATACACATATCATGTATTTCTTTATAAAATGATAATGTATCTAGACTTTAAGTATTATGTATTATAATGTTATTGGATAAAATCTATACTGTATACTCTATATTTTATGTAGGTACTTTATACTTCATTGTACATGTATGATATACGACTTGATAAACATGACACTATTATAAAAGATTGTGATATGTACACAATATTATAACATTATAAGAATATATACTCTATATTAAATACAATACTCTTGTAAGTATATAATTTTCATTTATTGAAATAAATTATATTAATACAGAATTTAATATGTACTATGTATGATACATATACAATCACGCCAATATATATTCCTTTAATATGTATAATAATAATTATGTAGATTGAATAAGAAATTAAATTTTGATACAAATTATTAGGTAACATATGTACATACATTATTAGTAAATATATAGATAATATAATTACACCTACATGCATACATATTTATCTATAATATGTTATAATGTACAATATAAATGTATAACATACTCAATAAATATTTGCATAAGCATCTGTAACTATACACAGGCATACATAATCTTAGATTTTGAAATTAATTTAAATACAAAATTTTATTATTATTGAGAAAATTTGTAGTTATAATAGCATGCAGACAGTAATACAAATGAGGCATGTTTATGTATTTAAGTATGTATGTATATACTACTCGTAATACTCATGTGTATATTTATGTATAGTACATTATAATTTTTGGTTACATATTTAATTTATCTTGATTTTGTCGACTAGACATACATATTAGTTTGTCATTAAATTTAACCATTAAATATTATACGCCTTCAGATATGTTCGTTATTCACGAATAATGACAACTACAATAACAACATGAAAAAAATACATATTAAAAACGGATATACATACTATTACTAGAAATTTTCTACATTACAAAAATATATAAAATTAGGGAGTATTCTGGCGGAAAAATAAAAAATGTGTACACATGATATGTGAAATACAAATCTTACTATTGTAGCGTATACTATAGGTACTGCTAGAGTCAATTACACTCTACTGATCAAGAGTGTTTATAAAGGGGAGGAGCAAGTATTAAATGTCGTTAGTTGATTTTCCGTATTTTGTCATGAACAATATTCGTAACAGAGAAAAAATCAACTTTCTCTCAATACCGAAAATACGAGTACACATGATGTTTGAAATACTACTCGTACTATCCTAGCGTATACTATAGATAGATACTGTACTGATAAGTGACATCCACTGCTCGAAAGTATGTATAAAGGGGAGGAGCAAATATTAAATGTTGTTAGTTGATTTTCCGTCTGGTATACAATGTAATGTACATATAGACAATTGTCATCTATACAGATGTGCTTTTAAATATGTAGATAAATATACACGTATGTATTACATAGTACACTGAAAATGATACATATAATTTTCATATTATATCATAATAATACAAATTTATAGTATATTTAAATTCATGTATGTATAGTATAGTATATGCATATATAAAATGATTAATTATGAAAATTAATTATCATTAATGTGGAATATTATGTTTTTCATAATACACGTACATAATTTATATTGTATCCATTCATTATATAAAATTTATCATCTAAACAATTTTAATATGATATACAAACATATATAGATAGAAGCATAAATAATGTACATAACTTTTGTTTTTGATACAACATCAACAAAATAATAAAAACAAAAAATGAAAACGAATGAACCAACAAACTAACAACAAATACACCACCAATTGCAAACTAAATCCGTATGTATTAAATAAAAATTGTTTCTACTAATGTTTTTGTTTTATTTAAATAAAAAAAACTTTTATACATTTTTTTTTTTTGAAATTATTCATGAAACCACATTTTTTTTTTAATTATTTTTATTTTGGTTTCTTATTCCATATCTCATTATTATATTATATATTACTGTGATAGAAAAATCAAGTGAAGTTTTTTATTTAAATAGTAGGATCTGAATTAAAAAATTAGATTTTTTGCCCTTGGGTAGTTGTATTCTAATAGATTTGGCTAAATTTTTTATTAATGTAATATATTAAGCTGTTATTGAGATATTGGAACGATATGTGTTAAATTTTTCACGATATAATCACCAACAACCAATGCAGCGTGAGATGGTGCATTATTATGATGAACTATTTCCTTCATTTTTAAAATCAAAGACTGTGCTCTTTTGGATCAAAGTAAACAACCATATATCTCATTAACTACTTAATACATTCACATGAAATTTAGCACAGATGTCAATCTGTTAGGTGCTGTTAGATGCCTGTAGCGTACTATTATGCTAAGGACCAAAACTCTAATTGTTTGATTTACTCTTCACACATAAAACTCATCTTATTTTTCTATCACAGTAGTATAATGCAAACATAAAATATATTGCAACATTTGTTTGCACACGTATAATGTTTTGTGCGTGTGTATGTGTTTTTCTTAAGATTTTTTTTTTTTTTGTGTAGAAAATTTATCTCAGGCACTTTTCCTATTATTGTTATTATTTTATTCTATTTATTTATCTTTGTAACCATTTTCATTTAAATGTATATATATAAACATATACATAAGGTGTATATGTACACATATTTAGATAAAAGTTAAAAATCAAAAAACAAAGAAAGAAATATAAATTTGTATGTATGATGTATATTATTCATGGGTTGTGGTGTTGCCAAATACATATAAACTTGTATATAAATACTATATAGAAGGACCTAAATACATTATGATTCATTTTCACTTAAATACAAAAAAAAAAATTTTTTCCAACCTTGTTCAACTGACCTCAAAGGCAAATATTATGCTGAAAAGAAAAGAAAATATTTATTTTAATCGTGTTGTTGTTGTTGTTGTTGATGCTGTTGTTTTGGTTTCGTTTTCGTTTTTGATTTTCTTTTGTTTTCTTTTTTTTTTGTATTTTCTTGCCTACATTTTCCTTATTCATTTTCATTATTTTGTTTCTTTTTCTCTATTATAATTTACTTTATTTTTGATTTTCTTCTATAATTGTTTTGTTTAATGTTTTCTTTTTATTATATAATTTCTCTTTTAATATAGCTACACGAATCTACATTCATACATTCTAGTTTCTTAGTTTTTGATATTATTTACGTACATTATTTATATCTGTATGCATGTAAATATTAAAAACATTTATGTATTGTGTATCTTAGAAGAAAAAAATGCCCATTAAAATTCAATAAAATTTGTTATTTACTTTGAGATTACATTCATAAACATAATCGTTCTTACAATCATTACTCATACTATATTATATATTTGCATATTAACATACTACACATACAATTTGAGTAAATACACATTCAATTGATTGTTTCATCACTCATAATATCATCTCAACAAACGTAGTATTTGTGTTTATCAATTTAAGAGAAGAAAAACAACATAACTAGACAAGACAAGAATCAACAAAAAAAAATAAAACGAAGAAAATATGAGTATAAAAATCCATCAACATTTTCCACTCTACATTCTTATTATCATTCTCATATGTATGTACACGTATGCTATTTTGCGTATGCATGTAGCTCTATAAGAATTATTATGAAAATGAAATCTACCTTTTATTTTATTTTTTTATGCACCTTATTTTAATATTTCTTTAAAATTTTCTCCATTTTTTTTTTGTTTGTTTGTTTTCGAAAATGGATCAAGAAAATTTTTCTAGAGAAAAATTTCTTTTCGTTATTTGTTTTGTCGACTTCATTTTTTTTTCTTTATCTCTCTCTATCTTGATTTCCATTAAGAAAAATGATGATTTAGTGTGTTAGTATATCTATGTGATATTTAAATATCTATGTGTATGTACATATATGTGTGTGTATTCAATGAATTTTGATTTAAATAAAAGAAAAATATGTTTTAAATGAATGTAAATATGAATTGAAAAGCATCAGAATTATATCCATATAATATATGTATACATATATATACATTTTATTTGTCGGTAAATAAAAGTAAATATAGTTCACCAACCTATATTATATAAATATGTATACAGTAAAAAGATATTTTTCATTTTGAAGAAATTAGATATTTATTTATTTAACATTAATAAAGTACTATCTGTGGATATGTAAGTACATATGTACATATGTAAATATGCATTTTTGAATCGAATATTATTTATAAGAAGAATATTTTTTTTTGTTTATTCAGGATGTTAATTTTGAATTCTTATATATATTCTTATTGCATTTCATATCATTTAATTTTTTTTTATTTCTTTATGAAAAGTCAACAATAATTTTTTACAAAAACAAAAAAAAAAAAAAGTGGAATAGTTATCATATATAGTATTTTGAATTAAATCGAAAATTCATAAAATTTGAGGATGAGTATTGAGCAAAATGTTATCACTTAAATTGCTTAAATCTACCAGAAATTGTATAATTTTTCGATATTCGATTGAACAGTAGAATGAAAAAAAATTTTTTTTTATTTTTTGTCAAAATTTTCTTTATATGTATGTATGTGGTAATTAAATGAATACTGAAACTGATTCTGATAATATAATTAATGATCCAATCTTCATATATGTATATGTAGGAATACTTATAAATATCGAGAAAAATATTATATATCAAGAAAAACGAAAATTTTCAATTCCAATTATAATGTAGGAGAAAATTTTCGAACTTTTAATTAAAATTTACACAAACATCAAATGATCCAGAAAAGGTTGAATTTATTGTGAACTTTTAAGAAAATATTATTATATGAATGAATATGTATAAACGTAATTATTATCAATGTACATATAAGTATATACAAGTATGTAATCTAGGTACATACATATATACCACAGGCCACAGGTATATATTGCTGAAATTTTAATTAAAAATTTTTGATTAAATGTTAAATTATTGTACTATACATACACGTATATTTTGCATAAGTATACTTTTAGTATATGAATGGTATAATGAATGTGTACATAACTTTTTCATTTTGATCCTGAAATTCTGTATATATTAGTATATGTACACATTTACATATAAATGTTATATTATCCTTTTTTAATTTGGAAATTATTATAAAAATATTTCTGTGAATTATTTTACTTTAAGAAAGAAAATTACATATAAATGAACATTTTATTTACAATAAATTATAAACCCAATAAAAATCCTTCAAAACCACAACCTTAATTCGTCGAAATTTTTTTCAAAACAATTTACTTTTTTGGTATGTACATTCATGCGAATTTACCTATACAAGTACAATTATATAGAGTTTACAACTGATTATTGCTTCTCAAGGATTTCTATGAAAATTACAAAATTTCAGTATAAAAAAAAATAAATGAATAATTAAATATACAAAATAAAAAGGATAAATTAACTCTATTATAATAATAATAAAACTTTTTATTAAAATTATATCGGTATTATACACACATTTACTCACGGGATATTTTTCTAATATAATATACGAATATACAATTTAATTTCCCATTTTTATATACATACATACATTTTTTTTCTATGTAATTTTTGTTGTTGTTGTTGTTGTTGTTGTCTTTGTTCATTTCTTATTAATTTCAAAAGTTTTTAACGATCATTTGACCCTTTTCACCAAGAAATTATTTTTTAAATGTTCCAATTTAGATAATTAGGTAATTAATTTGCATACTATGTATACATCCTCGTAAATTCTTATATTTTACAAATATATGTACATACAAACATATAGTACATATTTCGTATAATCATTTAAAGATTACATTGCATATTAAATACGAATTATATTTAGTAATTATTTATTTTTTAAAAGAATTTTTTTTTTCGCACAATTTCATTTATTGCAATAAAAGAGCGAATATATTAATTATATATTATTATTATGTGGAAAAAATAAAAATTAAATAAAAAAAGACTTTTATGGCGAGGAGTATCTATTATGTAAACATATAATTCTAATGAAAATTTTCAATTCAAATATATTATTTATTTACCTTGTTTACAATTAATTTTCAATCAATTTGACTTTAATCCTTAAATATTTGATTATTTATATTATTATTTATTATAATACTTATTTTAATACAAAATGTATTATATATTTATGTGTTTAATTTATTTATATTTATATAATCCAAAATTCATAATAAATATATTATTATCTCACTATACATTCATATTTAATTGCCAGATTATGTATAAACAGACGATATTATACGCCAATAATAATGAAAACCGAAACACACAAGAGAATTTCAATCAATTTATTAAATCATCATTTATGATTTATTCTTTCTTGTAGCTATTTATATTTAAAAAGGATTTTATTTATATAGAATACTACTTATGTCATAATTAATTTTAAAAATTTATAACATGAAAAACATTAAAATTATTAAAAATTATACAATTTATGTTGAATTATGATGTGCACATACATATGTACAGATATAAATAATTTATACTATTAACACATATGTATGTTTAAATATAATGTGAAGAAATTTTTAATTCAAATTTTAAATCAATGACATTCTATTTTTATAATCTATATTCAATTGTTAATATTGTTAATAAATTACAGTGTAATAAATAACTTATATTCTACCGATCTTTAACGTATCTATACACTAACATATTTCTTTATATACATACGTTTACATAATGATTTAATAATAATATTATGTTGCTCATCTAGCATTGTCTTTTGTAAAATTTCATATTATTTATATTTTTATGTGAATTTCACATGAATTTTAAACACATTTTAAGCAATTCGTTAATTTTATCTATGCTACTTTTAACATAATTCACAGATTTATTTATCATGTAAGTATAGATAGATATCTGTTTACTTTGATTGCATATTTATACGAAATGTAACTTTTTAACGAAAATAAATTTTTATGATCAGTTTCATCATAATTTATATTCAAAAATTTAATTTCCACATGTCAACAAAATATATCATTTATACACTTAAATATAATACGATATAATACATATATTATTATTAATAAATATTTTATTATTTAAAATTTTTTAATGATCATAAATCACATTCAATATTTATACAATTCAGATTTTTCTATTCGTCGTATATCGTACGTGTCATGTACATACCATCATATTACACATCATTGTAGAAGAATAAAATTATATATGTATATTCATTTCATTATTATTGTTTATTCGATGTACGTTTACGTATGAATATTGTATTATATATTTTGATATTAGATAAACAAATGAATTAATATTATAAAACCATAATGATAAGTATTTAATTATTCTTTAAACATATAAATTATGTATCATTCACATAAAAATATTCTATGCATGTACATGGTTGCGTATACGATATTGGTTTATGAATCATAAATTTACGTACGCCTTTATATATATTAAGTATTTACGTATACCTACATTTTGTTAATTAGTGTTTTATCATGTTTAGAAACATTCTATATTCATGTATATAAACATTATTTTAAAATAATTTTTTTAATTAATACGAAAATTTAATTATTCAAAACAGAAATTATTTAAATATTCTACACTACATAATATGTAGTATGTATGAGTGTTAATAAATACATATATATTATAGAATAGAATTATATAATGTAAGTATACATATGTATGTTGTATACCCTTAAGTATAAATGTCACTCAGATTATAATAATAGTTAATGCAGAATTTATAATAATATTATTTATGTCACCACCATCTCCATTGAAATACACACATATACACATAACAAAAATACACTAATGATGATTTAATAGAATAAGAATAACGAAAAAATGAACAAAAAATAATAGAGGATACGAAACAAACAAAAAAAAAACCAAAATATAATGATAAAAAAAATATATTATAAAATCGTATTTGTTTATATGTGTGTACAATATGCATACATATATTTTCACATCCTTTCATTAAATAATATATGAACTGGTTTATAATGAATACCTAATACAAAAATAAAATAGATACACACACATTATATTTAATTAGAGCTTTTTAATAACGATTCAGCGGTTTCAGTGATAATTAAATATACATATACATATCTATTATAGAAAATAAAATCCTTTTTACTTATCCTGTTTAGGAATTATACACATGTATTTTTTTGTTTCGTTTTTTTTTTTTTATTCTCCTTAATTGTTACTTAAATTTTACAAATATTAATCAGTTAGTTATACACACGAATATTCAAGGACTATTATAATTTTTTTATCATATCATATAGATAAATAATATCCTTAAAAATTGTTTAAATTTATTTCAAATTTATTTTTAACTGAAGATTAAAAAATTTTTTATATCAATTATCAATCACTACCCTTATCATGTACCATAATATCATATATGTAGCACAATCTATCAATTCATTTTTATATATGAAAAATTTTTCTTTTTAGTACATAAAAATCATTAAAAAAAAAAAATGAAAACCACATCACACAACCGAATTATGAATTATAAATATTCAGTATTAAAATAACAACAACAAAAAATGAAAGAAAGAAAATGAAACAAAAACCTTTTTTTTTTGTATTTTTTTTAACGAATGAATTGCACATAATCAATCATAAAAATCTTAATAAATAAAACTTACACATACAACACCCAAAAAACAGAAAAAAAAAAACGAAAAATTAATCGGCAAAACACAAAATAATCCCACAAAAAATATATGTATTTCACTCTTGAAATTGGTAAATCACTTTATCACAAAATATTTAGATACATATATGCACGCAATATCCAATACATCAATATTAATGTGAAAAAAACCAAAATAATAATAATAAAAAAAAATTTATTTTCTGATTGATTCCTTGTGAATTTCAATAATAGTTATAAATTGAATATATAAATATCACACATGATGTGAATTTTTATAACGGAAAAAAAATTCTTTTTTTTTTTTTAATAAATCACAACCACGCCGTTTGATAGTCCTTTAACAACTAAACAATCATTTGAATGAAAAAAATGATGCTTTTCTTATTTTTCATGTCATACACTGTCTACATTAATATCTGAAAATTGTATATATACAGCATGCCGTGTATATAATTATATTCATTTATATATATAGATAGATACAAATATCTATGCAACCATACATGTGTATCAAAATACATATGTACTTATGTAGGTTTATCTTCAATCCTCCTCTGAGTTTTATATGGAGCTTTTTTTATTAACATTCGAGAGAAAAAATGTTCACATTATACAGAAGCTTCCTTTCTAATTTTGCTCTGTAGTAAAAATATCCTTTATTTTTTTTTTCATTATTTTAAATCCAAATCGTTGTTGAAATTCAGTTAAAATATACAAATACGATCCGGTTTATACTTTATATATATTTCATTATACAGCATCCGAGTTTTAATTTGAAATTTTTTTCGATCAGTTGTATAATATTCCTTTTTTATTTTTTTCTTCTTTCATATTTGTCTGAGTCGCAAAATGTACAAATTCCCGTATATGTGTGTGTACATAAAATAGTTATAATATTAAAGGTTCAGTTGATATGTACACATAAATATCATACAGTTGACTGATAACGACAGTTACAATTTCATTTTGTAAAACATGACAACAAAAAAAATAAAAGAAAAATAACAAACAAAATTCTTGTAGGATTTTTTCAAATGAAAATTATTGTCATGAGACATCATCATCATTGTCATCATCGTCATCATCATCATCATCATCATCATCATCATCATCATAATCATTCTAAATGAATTCCTTTACAAATATTTTAGTAGTTTATGCAGGTCAGTTCATTTGGAACTCTTAATTTCTAATATAATACGAGTATATACGAGTATGGTAGTATATGTATTCGCAAAAGTATGCAATATGCAATATTAAACGTTTTCAAAGTATGCATAAGCGTCCGTATACTGTACAAATACATACATATATATATTTACGTTTGCCATCATCATCCAAATGTATGTGTGTGCAGGTGTATTATGCATTTTCTTTTTAAGCTCAATATAGGCGCTTTTACTATTTTGTTTATTTTTTTTTTATTTTTGACGTTTTTTTCTTTAATTTTTAAAAGCAAAAAAAAAAAGAGAAACAAAACAGAATAAAGTAAATGCAAAAATACAAAAATCAAAAAAATATATGTATTGTGTTTATAAATTTTCTATGTATGTGTTCATTTACAGTCATACACATAATTATGATGTTGAATGAATTTTTATAAAAATTTAAAAATAAATCTGAAAAAAAATATAACGAACGAAAAAAAAGGAAAAAGCATCATTTTACATTTTAACATTTAACGTATGAAATTTTTATTTTTTAGAAGACAAGAGAAGACAATTGTATTATCGTCAAATTCGAAGCATAAATTCGTTCAAGTATGGATAAGAATGTCGGTCGGTTAAAAGAAAGGAAGCGCTTTAAATTATTATTGAAATAAAAGAAATTTGTAAAATATTTTAAAAATTATCACCCTTTAAATAGGTATGTTACTTTAAGTGTTTAATCAATCTTTAATAAATTAATAAAATTATTGAAAAACAAAAATATTTTTCAAATGCACATTACATTATTAGTAATTTAATATTATCATATTTTACACAACTTTCAAAGTTAGGCTATTGACTTCATATGTTTCATATCATATTTTAAACCAGTACAAGTTAACCAATAAAAAGAAAATACAAAATAATGAAAACTTTATTTCTTTACTTTCAAAACTTCAAACTTTAAATGAAAATCATTACAATCTAAAATTATTTTTTTAATCAAATTATACTTGAATATTTTAAATAATTTCTAAGATTAATTTGTTAAAATTGTTTATCTTAATTTATTTATTATCATTATATGCATGTTTTTTCACATATTTTATAAGTATGTAAATATATCGTTAACTTTTTCATATAACTTTTAAAGGTTTTGTTTTAACAATATTTTCACATACATATGTACGAGTATGTAATGTAAATATACATTGGTTGGTATTACCAAAAACACTAGAATATATTCTAGTGTTTTTGTTATTACTTATCATTGTGCGTACATAGAAAATTAAGTACATATGCATGAAATAATTGAAACTTTTATTAAATGTACGATGTATGAATATTGCAGAGTATTATTATATACTATCTTCAACTATACAATACATAAATAATTTTGTCCTATATACACATCACAATGAACAAATGTATGATATTTTGTGTACATTATATAATTTTGCCTGTTGATATCTTATTATTTTCGTATTTTTATTATAAATTCGACTATGTACATATGTATATGTATGTATTTATATAGTAAATTAGAGTACATACATATATATAATTGCAATAATATTCACACACACACACACACACACACTTATATTACTCATTATAGATGGATGTAAAAATGCATATGTACATAAACAATTTTTATCTATTTTATTATTCTTACATTTATGTATGTAATGTATATTATAATATGCATACAAACGTCGTTCATATCCTTACATATATACATATGTACATACATTCATATCCATATTATATTCGTAGCAAAAAGGAAACCATAAATCACATTCATATGTCGAGTTCAATTTTATGTTTAATACATCGGAAAAGAAAGCTATATGAGTGCTATAAAAGTTTGGATTGTATCCAATTTCCTTAATATTTTGTTTTTTTTTTTTTTTTGTTTTTAAGAATACGCGAATATAACATTCAATTCAAATATACTCGTATGTACATATAATTCTTTCATAGATATGTAAATATATCATATAATATTAATGTAAATTATACATTACATATACAAATATATACAATATAATGGTTTTACTCTACATACATAAATTTTTACATATGTGATACATATTTTAGTAAAAAGTTTCGTAGACTATTTAAAATAAACTATATTTTAAAAAGTTATTTTCGAAACAAATGAAAAGAAAAATAGATCAACAAGAAAGCAAGAAAAAAAAAAAAATAACGAAAAAACTGTGATAAATAATAGAAAAAAATTCTTTTAAAAATATGTAACGAATAAAAATGCATGTGTGTATCCATATTGCATTCTATTATTACTTTTCATTTAAAATTTTTAAATTATAATACATTGCCAGTAACATATTCTCTTATACAAATTTCATACTGAACTGAAAAATAAAAACCAAAATAAAAATAATAATAAAAATAAATTCGTCCTGAAAGCTCTTATACAATTTATTTATTGTAGTATTGAGCATGTGAGTATGCATTCATGAGCATTGAGATTTTCCTTTTATATTTTTAAGTCAAAAAAAAAACTTTTTGAATTCATGAAAAAGCTTCTTCTCATATGAACTTTTCAGTTAAAATTGAAAAATTAAATTTGTATCTTTGCTGTTTTGCTTTGATGATGTTATTCTGTTATTGGGTTATTGTCATTATTATATTGCTAAGTTACCATTGATGTTATTAGTTTAGGTGTCATCGTTATCTATCCAAATATTTTAATTATTTTCAAGTATAGACGAATAACCTTGTATAATGAATTACTGCATAATAAAAATAGCTCTTAATACCTATAAAGAAATTTATAAAATTTATACATGAACTGCACATAATGTATATATGTATATGTGTATGTACAAGTATAATATAAATAGTCCTTCAATTTCAAGGTGAAATAAATTCATATTTCAAAAATAGAAAATCGAAATTTTTTTTCCAAAAAAAAGGATGAAAAAAATTCTCTTTTTGATCAAAGTAAGAGAAAATTTTACTTAAGTATATCCTTAGCATTACACACACTACAACTTATATTTTAATATGCATCATATAGAATATATATGTTATCCAATAAATTGTAGAAAAATGATATATTTACATAACTATATGTGTAGATTTATTTAATCATAATTGACAAGGTAAATACTTATGTAATGATAATAATTATAAATATCATTTCTTTTTAACTTTGCTTCTTATATATGTACAATATGTCTAAAAAATAAATTTACAGAACATAAATACTCCTGTGTATTTAGTGTAAGTTCAAATATGTAATTCAAATAATAAATTTATTTTAAGCAATCATTTTATTGGAAAAAAACTTTATTAAAATTTTACATTTATTTTGATTTGAATATGTAGTTAAAAATGTACATTAATGCCATATATTACGAATGCTATTACAATTCAAGAGTAATATGTAAATGTATTTACACAGTGTTGTGAAAAAATTATGGGACAATCATAATTTTTTGAAATAAAGTACCTACAATAAAACAATCTTTACGTGTTTTATATATGTACCTGTTCTGATCGTCTTGTCATTGACTCCACAACACAAGATTTTCAACAAAATCTTGTAGAATTTTACTTCATTCTTTCTGCAATAAATTTTTTAATTTAGGAACTGACTTACGCTGATATTATTTTTTAATATTTTTTTTTTTTTTTTTTGGAAAAATGACCAAAGATGTTCGTTGGGGTTTAAGCCGGAGATTCTATCTGAATGAGTTTCTATCACAAAAGGCAATTATATGTTTCCCTTTTCGTCTGTGGTGGTAAATCACTAAAGATTCTATGTTAATACTACTAATATGATTACGTTTTCTATTCATGAAAAATTATTCTTGTCACATAATTTTTTCACATCTGTGTATGTAGATATGTAGATATATCCAAATTAATAGTATAATAATTCATATAATCAGAAAATGAAAATACTTTTATGATATATATTATTTTTATGTCAGTTATTATTTTTTCATAATTTTTTCACAATAAATAATCGCTAAATAAATTTTAAAACTTCTTTCTTATACTTTTATCAGTATATTATTACATTACTTTGTATATATGTATGTATGTATATGTATAGTGCAGTCACATTTTGTTTGTAACTATTAGCAACTTTAAGTTATTTAAAAACTTTCTGTTCACACATTATTATCCTGTATAAATTAATATGTATAATTTCATTTTCTTATAAAAATATACACACAAACATTTTATACTTTATATCGCACATTATAATAATGAAATGTATTGCATATGAATGTACGAATATTGTATATATATGTATATAAGTAAGTTTAAAATGTTCTCATATTTTATTTAAAAGAAACCTTTAGAAGTGTAAAGATAATATAAATTTTCTAAATTGACTGAAAATTGGTTCATTTTATAGCCTCATGAATTTTATCAAATTATATTTATAAATGTATATATTTTTATATGTACTGTATGTAAATATATTCATATTCATATAGTACAATGTATACTTAAGGATATCTATACTATGTATAAAATACAATATACAGTAACTAAATTTATTTGAAAATATTTTTTAAGTATTTTTCTTTTATTTTCGGTTCCTTTATTTTACTTTTCCTCATATATGTACACGTACATGTGTGTATATGTGTATAAGAAATAGTCCTTTAAAAACTATAATTTTAGGCTTTCTTCAAATTGACAATATACGAAAGAATATCTAAATGTACGTACATATACGAGTAATAAGACTAGCTGTGATTGAACGTGGATTTATATATGTGGTAGCTGGTAGGTTGTATCCCCATTCAAATAAATTTCAAAATTTACCATTTTAGTACATTTAATATAATACACTGACACAAAAAAAAAATGAAAAATAAAATAAAATTATACATAAAACTCATAGAAAATTAAACGAAAATTTTTTAAGAGATTTAAAATTTAATAAATAAAAAGAAAAACCTTAAATAAATTCGAATTAAATAATATTTAAGAGAATATAATAAGATAATAAAAATCTCAGCGCATTACGTTAAATAAAATTTGACAAAGAAATATTATATCCTATCCAGTTATACGTTATACCACAGGTTATACTGTAGGTAGCTCATACATACTTACATAAGTACATATATCACTATGTAAAACTAAAATTTGAAGTTAAAATCTAGACTGTTTTCTCATTACAAAATTTGCATTTGGATACAAAATGACATCGTTCATTATTTGTGTATTTTCAGATTTATTTTGTAGTTTTCATGCATCTTCACTTCACGTTCATATTTGCATATATTTTTTGTTCTCGAAGCTATCGTTATCGTTGATTGGGTTTGGAAACTAAAGTGGAATATGATCCTTTGTTGTGGTGTGTTATTGTTGCTTTGAAAAATTAATGTGAGCTAATATTCTGACTTGAGCAAGCTGCATGCATCCTCAACGAAAAAAATTGATTCATCAAGCATTTACATCTTCATTACATGCAAGAGAGATCAGGTATAAAGTATAAAATCTAAATGTATATTCCACTAATCAAAACTTTTCATTCGATTGCAAATTTTTTGTATGTTAACGCAGCCTTATATTCAGTAAATTACTGGATAAATTAAAATGAAATTCATAAATCAGATAAGTCGATTTAGTATAAAAATAATTATTTTACTCATTTTTTTCTTTTTTAATTTAAAACTTTTTCTTCACTTAAATAATAATCTTAATTTTATATATTTTTGTGTCTACACATTAAAATTTACTGACACAAATCATCATACACATTACTGCACATATCATTCCGTAATACACCAATGCGGTTAATACATAAGTAATATGAGGTGGGTATAAGGCTTTTCTATACATACTTATCTTCTATAATTTCTTATACTTACATGATCAAACATAATTAATTTCCTTTTCAAAGTATATATACATATATTATACATGTATTATATAATAGAAAGGATATTTATTTTACTGGATAACAAATTGAATAGGAAATAAAATGAAATTTATGTAATTTGGCACGATAATAGTTTATTTCCTTTCGCAATTTAATATGTGATAAAAATACAAATTACTACATTTAAGGATATTAACACAAACACATATATACCTACATATGTATACGGATGTATATTATGTATTAAAAAGATTTTTTCTTAATAAAAATTTCATTTGATACATTTTTCTTATATATATATTTTTTTTTTTTGTTTTTCGTTTGTTTGTTATTGACATAAATTCTTTTTTCATTTATTCATTTCACTTTTAAATGCACAGACAGTTAATTCTATTTGGACACTGAAAAAGGAAATAAATTTCGTATTATAGAATAAATAACAAATGCACAACAACTATTAGCAGGAACATAATATTTACGAAAAAAGGTTACATTCTACAATCAACACAACATTTTTTTTTCGTTTCATTTTTAGTTTGTTTTGATTTTATATTGTATATAGAGACTAAATGGTTTATGTTTATTTTTTGAACTTTTTAAAGTTTTTTTAGTTTTTAAAACAGAATCTTATAATTAGTTTGATGAATCTAAACAATTTAGAGTGTTAAAATATCAAAAGAAAAAAATCAGAAAAACTTTTCAAGAAGATTTTAATTAGTTTCTTCATTTCTTTTTCTTTATATACATTTATAAATATTTTGAAAAATATCCCTTTTAAGGGTATCAAACATATTTCTTCTATTTATCTAACATAGAAAACAATGAATCTTATAAAAACTTTATATATCATGAAAGTAATTAGTGTTCTTGTTTTACTTTATGCACTTTGTTTTCATATTCATTTTCCCCCATTTGAATAATTTCTTCATTTCTTTCTTTAATCATTTTTCTGATCTTTAAATTTAATTTCTCATTACTTTGTGTTAGATTTTTACTATGAAAAAATATTTATATATGCATGAATGAATGTAGTATTCAAGACGGACGTGTATGCGTGACGTTTATTTATTTTTCCTTCAGTTTTCGATTTGATATAATCGGTCGGAATGAAAAGTATGAAAAAGGAATAAGACGTCATCAAAAGATAAAAAATGTGTTACGTTTTCAATTTAATGATTGAAGAGAAAAAAAAAACAAAATAAAATACATACACATAAATATACTTTGCTCTAATCCTTTAAGCATTGCACTTTACTGCATGTGTGTAAACATTGTAAATATGTAGAAGAAAAATTAAATTATTTAAGTATGAAAAACATGCATCACACATTCACTTCCACCCTAATAAGGTACAGACGTAGACGTTATAAATTGAAAAGGCTCTTTAAAATGCGTGTTATAACTCTATGATTAAATATGTATCTTGTATACCAAAACATATTATTAAAAAAAAATTGTACATTAAAAATTTCAAAGAAAATTTTTTATACTGTAATGCAATACGAAAAAGATTAAAAAGGAAAAAATTTTTTATCTATTAATTTGCACGCTTAAATCATTAAATTTAAAAGTAAATTTAAGATTATTTTGTATACCCGCGTATTTTGTCAAAAATGTAACAGGTACTTGTGAAAATTTATGAAAAACTTGTTGATAATAATTATGTACCATCGTTTATGTTCTAAACATAAAACATACTCAGAATCAGAATCATTTGCATAAATGTGCAAAATTCTATATTTGATAAAAAAATATTTCTCAAAACAACAAAGGAAAAATTATTATCGATAAATTTTTGAAAGCTCTAACGTGAACGCACATTAAATAATAATTCATCTTTGGAGAATCATTTTTTAATATTTAATGATTATCTTTTCACTTCAATTACACATTTATAATTTTTCACACTTTCCATATGGAATACACACTTCACACCCATGTATATACACAAAAATCAATTAAATTATTCTCCCCTATTATTTTCAATTTTATCAATTCTATAATTCTGTATTTGAAGTATAATAAAATGCAAAAGATTATACCAAAAACATTTGTGAATGAAATGAAAGTAAAATTTAGAAAAAAAATATTTATTTTTTTCAATGTAATATATGCACAATGCACACATATGATAGTACAATTTATCATAGAAAATGTTATTCCTTTTGTACATTAAATAATTCTGTAATCATTGAAATAAATAATTCATAAAAATACATTTATTTACATTAGGTACTTGTTTATATGAATAAATATAAATAACTAAAGGTGCCCATTCACTTACAATTTTTCGAATGGTATTAACTGCCGAAATAAATTTATTGCCATTTCAAATTCGTCCTTGATCACACACAACAATTCAATTTAAATTCAATTCAAGTTACCTGAAAATTTCTCATTCGTTTATAATTTTCTGACAGTTTTTAACTGGGATCTAGACACAACAACTGAAATAGTACTGTTGCGCATAAAATATCAAACAGATTTAAAAGTTCTGCCTGTCATCCAAATCGTATACACAATATCAGATACGCTATTTGTATTCTCTTGATAAATTATGTAGTATGTGTCGGATAAATGTATAGCAGATAAGCAATCAGTCAATCGCAATGGACGAACGAATCGACTAATTTGCAGTTAAAATCTTTCGAAAAATTGTATGTCAATGGGTACCTTAAATTTGCAAAAATGATGAAAATCAAAAACAAAAACGCAATAATGAGAGGTAAACGAAACCTATAATATATTGGTACACACTTACATAAATATCCTTTGTAATATAAAGATATAATATGTATGTTTCATATATTTTAACATTAATAGGCAACAAATCCTTGTATTGTTTTAAATTTAATACATAACGCATTATGTACTATAAATATACAATACGGTGAATTGAATTTCAATTTCAATAATGAATTTTGTACACTGAACACTTTGTACTATTGTATATTATTTAAAATTATACGTACGAATAATTACATATACATATTACAACATGTTTATACCTACATACATAAATGTATGGATTCATTTCATATATGTACTCTGTATATATGTAGAAAGATCAAAACTTTGTATATTGTATTTACTACATAAACAAAAGCCCAGATAATCGTACTACATGTACATTATATCCCATATATGTATACATGTTGTAAATGATAATTATGCATATGAGCGTTATGTATAGTCTAATGAAAAGAAATTGTAAAAATTTTATACAATTTAAATTACAGAAAATCCAAAATTTTCAAAATTTTCTTCTTAGTAAAATAGAAAAGGATAACGATTTGGTATTGTTTATATGTTTGTTATTTTCATTATACCGACTATTCTATACAAAATGAAAAATTGTAAATTTTCAAACTTGTAAACATAATGTTTGGTTAACTCTTATAGATAATTTTATTATTTATTTGTTTCTGTATATTTACTAAATAATAGAAAACAGAAAGATTTGAAAAAATGGAATCTATAAAATCTAGATATATGTAGATATGCAAATGAAAACTACTTACTAGGATACTATAGTTAATATGCACATTTAGAAAATATTAGAAGAGAGATTATGTAATTGATGATTTTCGATTTAATTATACAATATTAGTTCAATTAATTCGAATTTCGATTAAAATAATTCTAAAGGATTTATTTATTTATTTAATCTATTTTATTTAAACAATTTTTTTCTTATAAGTTAATTTAATTATTTTTTAAATAATTACAAATATTTATTTCTCATATTTTTTTCAAAACCAAATGTTTCATTATTGAACACAATTCCTTCGTCATCACCAACAAATCGAATGTATAAAAATATTAAAAATACTACTAGCGTACTCGTATATCGTTACTCTAGTTAGATGCCAATAGCCTCATTGCTATTACCACTATTACTTATTATCTCTTCCTGTTTTTCTTATACTTTCTATCGTGTATAGTGCAGAGCAAGTAAAAAGAGAAAATGAATGTTTCTCATGAATGAAAATATGAGTAAATGGTGTGCAAGATACTGTAGCATATATCGTACTATCATAGTTAAATGCCAATAACCTTATTATTGTCAGTAACTACTTATTGTCTCTTCCTGTTTCTCGTATAATTCCTAAGGTGTGTAGTGTAAAGGATATGAAAAGAATATAATATTTTTACTGATTTTACTCATTCGATTTCATTACGAAAATGAATTTATTAACTTCTTATATACATATTTTGTGGATGCAACACATTTTTCAATTGAGAAAATCCCAATTTTTTTTTTTTTTTCATTGTCTTTCATTATTTTCATTTCATTATATTCACAATTAAAAATTGAGAATATTATCAAGAATTATATAAGAATATGATATATAATTTTATCTGAATATTTTTTTATTTTCATTACTTTATTGTTATCATCACTTATCATACATTTTATTATTTAATTTATCCAAATACGAATATAAAAAATAAATCATAAAAATATTATACTCGTAAGTAAGTATAAGCATATAAGTAAGTAAAAATATTATATAATTTTTTAATTCAATTATTTATAATTAAACTAATATGAATACTGATGAATGTATATATAAAAGTTAATCAACTATAAAATATAAACGAAAACAAAAAAATTAAAAATTAAAAAGAATCATCTATAAATTACTTACATATCATTTATGAATGTATGTTACATGAACTATATGCATATACATATGTATGTAGAAGTATATATTATTGATTTATCTTATGAACATAAAAAATTCATAATAATATTTTTCATTGCATTTAATGTAATTTTTTTTATTATTCTGTAATATTTATACACTGATATATACTCATACAAAAAATAAAATAAAAAAATATATATCGCATGAGGATAACAGATACATAAAGTGTATTAAGCACTCAGTTATTTCAGTTTATTTATACTCATACATATACTATATTCTGGTTTGTAATGAGATATCTATATACTACTGTATGTGTATTTATCTGCTCTATAAATGAATATCTATGCATACACATACACATTAGTTAACAATTACATTTATGAATATGTATAAAGAAAATGATATTAACATTTAATCATCTTGAATTTATTATCGCACATATTATAAATAAAATGATGATTATTTTCTTTAAAAAATAAAAATAAAAATAAAAATAAAAATTAAATAAAAGTGATCGTAAAAAAATGAAAAATGTACATGTACGTGTATTATCTCACATGTGTGTATACATTTAAAGTTTTATATTTATTGCAAATCTAGATACCGTCAAATATTATATTATGTTCGTACTCGTAATGTATATGGGGTTTAACAATAGGAACGTCACAACTATGCTTCTTTCTGCTTCACAAATACTCAAAGGTTCAATAACCATGTTTGTTTACAAATGAAAATGTAAGTCAAAATATTTATCGGTTTTTTTTTTTTTTTTGTTTACACGAATCTTGTTTCTATTTGATATCCTTCTTCGTATACGCCCACTGCAGTATAGTACATAGTTTAAACAACAAAATAAGAAGAGAAAAACTAATTCCGCGTATCTTTTTACTTTTATTCTCATTTCATTTCTTTTTCTACTTCTTTTCTTGTGTAAATTATATACTACAATGTAGTAGTCGTGTACGAAGGCGAATTTATGATTAACACAAGACCCGTGGAAACAAGAAAAACCTATAAATATTTTGACTTATATTTTTATTTGTAAACAAACATGGTCATTGAACTCTTTTCGGTTGAAGTGCGTTTTTGGTTTTCAGCCAGATGAAACTGAGAAGGACATTAAAACGATGTTATTTCCAGAACGTAATGTAATCGATTGCTCTTCAAAATAATAAACAAATCCATGCGAATATCACTTCAAGTTATCATTGTGTTTCATTTTAAAGTGCTTACGTGCTTATTGATACACCCTTAATAAGTATAAGTATTTTTTACTATACTATGCAGTTGAATAGTTTCATTTTGGTCGCATTTGTAATGTCTGTAAAGTTTTATGCATTTTTCTTCTTTAACTTTGATAAATTTTTTTTTGATTTGTTAAAATCTTTAAAAGAATTTTTTTCTTTAAATGATTCTTCCTTAAAAAAGAAAACTTTAAATATTTTGTAAAGTTGAAAATATATAAAAAATAAATTCTATCATTTTTTCATATGGATTGATTTTTAATTCTTCTTCTTATTCTATTTATTTCCAATAGAATTCAAATTTTTATCATCATAATGAATAATAAAAGATAAAATTTAAAAATTTCTGGATTTGTGTTATTATTCAATGAAAAATAAAAGGTATATAATGTCCATGAACTGTTAATAAAATTTTGATTTATGTACGTACGAACTTAACATCAAATTTAATTTTTATGAAGGAAGACAAGAGTGTATACAAGTGTATATTCTTGTCAAGGGAAATGCTAACTCGCTATTCTTTTACAAAATTTTATAAAATTTAGCACTGTTATAAAATGGCTTCAGTAATTTAATATGATGGTAACCGCACTAAATTTATTATTGTAGTAACTTTGAACATTTTATTTGTTTCATTGACAATAAAATCTTTTTACAAAATATAATAAATCAAATTTTTCTAATTTTCAATCACATTTTTGTCATAAATTTTATTTTATTTTATTCTCAACTTTGTACATATGTACACATATTTTATACGAAATCGAAAATATATTTTATCTATAAGTATATTATATCATCGTATATAGTATGTACATTATATACATACATACAACAATCGACAGTTCATTTTCTATTATGGGTATACTCGTCGTATAATGTTATTACGTTATTATAACAAATGAACTATTGTCCTAAATTTTATATAAAAGAAAACTAAAGGAAAACATAAAAAACAAAATAAAAATAAAATCAAGAAAAACCAAATTCTACACTCATATTATACGCGAAAAGAATGAATGAAAAAAAAAAAAACTTCAACTAAGAAAAAAAAACTATGCGAGAAAAAAACAATTTTCCTCATTCAATTTAATATTCTATTGAATTAAAAATGAACCAAAAATGAAGGAAAGAAAACATATACACTACACTACACTACACTACATTCATTAAATATGCCTCAAAAGGAATTATTATTTATTTTCTATTGTTATGAAGCGTGTTCTGGAATTTATTCAACTTTGTTTTTAGTATATAGAAATCAAAATAAGTGTACACATAAATGCGAGCACATACAATACCTATACATACAAACCATATATGAAAAAAATGAATTAAATTTTTATTTATCTTGGGAGTGTGTAGAATATATGTGTTTTTATTTATGTACATTATGTATATGTAAATCAACGTTTCTATTCATGTTTTGTACAACATTTTAAATTTAATTAAACATTAATAATATAGAAAATACAAAATAAAGAATGAAGAATGACTTAAAAAACATCATTCATTATTATAGAAAATAACAAGACAATAAACTAAGATGAAAATAAAATATAAAGTTTGAAAAAGTTTGAGATGATAAAAATTAGGAAAACATATATCAGTCATACATAGTTTCTTAGCCACATACATATGTATATATATAACAAAAATATATGTACTTATACAAAATGTTATATGTTTTCGCATTCTTATAATATGAAACGAGTATAATGTGTATAGCAGAAAAGGAGATATAGGAAAAAAAAGTTAAGTGAAAACAATCAAATAAACAAAAAAAAAACAACCATAAAAAAATCACTACGATATTAAGGAAAATATAAAAATAAAAATTGCAAAGCTCAAATAAGTGAAAAAAATTTATCATCTTTCAATATACTTCAACATAAATATGAAAATAAAAAAAAAGATAATAAATTTTTGTAGAAAAAAAAATAATTTTATGAATTATATATTTACCCAAAAATGATTTTTAATAAAATAAAAAAAAAAACACACATAATACTCATACATATTTATATGCTGGAATGGATTTATATTGTTGTTATTAAATTTCTCTCAAATAAAAAGGATACATATAGGGGTACACATAAAGGGTACATAAGTATGAGGTAAATATGTAATGTATATAAGTATATAATATTGATAAGTATTGTATGTATAAAAGTATAAAATATATTCAAGAATATTAATGATTATTATTACTATTATTATTTAAGTTCATATCTCTATATATCCGTTGTATATTACACAGATGAATTTTTTATTATTTTTACTCAATTTTTCATCCTACTGAATTTTATTGCATTTTTATTAATGGACAGGAAAAAAAACAGTTTTTCAACTATTACTATAACGATCACTACTAAAACGACCACTACTACAACTACCACTAGTACTACTACTTTACTAACATTTACATATATGCGTATCACATAAAGGTCGATTTACACATTTCAGTTTAATTTCCGGTCCGTATCAAGAATTTCACATTAAACAATTTACGCATATTCCTTCAAGTCTCTGTTCAGAAACCGTCAGAGGTCAGACACAGTTTCCTCATCCCTCCCAACCTTTAGATCATCAGATATTGTCGGTAATTAACTGAGAGTATCGGAACCTAATGGACACTAAACTGGACATGTGTGAATAGGAACATTTCTTTTGTTGTTTTGTGTTATTTCACACCGGATTGTATGTGAATAAATTTGACTGATACTGAACGGAAAGCATTATGTGGTACTGGTGGTACTGAACTGAGATTGAAATGAATTTGTGTAAATCAACCTTTATTATAATTCAACGTATACCAGGTAGTAGGTATACACATACATCTGTACATATTCGAACTCTTGATGAGTCTCTAAACAATTTCTCAATTTTATGAGATAAACTTAAGAAATTATTTTTTCGTTATTTTTTTTTCTATTTCATTTTATTTTAGTTAGTTTTTTTTTTCTACTTATTATTATTGTCATTATTTTTATTTTAGCACTTTATTTTCAGTATAGTAGAAGTTTTACCATAGTAAATTATGTAACGTAGTTTGTGTTGTTGTTGTTATTGTTGTAAATAAATAAAACTAAGATTCGTATATATT
The DNA here is from genome assembly GCA_951394055.1 of Villa cingulata. Classification (NCBI taxonomy): domain Eukaryota; kingdom Metazoa; phylum Arthropoda; class Insecta; order Diptera; family Bombyliidae; genus Villa; species Villa cingulata. Next base: position 25,061,553 of record OX596024.1, on the reverse strand, counting down.
TAATATAAATTTATGATTTTTCTTGGTTTTCTTTATACTTTTTCATGCTTTTTCATTATCATTTTTTCTATATAGTATTTTTATTATTATTTTTTCGTTTTTTCATCATTATTGTAAATGTCTGTATACAAAGATAATAATGTGTAGTATTATAATAGTTAAATTATATGTATGTATAATAAAATAAAATAAAAAAAAAGAAACTAAACAAAAATAATTTATCAATTTTATTGTTTTCAATTTTTACCGTGTGTTCTTCATGTACATAATATGTATCTATACAAAATGTTGAAATACTAGAAAGAACATAAAATTTTGAATTAACTTATACACATACATAAAAATATTGAAAAAGTGAAAAATCTAAAATAAAATTATAACATTTTTATATGCACTAAAGTATACTCATCGTATGCTACAGCTACATACATATACCTATAGTCCAAGTCGTCATATGTTCAAGTAGTTAGTATATCCTTTTTTTTTTCATTTTAGCATAAACACTATTTATTTCTGTTAACACAATTCTTTTTTATTTCGTATTTTTTTTTTCCAATTTTTGTTTTTTTTTTGTAGGATATTATTTTAGATGACAATCCGTCGTTCATCCTAAAGGGTGAAACCATCATCAACACATCGTCATCGTCATCGTCATTATCATCATCATTTTTACCAAACGATAAAAAAAATATATAAAATAAATAAATCAAAAATAAAATAGTTAAAGACCATAGAAAAAAAAAATGGAAAAAAAAGCAAAAAAAAAAGCAAAATAAAATCAACAAACGATATAATACAGTTAACAGCCTTTAGCTATATGAACATACATGTATGTACATATGTAGATGATGTATTTATGTATGTACATGAAATATGTACACATGGTACACATATAATGTAATGTCAAGGATTTTCATATCATAATCATTTATTATTTATATGATTTTTTTGTTTCACTTAATACATATGCATATCCACAATTTTATACACATACATTTACATATTTACTATGTATATGTACATACGAGTGTATGTATAATGTGTATCGAAAAGAGAATATTTGTGAATTTTTACACATACGATATAGATTGAATACATGATCGAATGTCACACATATGTAACGTGTATTATTTTCACAGAATGAAGAAAAAATATTTCAATAAAATATTGGAAAAACAAAAACAGCAAAAAATAAATTTAATTTTCATACAATAATATAACAAAGATTTTGTTATTACATATACATATATGCATGTATTTATATATATGTACATACATATGTATACATGTATCTTTTATATGTATATGTATATGTACATTCATATTTACAGTAATAAAAACATTGACCGCTTTCATTATGAAATTATTTTGTGAATGTTGGTTATAGAAAACTAACTTTATAAATGCAAACATTTAAACAAACCATTTAATATGCGAGTCTCTTGTCACCATCATCGTCATCGTCATCGTCATCGTCATCGTCACCATTATCACCATTATCACCATTATCGTCATACTATAAAAAACACATAACAGAGCATAACATTAAAACTGTTATTGTTGTATTATATTAATTAACATAAAATCTGATAAAGTATTTAATTTAACTAATTACCCACTATATAAATCTGTAGATGCATATGTATGTATCTGTATGTATGTAATGTAATTTTATGTTTAATATGAATTATATGTTTGTGTATATATAAGTACGTATGTCATAATGTGTGTGGATGCTTGTGATATTTTTATTCTTTGTTATATGATGGTATATAATATGTATATTAATTTCATTTATAAAACCTGCACAAATATAATAGTAAAATAACTAAACAAACATTATTATGTACACTATCATAACGCCATCATAATATAATTATTATCAATTCAATGTTAGTTATTACGTGTATTATATATCATGATTAAAGGAATTTGGTAATGTGATACTTTAATTAATAACACATATTACACTACTCCATATGCATACATGTTATGTGCATTATTGTTGTACATATTATTATGTGTGTATGATGTGAGTATATAATATATGCTAACAATATTATAGATAATATATATTCATAATTTTAATGAATATTTTCATAAAATAAAATCAAATCAATTGAGAATACTGCGTGCATATAATAAACAAACGTTTTTTTTTTAGTTGAAAAATTTATAAATTAAATAGAAAATGAAAGTAGGTAAGTATCTCCTATACATAACGTATTATATGCATGCAACGTTTATTAAATCGAACCGAACTGAAAAATCGAAAATTTTAAATTAAATTTTTAATTAATTTCTTTGATTTCTTTTTATTTTTTATTTTTTTCTTCCTTCAAATTCATTAATATTTCTTTTGAAGAATATGTAATGTATATATTTGAACTTTTATATACATACTATCACAGACATATTTATATATCAAAAAGGATTATATATAAATTAATAATAGACAAGTAGGGAAGGGGCTTAAAGACTCAGTTGTAGAGCAATTACTCTACTGATCTCGAAGTCGCGGAATCGATCCCGTCCAACTCAAAAGTAATAATAATAATTTTAGATTTTTATTCGCCAATTTTCAACTTTCGTTGCTCTTAAGTCACTCAGTTCAGCTTTTAATAATTTCCAAACCATAGCATAGCCCCATAGCTTTACTGGGAAAAGGATATTAGACATCCTGTTTTGCCTACATGCTTATGCGACAAACAACACAAATAATACACGTATGTACATATTCCATTTATCATTCATTTTCGTTAAAGTCAAGTCAACTTTAATTTAAAAAAATTAAAATCAAAATCAAAAAAAAAATTCAAAACAAATACAAAAAATTCAGAAAATTATCAATTTTCTTTGTAAATTATTTACTTTAAACATAAAATTTTCTGTTTTGGTTACTCAAAAAAAATCTTTCTTTTAATTTTAATAATGGAAGAATCGCAATTGCAAAAGAGTCTTCAATTATATTATATATAATTGTTTATAGGTATTATGTATGTACGTACGAGTGTATTATTTGCACAACTGCAATTCACTTCATTAACAGAAATTAAGTACGAGCACTTAACTTTTAATGAGAAAATACTATAAATACCTCACTACCGGCACTACCACATAATTATACATATTAATTGAACGGAAATAAATTTCATTTTATAATTATCAAAAAAAAATAATAATAATAATAATAATAAATGAATAAAAACGAATGAAGGATATTTACACGATTCAAAGTACCTGCACATTACACACCGCCTCCTATTCCCTGCGAATATCAAGTTATCAACTCAACACACATTTTGTGTATACACATAATGTAAAAACATTCATATTATGTATTTACATTTAACAAATTAAATTGTAATATAGAAAATAATATTTACAGTTATACGATAATTATTATATTATATATACAATAAATATGTAATAGAAATCCTTTTTTAAATTACATAAAACATGAAAATGTAACAAAATTTAATTGTAAAACTTTAAAAATGTATCTTAAAGAATTTCATCATAATTATTACATTACGTAAACATACACACAAACTGTATGGAAAAGAGAATTATTGAAAACTTTTTCATTTAAAATGTGTATAATTCTTAAACTTCATTTTGTAACCGTGACCTTTTAATCATCCTCATCATCATCACAGTCGTCGTCAACCATTATACTTAATTTTGTCATTACCATCACTATTATATCAACAACATCAACATCATATTGCTTATATTGCATGCAGTTATATATTCTATGGCTATTCGTCCTTTTATATAAATTTAAAGTTTTTCTTGTTATTTTTTCTTTTAAAATTATTTTGTATTCAATGTATTTGCTTAAATATTTACCTATGTACATACACATAGCATTTTGTGAGTTGTGACATAATATATATACGTACGTACAAATGCATAAAAAAATATACATACATATATACGACTTTTGTGTATAATACCCGTCTTCATCTTCAAAATTTTAAATATGTATAATATTATGACCTTTTAATAAAATGTATAGTCAAGGAATATCTCATTAAAATAATTACATAAAAAATTTTTTTATTCATTCGCATTTTTAGAAGCAATTCTGTTGGTAAAAGTTTAAAAATGCATACCCATATATACATATAGAAACTAGCGTATACATTATAAGTACCTATTTATTTGTATTTTGTATTTTATATTTTTTTTTCTGAATTTTATATTCAAATAATATGTATGTATTATACAAACTATGTATATGTATAATTGAGTTCTTTTAAACAATTTCCTTATTATATGTAAGTACATTCCTTTTATTTTATTTATCTGTTTTATTATGTGATGATCATCAGGATATATACAAAAATGAACTTTTTTTTTATTTCGCAGATATTTAGAAATGAATAAAAGAAAATACATGTTGTATAATTATGATGTATTTTCAAATTAGAAAAAAAAATGTCAATTAAATGTTCACTATAATAAGATGTATGCTCTTATAAAGAGAAAAATTTTGCTTTTTATAGTCACGTTCATTTGAATTCATTTTTTTTTTTTTTTCATAATAAATTTCCATAGAGCCATGTACTTTAGTTAGACTAAACATAAACACATTTTCAATTAAGACAATAATTTTTCTTCGAAGCAAAAAAAAATTGAAAAATTATAAAGAAATTGCTTTAGAAAATTTAGAAAGTATATTATTCCACTGACTTTAACAGTGCAAATAGTTAGTACATATACATATGTATATTTATATAGAAATCAAAATATAATATTGATACATTGATACATACTGTGAGAAATATCGTTCTTATATAGTACGGTATGTATTGTGGTATTATGTAAGGTACTACTAGCGTACTCGTATATCGTACTATATGCACGTAACTGAACTTTGACTGAACTATCAACAACTTTATTGCTACTACTTATTGTCTCTCCCTGTTTCTCGTATACTCCTTATGGTGTATAATACAAAGAAGATATAAAGAGAAAATGAAATTCAATCAAAATACGTGTAGATGGTATGTAGGAAGTAGGATACTACTAGCGTAAGCGTACTTGTATATCAAACTATAGTTAGCTGCCAATAATCTCATTGCTACTGCTTACTATCTCTTCCTGTTTCTCGTATACTTCTTGTGTTGTGTGTAGTACGGAGCAAGTACAAAGAGAAAATGAATTTTGAATTTTTCTTATGAATCAAAATACGATTGGATGATATGTAAGGTATACTAGTATCTAGTATCTAGTACTACTATCGTCTCCTTACCGTCTTATGGCGTATTATAGTACAAAGCAAATACAAAAATGAAATGAATTTTTCTCATAAATGAAAATACGAGAAGATGGCATGGTATATATATACGTAGAAGTGAAATGCGGTATGATGTAAATGTAAATTTTAGAATGTAATTATTTATAACAGAAGAAAAAAATATTTTTTTCAAATCAAATAAATCCTACACACACATACATACCTAACAAAATATTATTAATATATTATTTCTGTATTCTTTTTGATTTTACATTTTTTCTTGATGTTACTTCTTGCGTTGTATTCATATTATAAAAATTTTATTCAAACATGGGTAGTAAAATAAAATTGGTAAAATTTTTTTGGAAAAAACAAAATAAAAAAGAAAAAACAAATTGAAGAAAAATTTGATTATGTATATCCTTGTGAATTTTAATAAGAAAAACAACCAATTCATATTTTTTTTTTCAAATACAGCATACAAAAGGAAGAATAAAAAACAAATGTGTAAATAAAAAAAATTTTTTTTTTATAAAATCTGTTAGTATGTAAGTAACAGTAATATTAGAGAGTGTGTATAATACAATATACGTAATTTGGTTATAAAAAAATAAAACCATCATCATAAGAATTATTCACCTGAATCATCAGTATTCGTTTAGAATTCATTCAATATTTAAAAAGAAAAAAAAAATTTTTTTTTCATCGTTTATGTAGAATTTCATCGTTTACATACAATTAAGTATATATGCCTGTTATATAGATATATTAGCTGCTGTATCTATATGTATTAGGATCAGGATCATACAATTCAAGAATTTTCATTTTTCTACGCATATTATATATGCAGGATATACGAATCAGATGTGAACATTATCTATATATGTATATACAAACACAAGTACATATATAGTTATGTGTATATATGCATATATTTATCTATCAGGATCAAGTAACAAAAGGAAATCATATATGAAATAATAACATATATCCGTGTATGTAATATGTTTAACACAATTTAAATGTAAGTATGTAATGTACATATATTTTTTTATATTAAATATCTACACGCATATACATATTTATACTAAAAAATATTCAAAGAATTTAACCAAAAAGAATTATCCTATCTTAAATCGTGTGCATACATACATGCATATTATATACAATCGCATTTACATATATGTTGTAGATATACTTTGCATGGATAAAAGAAAACTTAGTCTTTCTTTATTAAATTTATCTTGTTTTTTCTCATTTTTTTTTTTGTTTTTTGTTTGCGATTTGTTTTCTTTTCTTTACCTACACCTTCATAATCTTCATACACATTGTACATATACTCATACGTATATAAATATATTATTCATTGTAATTATCACTTAAAAACTATAGGCAACTTCTGCATAATTAATCTATTATTATGTAGTGTATATAGTGTAATACTCGTATATAGGATGTATAGGAAGGAATATATTCTGTTCATTTTTTCATCTCTACTCTATGCTTTGCTACTGATAATATGCGCTTTTTATATCGAAAAAAAAAAATATATATATATATATATATATTCATAGGTATAAACATCTTTATCTATAGAAAAACAAAAAAAAAATGTTATTTTTTCTCTTTACTTATTTCTTTCTTAATTAGTACGATATTAAAAAGTTTAACCAATATAAAATGTATCCTTATATAATGTAGCTGTAACTTATAGTTAGTTATAGAGTTACCTCTATGAAGATATAGAGAGAAAAGAAATAAATAAAAAACTGAAAAAAAAAATTGAAAATTGGAAGACTTTATGGATGTATATAAATATAGGAGAATATGAACGGAAAACTTTTTCTTTTCCTTGTGGTCTTCTCTTTTAAAAAAGTTATTTATGGTTATATTAGGTACATAAATTGATTTTGTTATGTAAATATGAATAAAAAGAAAAATGTTTAAAGTACACATAGTATTTCAATGTGTGTGTATTTGCGTTATGCATATAAAAAATGTGAATGCTGTAGATTTATTTCATCAATCGAATGGTAATTTTTGTCAGATTTTTACAAAATGAATGAAAAAAAAGCAACAATAAGAAATTAATTATTATGGAATAGAATTTTGTCTTATTTCACTACTAATTTATTACTCTCACAGGCTGCGTTCTAATTTTTTTCCATTTTTTTTTTTTTTCGTTGCTGAGATAGGGAATTCATAAAATTAGAGATTTTCCTCTTGTGATTAATAGAAAAAAAAAATGAATTTGTGAAAAAAAAACTAATTAAAATCGTGTGCAAATACAATTCAGCAGAAAAATTATTTTTCTCATTATTTTCAAAGTGATTTCCTTAAGTATACTCGTTCTCTTACAGTTTTGCGAGTTGCAGAACTAAATTGTCAGTTGAAATTTTTCCACTTGACCACACAACACACTATAAAATTCAGTTTAAAACTGCTTTCAAAGATTGTTCAGTCATCTACAATTTTCTGACAGTTTTTAACTGAGATCTAGAGACAATATCACATCATATACGTAAAAATGTATATTAAAAGAAAATTGTTTATTGTCCACCCTATTATATCCTGTCATGCACAATTCTAGCAAGAACAATGGTAATTTTAAGTTTAAACTTTTGTTATATATGAGCATGTATGTATACATAGAAAGATTTATATATAATCGTATATCGTATATATTGTAGCAATTATTTTAGCAATAATACACGTAACAGAAATTTTTAATGGCTAATCTAGATCCTCCTTCGAAGATTTTATAAAACATTAAAATGCATAAAATACAGACATGGCTAAATTATTAAGACAGAGGTATAATCACTAAAAAGGTAGACACTCCAAACCAAACGCAGCTGACATTGAAAACATAGATCAGAACTCGAACAGAACCACAGACAGAACATAGTGTCATCTCGAACCTATACGTTGTACGATTGTAAAACTTGGGGAGCTAGTAAATTTGGAATAAATAAAGTAAAAAATGTTATCAAAAAATTGCTAATGCGAAACATGTATACAGAATTTTCTGGCCGAATGTGATTAAAGTAATAATGCAGATATGTGGCATAAATATATAAGACATCAATGTTACCAGTACTGACTCCAATAAAGTTGCGTAAGTGGAACTGGATCGGCCACACTTAAATGAAAAAGAAAAAATATTAAATTATTTTTTAAAAAAATGTTAATTTTATATGTATAGGCAAGTGATGAAATGAAATCCACAAGGCAAACGTTCGAGAGAACGTCCACGAAATACTGGGATGCATACGGATTCTCCAAAAATCAAAAAAAAGCGAAGACAAGTTTTGGAATGAAACCAAAGAATTGTCTCGAAACAAAGTCTGTTGAAAATGTTTTGTGACAGCCCTATTCTCCTCATATAAAGTTAAAAAAGTAAATAATAAATAAAATTTCATTTTTTGAAAAAAGAAAAATTAAAGTTAATTAGGTTAAGGTTAAGGATAAACTTTACTGTTCTGTCGAGTAGTTATAACATTATTAAATATATACAACACAGAAACATTGTATAACGTAATTTTATGGTAAAATTAAAAAAATTTCTGCGTGTACTCATAGACTTGTATATAGACTATACACAAACTTTTTTAATCAGACATCAGTTAAAAGTTCACGTATTTGTGCGTTACATGTTACATTGTACATAACATATATAAAAATAAATTCATAAAAATATATAGGTACCTACAGACATTTTAAAAACATTACCATTACATCTACATTACGCATATATACGTACATATATACGAGTATTTGTGGATAGAAAATTTTATAATTTTTTTGGTGGATATCATATTATTCTGACCACATCTGTAATTTCAAAAAGTAACCATTAAAATGATAGTATCATTATCATCTTCATCATTCTATGCATAATTAAAATTTTACAATTTAAATTCCCTCAAGATGTTTGTCATATTATATATATGTACATATGTAAAATGTTGTATAAAATAATATATAAGTTTTAAATGATTATGGTTACATTTAAAAGTTCATATATTTATATACACGTAAATATATTATAAAATATAAAACTATATAAATGTTTATAACAAAATTATATAAAAGTACACTTACCTACATATATGTGTGTACTCATTATATGCAGTATAATACAAGATATAAGGTAATATTATTCAATTTTAAATAATATTTTTGAATATGTATACAATTCAATTTCATCTTCAGTCATCCGATACCATTTCATAAGAGATATTCAAACAGTATATACCTACCAGAAATCAAACAGTATAGTGTTGTTTTACATACGCAATTTATTATCGGTTCGAATTTGTTTAAAAATTATAACTTTGAATTTTTTTTTCAAAAAAAATTATTTCATTTTTCATTTTTGAAAAAAAAAAAAAAAAGAACAACAACAACAATAAATTATTATTTTTCCCTCCATATATACACAAACACAGAAGTGTATGAGTGTAGAGTATATAATATCTCTCTCTAATACAAAACAAACAAAAAAATTATAATTTTTCCACCATTCAAATTTTTCATTCATCATATTCTACATCTACAGTATTAATACGCATGTTACCACATAATAATATTGATTTTTTTTTTTTTTGAATTTTTCCGTCATTTTCACAACTTGTTGGTAAATAAAACAAAAATAATTTCTATATACTCTTTCAGTCACTATAAAATTTAAGAAAAGGTTAAAAACCTTTTTTTATTTTTTTTTTCTGTTTTTAAAAACAAAAAACAAAAAAAAAATAAAGATAAATAATAAAAATATTTTTTTAATTATACATATTTTCATTTTAAGTATATGTGTATTTTATAATAATATAATAATAATAATAATAATAATAATAATAATAATAACATATAATATAATAATGTATACAGTGTATATAAAAAATAACATTCTTGTAAAAATAAATAAATAAACGCGAAAATTATAATATAAATATAACACATATCGTATATAAGACAAATTTTACATTTACAAACATATTTATATGTAATATAAAATAAATTTAATTTCGATCTCGTATACAATATATAAACAAAATACATTGCACTTACATATAATATACTCGTATTATTATGAATATCGGTTGTTTGTTAATTAATTAATTTATTATTTTTCCTCGTTTTATTTTGTACACTTTATGTACAATACGAGTAATTGTTTTTGATTTTCTTTCTCTTTGCAATAAAATGATTTTAATTAATTACGTGTCATAGTTTATAAAGATTTTAGTTTATATTTTCAAGAAGAAATAATAACAAAAATAACAATACATAAATAAATAACAAATATTTATTCATCAATAACATAAATGGATCCTGTGCCAAATCATGATTTTATGGAATTACATACGATACATCAACATCAACCACATTGTAAACGACAATGTTTTGTATTTTCTGATATAGCTGCTGTAGCTGCTGGTATCGCCGATTTACCATCATCACAATGCGATATTAAACAACAATATATAAATTGTAATACAACAACATCAGCAGCAACAACAAATTGTAATATTAACAGTAGTAATAATATTGATTGTAAATTATTGAATCGAAATAATGATAATAATTATAAAAATTATAAAAATACAAATAATAAAAATGATAATAATATATCAACGACTATACATCAACATGATGATAATACAAATGGTGGTAAAATAATATTTATTTTTGGTACAATATTAATTTGTATTGCATTAGCTGGTGGTATACCACTTGCATTACAATTACGTTCATCAAGTTTATTAGAAGCACGATTAAATTTTATTAGACGTTTATTAACTGAATCACCATTAATAGGATATTGGAATAATAATAATCATATAAATATAAATATAAATATTAATAATTATGGAAAAATAATTGATAAAAATTTTTCAAATAGTATTATTGAATTAAAAACAAATTATATTGGTGCAGTTTTATGGCCAATTAATGTACCTTGTAAAGCACAATATTTAGATGCAGTACAATTAGCACTCGAAGGTATCGATAAATCATATAGATTAATTGGTAAAACAAAGGAATTGCATATTGTTGAAACAACTGATCAATTACATCGAATTCATATAAATAAACAAATTGCTGTTATATTAGGATTAGGTGGTGGTCATACAATTGGTGCTAGTTTAGCAGTATTACGTTCAATGTATAGTCTTGGTACTAGATTTGTAACGGTAACAAGTGTTGATTGTACAACACCATGGGCACAATCTGCCACAATTAAAACAGATCATAATAATAATGATCTTATTACAGATAATAATTTAACAAATAATGCTTTAAGTAATTTTGGTCAGGTAAATGTCACATCGAATACATATACAACAAGAATATACACAAATTCATGTATATATGTAGTATGCATGTATGTATATATGTATGTGTAATTTATCTATGTTGTGTTTTTGTCTTGCAAATAAATAAAATAAAAAAAAAATGAAATTCTAAAAAACATCAAAAAAAAAACAAAAATAATTAAAAATGAAAATAATTTTATATAAATTTCTCAAAGATGCAATTTCTATGCAAATTACTTTCAATTCTCAAGTTGAAAATTTTTAACCCAAAAGCAAAAACACAAAAATTAAAAATCAACTCCAAAAAAAAAAAAAAAAAATTTTCATTTTTTGCATCCTTTTGCATTACTAATTAGCTTTCAAATATGTACATACATGCATATACTTATGTGTACCTAGTATAGAACAAGAAAAAAATAATTAAAATTTCCTCATAGATATATGTATGTATTTTCATTATAATGTACTCGTATTCAACTTGAAATTTTAATTTTAAAAATTTTTTCTTCTCTGTTTTTTTTTTATTTCTGTTATACCATATATCTAATTTTTTTTTTTTTTAGGCGGTTGTGCATGAAATGAATCGTTTGGGAATGTTACTTGATATATCTGGATTATCGGAGGCAGCTATGATGATTGCAATTAAAACAACTAAAGCACCAGTATTAATAACGAATGCAGTTCCATTATCACTGTGTAATAGTAGTGTATTAGCAACAATTCCAGATCGTATTTTAAGGTAAACAAAATTATTTAAATTCTATTCGTATATCAGCTCACAATTTTAATAAAATAATATACATATCTAATTAAAATTGAAACATTTATTCATTAATATGAGTATATCTATGTATATTTAATTAATTTGCAGTCTTCTACCAGATAACGGTGGCGTATTCATGATAAATACAGAAAAATGTAATGATAGAAAATTAACAATTAAAGAAGCAATACAAATAATCAATTATGTAAGACGTATAACTGGTATTAATCATATCGGCCTTAGTGGTGTTCCAAATAGTTATCCATTTTTATTAGCTGAATTAGCTAGAGATCGTATATGGGGTAATTCAGCCATTAAAAAATTAGTCGGCGGTAATATAATTAGAGTATTTAAAGAAGTTGAAGTTATTAAAAATCGTTTACCAATTAATGAAGAATGGATACCATATGAACAAATTCAAAATAATTTACGTTGTAAATATCCAGAAACGTAGAGGATCAATCAATTTAATTATGAAGAGAAAAAAAAGTAAAAATAAATTAACAAATAAACATGAACATATAAAATAAAACAAACAAAAAACGTATAAAAATGAATAATAAAATAAAATGTAATAAAATAAAAAAAAAAAAAATGAAACAAATTCGTATAAAAATATAATAAAAGAAAAAATACATACACACATACATATAAATTGAATAATATCGTGATATTTTTTTTTTATTATTCTCTTTTGACCAAAAAAAAACGGAAAACAAAAAATGATTGAAAAAACCCAGAAAAAATATTTATAAAATTCAAACAAAACCATCGAATTTATTATACCAAAAAAAAAAAAAACGAAAAGAAAACGAAAAGAAAACAAAACAACAAAAAAATGAAAAGAAAAAATGTAAAAATTAAATATAAAATTAAAATGAAAAAAAGTAAAATAAAAAAAAAAAAAACAAACAAAGAAAAATTTAAAACACCACATTAAAAACAAAAAAAAAAATTTATCATCAATGCACGCACATTATATAAAATTAGATTTTTTGTAACAAAACAAAACAAAAACAAAAAAAAAATCTTCTAAACTTATGTTTAAAAAATTGTTATTTTTTTTTTGTATAGAATCGCAAAATATAAAAAAGAAATTTGTTATTTCGAATAAATTTCAATTCGTTGCTTTAAAATTTTTAATTAAATTTATTATAAAATATAATTAAAATTATATATTGTTGAAACGAAAATAAAACAACAATAAAAACAAATAAAAAAATATATAAAAGCTTTTTTAAATAAATACTTACATAAAATGCTAAAATCATTGTTGGATATTTAGTAGCTTTTTCATCTTTAATCATCTCTGGCTATATTAGAAAATGGAATTAATTTTTTCTTTTTTGGAAAGTCATTGAACTGATATGATCGGCCTATCAGCTAAAGATTAATTCATACTTAATGTCGAACCTTGGTGTCAAGTTTTTTAATTAAATTAAAACTCGGAGAAATATGTTGTTTTGTTGGTCTTTTGTAGTCTTACTTTGATAGGAAGTCTGCTATTTTATTACTTATGGAATCTCAGTTAATTTTTCAGCCGTTCATATTCATAACGTGTAAAACAAGCGATAAATTATTCCACTCCATTTACTCAATTTTTTTAAAATACTCCATTTACTGTAGTGTCGACATAGCAGATTTTTAGTTATAAATTTCAATATTTTTCTCACAGACGATGTACGATTTGTGACGTGTGTCATGGAGGTTAAAATTTTTTTTAATTAATACCCTAATATCAGCTAAAACTTTGAATTTAAAAACAATTTTGACGAGACAATTACATCCTTTACTAGTGAAATGTTACGTGAGTAACAGAAGTTCGATCATAAATCGATTAGTGGACATTTGCTTCGTTAATTTCATTTTATGAATTCAATACTTTTGCATGTTAATGCCAAGGACTGTTTTCACAGTTGTAAGCCTGCGACAACAAATAAGTAAGTTTGCATTTTCATAATGTTCATTTAAATCAGCTAACAAACGTCAAATGTTAATTAATTTAAGCTTATATATAGTCAATTTTAGCCATGATTTGTAAGATTCATTATCGTTTTTCCTATCTCACGACAAGCAATTCGAATTGAATTCAAGTTAACGAAAATGTAAAATTTGTAACTTTCAAAAAACAACATAGATTTTAGCAAAAATCATATGGTATAGGTATATATACTATGATTTTTGATTTTAGTTTATCAAATGTGTGTGTATATGTGTATATATATATGCAAAAAGGAAATTTCAGATATTTGCATATTTATAAAAACGATCAGAAGGTTCTCTGTGTAGTTCTGAAATCAGTAAAGTAAAAATAATTTTCTCTTCAGCATCGAAATTTTTCGGAAAGTTTTCGGAGCAATTTAACTTTTATGAAAGCTAAAACTTAAAACAAAACACAAAAAAAAATAAATTAATCGAATGAGCAAAATCATCTCAAACTCATATACATACAATACAATACTCGAATATAATTATTCCAAATCACAGAAATAAAAAATTTTATTTTTCTACTTTGAGAGACTCCTAGTCCTAATAAATAATTTAAGTAATCATTATCATTATTATCATCATTGTATGTATTCTACCTAACGCGTACATATTTATGTCTATGGTATGTATATTCCAAACTTTTTCTTAAAAAACAAAAATGTACATTTAATATTTCCTATTTTCTTTTTTGATTAAAAAAAATTAAAAAGAAATAATTACCTTATACATAATTTAAAATTTGAAAAAATATTATATATGTACATTATATAAATAACATATTTTTAAATACGATGAAAAAAATAAGAAAAATTAATAAAAACACAAGAAAAAAAAACAGTAAAGAAAATCAAAAGATAAAGATAAAAATAAAAATTTTGGAAAAATTGTGGAAAAATAAAAGAAATTCGAGATGTTTTTTTTTTTGATTTTTTCTGGTTTCATTTTCATTTTTTGTTTTGTTTTTTAAATAATACATTATTGTGTTGTTTTTCTTACGTTAATGTTTTTTTTTATCTCTTTTTTCTTTTCTATATTATTATATTCCATTTTAATTTTTAGTTTATTTTTGTTTTTTTTTTTACTTTTGAATCTTAATCATTTGTTTCTTTATTGGTTTTTTTTTTGTTTTTCAAATAGTTTTTTGTTGTTGATGTATATTTTATAAATTATAAATGTCTTGTTTTATTTATTCATTTAATTTTTTTTTTTAGTATTAATTAGATGATTTTTATTTTTAATTATGTTTTGCATATGCGGTAAATTGATTTTTATATGAGTTATGTATAATTTTTAATTTGTTTTTTATGTATATTCGCGATTAAGTGTGTTTTATTTATTATTTTTTTTCTTATTATAAATATTTTTTTTTTTCATTTTAAATTATATAATTTTAATTTTCTGCTTAATTTTCTTTTTTCACGTTTTATTTTTCAAATATACATTATAAATAATGCATAAATATGCAATAATGTGTGTGTATGTGATTTATTAATTTTTTATTTATTTTTTCTACAAAATATTTAATATTTTTTTTTAATTTGTTTTTTTTTCTTTTTTTTTTAGCAACTTTCTTTTCATATAATTATGTATTATTTATAATGTATGTATGTATTTATATGAATGTACTGCTATTATTACATTACTCAATTTCTGAGGTGCTAAACATCAATCAAAGCAGATATAGCATCCAGCAGAAGCAGCCTGAAATGTGCTAATGTGCTGGCTGATGTAGGCAGAAAATATGCTGCAATCAATTTCAAAAACATACATTCAAAATTCAAACTAGATTATGCGTTGTAAGTTGTCGTACTTATTCATAGAGTAAAAAGATATTACTTAAGCTTTTTCTCTTTACTCTATGTTTGTTTATTCTTGTTTTTCTCCAGCAGTTGTCAGACAACTAAATTTGAACACTCCTCAAACATGATGATAGCCAACAGAATTTGTGCTCGGTTAGATACTTCTGCTTCTGCCGTCATTGTGTCAGTATTCATTTATAAAGCACTAAATGGCTGATTTGTATTAAATTTTTTGCTGTCTACCTGCTTTGATTGTGTTTAACGCCTCAAAAAGACGAATTATAAGTTTAATGAAATTTTAATTTATTTTTTTTTTTTTTAGTGAATTGTGTATTTTCTTCTTTTTGTTTTTCTAAAGTATATCTTTATAGTATATTATGTATATTTTTTATAAAATTAGTAATTTATATCATAATCATCATATTAGAAAGAATAGAAATAATAAAGAAAAAGAATTTATTACATCATATATGCATGTACATATAAATTTATTACCAACAAAAAAATAATAATAATAAAAAAAAAGAATAAAAATATATTTAACTTAAAAACTGAGCTGGTTTTTTATTATCAACTCTCTAATATAATATATTATATATATTTATATATAAAAAAAATGTTCTCATTAATTTATTTATAAACAGAATAGATACACAGATTTACAATAATTAAATTAAAAATTTTATTTTATTTTTTTTTATTATGTATGGTGTATTGCATTCGGCTCTATCATTGTTGTTGATTTTTTGTTTATTTTTTTTTTAATGCAAATATATTTAAATTAACATGTAAGTATATATATATATATAATATATCGTATAATTATTATTATTATTCTCTTATTTAAATTTCTGTTACTAATATTCTGTGCCGTTATTAACTTTTTTTTTCATTTAGTTATTTATTTTTTTGATTTTAAATTTATTATTAAATTAAAATTTTTTCATTGGAGTTTTTTTCCCATTTTTTTTAACATATTTTTTTTTATCATTAATTTAAATCTTTCATTTAATATGCCATCGTAATACGAATGTTTTTTTTTTGTTTTTGTTTTCTTTTACAATGTTGTGTTTTGTTTGAGAACGAAATTGATGATACACGAACTAACGAGGAAAAAAAAATTATTTTTACTTTTTGTTTTATTTTTGTTTATTTTTATTTTAATTTAACAGATTTTTTTTTTTTTTTTTTGATTAAATTCAGCAACATCCAGATTTAGTGTTTTCGACTGGACGTCCATGATCAATTTTAACTTTATTAGCTGCTTCAGTTGCGCTTGATGGTGGGCCAACACGATTTTTTATTTCTGCAGCCATTGTCATGAATGCTTGTTCAACATTTGTTGCATTTTTTGCGGACGTTTCAAGGAATGGAATGCCTAATTGATTCGCATATTCCTTTAAAAGAAAATTGAAAAAATGTTTCAATTATTTCAAGTATGTACATAGATTAATTTGAAAAAAAAAAAAAAAATATTAAATAAATAAATAAATAATTTACCATAGCTGTAGTGTGTTCAACGACTTTTTTCGTAGTTAAATCACTTTTATTACCTACAAGTAATTTGTTTACATTTTCACACGCATAACGTTCAATTTCTTCCAGCCA
The DNA here is from genome assembly GCA_951394055.1 of Villa cingulata. Taxonomy (NCBI): domain Eukaryota; kingdom Metazoa; phylum Arthropoda; class Insecta; order Diptera; family Bombyliidae; genus Villa; species Villa cingulata. The sequence continues at coordinate 25,043,826 of OX596024.1, read as the reverse complement.
TTGTTTAACATTATTAAATGATTCTTGATCTGTACAATCATAAACCACAATAATACCATGCGCTCCACGATAATATGATGATGTTATTGTACGGAAACGTTCTTGTCCAGCCGTATCCCACTATGTGAAACAAATGCAATAAAAAATAAAACGAAAATTTATACAAAAATTAGTTAATTTTATTAAATGATACATAATAATTCTTTGCAATTTGTTATTACTTACTATTTGTAATTTTATTGTTTTACCATCCAATTCAATTGTCCTAATTTTCTGTTTAGAAAAATATAAAAAGAAAATTCTTCATGTTTATGAATCTCATGATAAAATTTCAGAAAAAAAAACTTACAAAATCTACACCAATAGTGCTGATATAACTTTCTGTGTATGTATCATCCTAAAATAAATTTGAAAAAGATGAAAAATTAAAAAAATTACATATATCGATATTATAAAATATTTCATTTAAGCATTTTGTGAATTTAACTTACAGCAAATCGTAATAACAGGCAAGATTTTCCAACACCCGAATCACCGATCAAAAGCAATTTAAATAGATAATCACTAAAATGAAATAAAATAAAATTATCAATTTTTTTTTAATGAGAAGAAGGTGAATATAATTTTTGAAAAATTGAAATTTAATTTAATAAAATGATGATGAAAATCCAAAAAGCGTACATAAATCTGCGTATCAAATACAGTGTAATCCGTATAACTGAGATCTCAAATGGTCAGGCAGGTTTAAAATGTAAGATGTTTTAATTAAAGAGGGTATCGTTAAGACTGTTAATGAATTACACTTTCATTTCGACATTTTGTGCACTTTTATTCACTTGTTTATCGTACAAAACCTTAGAAAACAAAGCAATTTTTTATAATTATGATTCATGATTACTTATTTTGCATATTTATGAAATAAAATCCTATCGAATCTTGTATGTATGCACAATGCAATCAATCACACATAGATGATGAACACATTTTATTCTATTTAAACAAGAGAATGACAGATAAACCTGCACATGATGAATATATACAGTATTGTCATAATGAAATCAAAACGTATGTTATATGTATATACATCAAATATTACCTATTATTACAATTACGCATGTAATTAATCAGAAGTACATAATGTGCATATTGCCAAATTCTGATTGTTTATATTAGAATGATGCAATAAACAAATTTTCTTATATTATGTATCTATATAAAAGAAGTATGTAAACAATAAAATTGCACCTACATTACTTGGTATGTATTTTTTTGATTAAAATCATAAGATCTCATCATCTGAATAGATATTTTATTTTATTTTATTTCAGTTTCAGATAATTTATTTAAATAATTTTCAAATAATGTAGGTAATAAAATTATTCTAAATAGGTATGTACTAAAAGATTAAATCTGAAATTAAAAATAGAATAAATTGCAATATAAAGTAGGTAGTAAGAAGTATAGGTACTTAACTAGCAATGTTAACTAGCAACAATTTACTTTTAATGTTATTTCATTTTAATGTAATAAAATTTCAATTATCAAAATGAATTCATCAAAAGTCTAGGAGGTGCATCGCGTGTACATACAAACATCATACATTTATTATTTTGTCTAATTAAATGCATCATAAAAACGTACATACATAATAATATGTTGATTCTTATTTATCTACATATTTTATAATTCAGAAATAATATTATATAGATGTACATACATATGTTATATATACAATGAAAAAAGAAGAAGAAACTTAAAAGTATATGATCTGAATATACATAATTAAATTCTAATCTTTGAGAAATCAAATTTAAACCAAAACATATATAATTCACCTGATTTTTTGTATGAAAATGACCAATATCTTAATTTTTTTTTTACTTATCTAAAATGCCTAGCAATTACAACGAAAAAAAAATGTATCATACATTTATAATATGTACATAACTATATAAATCACGCCCATTCCATACAGCGTTTTATATCTAATGTAATATCAATAATTGTGTGAAAAGGGGGACTCAAATTTTCATTTTCATTTTTTTTTTTTTTTGTATACAAAAATCTTATTAGATATTCAACATTCGATTACAATTACATAAATTACATATCAATTACAAAAAAAAATTTAAATCGAGAATTTCAAAAAAAAATAGAAAAAAACTTGTATTCAACATTGAATAAAAAAAAAAGAAAATTTTTTTTTTTGCTAAAAAGAAATAAAAATTAAAATTATTAGAAGAAAATTAACTTTGACACTTGGAATGGATAAAATATGTAAGTACATATGTAGAAAAATAATGAAACATTTATAAGAAACTGGGGGGAAACAAGAAGGGTATGTATAGTATATGTGAATCATCGTCATCATTTCTTCTATATATCCACACTAACGATACATAGTATTTTTATTTTATTTTACTTTATGATGATGAATGAAAATGAACATTGTACTAGCATGTAATGTAACTCATGTAACTAATGTTAATTTATATGTGTGTAAGTAAAATCATCATCATCATCATCATCGAAACGCAATTACAACAAAACAAAAGATAATTCAAAAATCTCATAATTATTATAAAATCAATTGTCCAATTATTCATTATTATAATTATGTACGTATACGTAACGTATATATGTAAATGTATTTCAAATAATGATTAAAATTGATGATGATATCAAAAAAAAAAAAATTTTTTTTAAATTGTACATGTATCTATGTATGTAGAGTATACTTACTATTCAGGACTCATAGCAGACATTTCGAATTAATAATTTTCTTACTACTTTTTCTTTCGTTTTTTTTTTCTTTTTCTTTTTTTTAAAAAACTGTTTTCCTTTATTTATTCAACTTGAATTTTCACACAAAATTTGACACAACTATTTACCAAATTTTTTCTCACAACACTTAAAAATTAATAAAAATTATTAAGAATTTATTTTATTTTTTTTTAATCTAAATACAATAATACTTTGTAAAAGAAAACGCAGAAAATTTATTTCTTTCAAAAAATTCCAACTCAAGAACAATGGCGACCACCTATCCGTTTTCTATTTCTATATGTAAATGTTTAATGTAGTATAGAGGTATAGAGTATAGAGATAGTACGTACTTTTTTTTCTTCTATCTTTTTACTTTTTATCCAACTGCTGATTTGACTGACGTTTATTTATTTTTTTTTTTTTTCATTTTAGTTATGACAATAACCACTAAAAGTGCCAAGTGGCACTCAAAATTATAAGTTAATTGTGAATTGTAGTATATATTTTCTAATTTGAATTGTGAAACTTCTCACAATTTGCAATTTATTATCATTCACAATCACAATTTTTATACCCAAAAAATTTAATTCAATATTCAAATTCAACATTGTTTTGTTAGGGGATGTTATAATTTTATTGATATACTTATATAAAAGAAGTATAATATGAATATATTATTTTATTTATTTACAAATTTATAACATTTAAATAACATTTTTATATTAATGATATACTTACCATATATTCGTCTTTTACTTTAACTAAAAATTAATTAATTATTCTCAAAATGTAACTTTAAAATAAAATAGTTTTATAAATTCAAAAAATTGGAGATTACCAAAAGCAAAAAGTGATAATTTGAAACAGAAATGAAATAAATTAAATTATTGTATATGGGAATTTGTTGAATAAGGAACTAGCGAACATCATATCGCTCATTTGCTACAACAATGTCATAACTCAAAAATCGCCATTTTTGAGTTCATTATATGTCTAGTACTGCTTTTGTATGTATTTCTTAGTGGCAGAATGACATAACTCTATCTCCCATATTTGTCCACCGGAATGCACTTGTGTCGTTCTATGGTGTGCGAATGTTAATAGCAATATTAATTGTAACACCGTCTCATTTCAGTTGATACTATGACTTTGAAGTGTTAGGAGTGAACTTTTTCATGAAAAAGTGAATTATATCGTATTAGAACAGTATTGTTATTAAGGTAAGCTTATATTTTATATAAAATTATACTGAACACCGTTTTATTTCAACATATGTCGTTTTGCATGTAATAATTTGCTTAAATCATTTTAGTGTTATTTCTAAATGCGACGTTATAGCTGTAAAATATATTTTTGTAAATTACATTATATTGTGTTGTGTCATTATTACAAATAACATTTTCTATTTTTCGTATTACAAGTTTTAAAGTATTCGATATTATGACATTGTTGTTAAAAATATTTTTGAAATATTCAATATTCATTTCATTTATTTTTATTTATGTCACTATTGTTGATAATTTTTTTTAATTATTTAGGATTACGTCTTTATGAATTTATTACAACAAAATGTCTAGTCGTGGTAAAATGTTAGTTGAAATGTGTATGGATGCACTTTCAAAAAAAAATGTTGAAAATAAATGTGAAACAAACACTGCCTCATCTTTATATTCCAGAGAATGCGGTATACAAAGAATATTATAAAATTGTATTACGCATTATTACTTTATTGTTTTTTCATTATATTTTAGAGAATAAAGTAAACCTCAGTCAGTCTTCATCATCCAGTAGATCTTCATCATCCAGTAGATCTTCATCATTCCGTACATCATGCTCAGAAGATTCTGATGATTCATTTAAAGATAAAAATTATGAACCTTGTGAAAATGAATCGTCTTCAGATGATGACGAGAATTTAGTCCGTAATGACAAACATATAACTAAAGACAACTCGGATTTTATAGATACACAAAATAATTGCGCTATAATAAGTCCATCTAAAAAAGGAATTAAACGAAAGAAAAATGTAGATGAATGGAAAAGAAACAAAATCAAGAAGTTGAGAAATATGGGAAGGTCTTACAAAATGCACACAAAAGAGGAAAAAGTTCGAGTAGAAAGAAGTATGAAACCTGCTTGTGGAGATAAATGTAGGCTAAAATGTTTTACTAAATTTAATGAAGAAGAACGGAAGCAACTGTTTTCTGTATTTTGGGAGCTGGGTAATATAGAAAGACAAAGACAGTTCATCGCTAATTCAATGCAGTTAGTTGAACCCAAATATCGTTACATTCGTATTGGAGGTACTAGAAGTCAAAGAAAAAATAACAATGCATTTTACTTCAAACAAAATAATCAGCAGATCAGAGTTTGTAAATTATTTTTTAAAAATACTTTAGACATTAACGATCGGCCAATTCGAACAGTTTTAGAAAAAAAAAATAAGGTTGCAGGTGTCCTGTTAGAAAATGAGCAACGGGGAAAACATGGAAAACATCATACTGTAGATCCGTGCGTAAGAGATGGAGTCAAAAAATTTATTGAACTAATTCCAAAAATAGAAAGTCATTACACACGTGCAAACACGTCAAAACTTTACATTGACGGAAGCAAAACGATAGCAGAAATTCACAGGGATTATGTTAATGACTGTACAAAGAAAAATGTACCATCTGCTAATTATGTTTTATTCTACAGAATATTTACACAAGAATATAATATTTCATTTTTTACCCCAAAAAAAGATTTGTGTGAAACTTGTACCGCTTATACAAATGCAGATGATAAAGAGAAAGAACGATTGAAAAATAATTATGATCAACATCTGATTGAAAAAGATTTATCAAGAGAAGAAAAAAAAGCTGATAAAGAAAAACCGAATGTAGTTGTAGCCGTGTACGACCTTCAGGCAGTGATGCAATTGCCTAAAGGGGATGTTTCCTTATTTTATTATAAATCAAAGTTAAATGTTTTAAACTTTACGATCTACAACCTCAAAACAAATAATTGCGATTGTTTTGTATGGGACGAATCAAACGGTAATCGTGGGGTTAATGAATTGGGAACTTGCGTGCTACAATACTTAAGAAATATTTCTACAACGGATGGTACAGATGTAATTTTCTATTCTGACAATTGTGCAGGACAACAAAAGAATAAGTTTATGATTGCTTTGTATCTATACGCTATACGTTATTTGGGAATCAAATCAATCACTCATAAATACCTAATTAAAGGCCACACACAGAATGAAGGCGATTCAGCACACAGTTTAATAGAAAAACAAGTCAAACGTATCCTTAAAAGTGGACCAATATACACTCCAGAGTCATTTATATCCTCCATTCGATGTGCAAGGAAAACGGGACAACCTTTCAATGTTTCCGAGTTTTGCTACGAAGACTTCTATGATATTAAATCTTTGGCGAATAATCTAGGTCTTTTAAATAATATGACACCGCTGAAATTATCTGAAGTTAAGACTTTAAAAGTGGAAAAACAATCACCAACATCAGTTTTTTACAAAAACTCGTATACTGAGGAGTTTAGAGAAGTAAATATTACTAAGAAAAAGAAAAATGATGACAAAATATTATTAATTCCAGCTTTCTTGTCTAAGCCAGGGATTTCAGAAAAGAAAAAAAAAGACCTGATAGAATTACTTTCCAAAAACTTAATTCCAAAATATTACAAAACATTTTTTGAAAACTTGTAAACAAAAACTAATATTAAATAAAATAATACTTTTTATAATCATAAAACATTATTTTTCCATTACATAATTATTCCTTTGTCGTCCTTAAGCTCTAGCTAAAGAAAGCTTGTTATATTGACATAACTTGAAACTGACAAATACTAATTCTTATTAAACACTATTTTCTTACTAGAACGTTTTATTTCTATTTATATCGAAGATTTAGCGTAATTTTTGTAATAAGAGTGTCATAAGTCAAAGTATGATTACTTTTCCTGGAAATTCATATCTAAGAAGTGTTAATTAAAGAACCTATTATATTCTATTTATTGCATTAAGTTTTAATGACTTATAAAATTGCGTTAAAACAAGGTTCTGAACTTTTTTTACAAAATTGCAATAGTTCAAACTTTAAAATATGTCTCCTGCAAAATAGCAATTTTTGAGTTATGACATTGTTGTAGCAAATGAGCGATATCATCATCATCAACATCATATGTCATATGGCATCATCATATGTTTAAAATTTTACAATCTCTAAATTGACACTCACTGGCAGACTGGCTATTTCTACATGTCTACAACTACAAGCTCAAGTTCTAACAAAATGTTTATTTTTTGAAAACTAGATTTGTTGAATGATAGATTTTTCTTAAATTTCTTGAACTGGAGAAGAGTTTAAAAAAGAAAAATCTTTCAAAATGATGTCCCAGTATATGGAGGAATTAGAACAAGTGAGTATAAAATAATTATTTACACAAAGTATATTAGAAATAACATTTTTAAAAGTAAATATGTACATATTTACAAAAGTGAAATTATTGTTTTGCTCCCATCACAGGAACCATTTAATGGAGCGGAATTTATTGAACGTTTAACATGGCGAACAAATAATGAAATTGGTACAGATCATTTTGATCCAGATGTATTGCATGAGACATTCGTTCAAACAATTAAAGATTTGAAAATTTTGCAAGAAAAACAACAAAGAAAATGTGAACGTCTAGAAGAAGCATTAAAAGAAGAACAAAAAACTCATTCAAGAAATATAAGTAAACTTCAAGAACGACATCAGGTAATTTTTGTTTCATTTTCATCATATTCATTCTAAGAATTTTTCTAGAAAATAAAAATAATCAATTATGTATTTGAATATTGTAGATATCGATCGAATGGTTCCACCAGCTTGATGAAAAAATCAATTCGGTTGCTGGTAAAATAATACATCTCGGTGAACAATTAGAAAATGTCAATACGCCAAGAAGTCGAACAGTCGAAGCACAAAAATTACTGAATTATATGTCAGAATTTTTGGTATCTGGTCCAATTGTTAATGATATATTCAATGATAAAGAAAAATTACTGGAAGCAGCTGATATTATACAGAAATTGTACACAATATCACAAGACTTACCAGCTGATAAATTTGGTGAAGCTAAAAAGAAAATCGAAAGGAAATACGATGAGATCGAAAGAGGTTTAATTGAGGAATTTGCAACAGCACAAAAATCTGAAAATATTGAAAAAATGAAATCGATTGCAACAATTCTGTCACAATTTAAGGGATATGTACAATGTATTGATGCATATATTGAACAAAGTCAAATGGTATGAATTATTTTTTGTTTTTAATTAATTAATGAATGAAATCATTACATCATAACGGTAAAATTTGACTTTTTCATAGACACCATACGGTGGTAAAGACATTTTCATTGGAATCGTACCGATGTGCCGTCATCATTATGAAATCATTAAAAAAGTATTCTCAAGTCCCGATCAAGTTATGTCCAAATTTATTCTTAACATATATCAGTTAAAATTAAATCAGTATACACAAATGAAACTGGATGATAAAAAGGATGACGATAAATATTTGCGAACTTTATATGAACTATACTCAAGGTAGCATTGTCATTTAAAAAGTTGTATACCTACCTAATTTCTTAAAATTTTTATCATTTCCTATTTTCTTTTTAGGACAATTAAACTTTCATCTGAATTACAAGAATTTATGGTCAGTACGGATGATGATCTTCTAACAAAATTAACAACAAATATTTTTGCAAAAGATTTAGCCAATTACATGGAAACTGAAAGTCGCTGTTTAAAAACAAAATGTGTAATAGAATTACAAAAATACTATGAAAGTAAAAATCATCAAAAAAAGCAAGCGGAAATGTTTCAAGAATTACGGAGGGATGTTCAAGCACTGATTGGTACAAGAGCAAATATAAATATTGCACAGATTGAGGATTATGGTGGTGAAACATTTCTATCTGAAGAATTAGCCATTAATTTATTGCAAGAAGCAAAAGCATCATTTAAACGTTGTCGATTATTGTCAAAAGAAAATGAATTACCAACAAATATTGTAAAACTAGCTGATATTCTATTGTCGTTCTTAATGCATCAACATGTCGATTATGCACTTGATCTTGGATTACAAGCTATACCAATCGGTGAAAATAAAACATTCCCACAAATTTATTTTTTTGATGTTGTACAAAAGAGCAATACGATCGTACATCTACTTGAGAAATCGTATAATGCCAGTATTATTCCATGCGTTATGTAAGTTAGATTCGTCTTAATTCAAGTAAATATGAAATATGAATTAGTTTTCATTTTTTTTTTTTTTTTTGTTTAATTATTTTCTTTCAGAAACACATCACAATACAATGAATGCATTCGCAAGAAACGATTCGTACTAGAACACATTGAAAATAAATTAGATACTGGTCTAGATCGTTCGATAAATGCAATTATTAGTTGGGTCAAAGTTTATTTACAATTTGAACAGAAAAAAACCGATTTTAAGCCAGAAACTGATATTGATACTGTCGCTTCATCGGTAAGTGAAAAACGTAAATTTATTTTCTTTTTTTTTTCAGATTATATTTATGCAAAATATAAAAATTCTACTATTATATAATTGAAAAACAAAAAAAAAAAACAGGCATGCCGAGAAGTTGTACAGACACTTCAACCAGTCATTGAACAAATTAAAAAATGTGTAGACGGTGAAAATCTTCAATCAGTTTTAACTGAATTCGGTGTACGTTTACATCGTGTCATTTATGATCATTTACAAACATTACAATTTAATACAGTTGGTGCTATGTGTGCATTATGTGATGTTAACGAATATCGAAAATGTATTGAAACATTGAATAGTCCACTTGTAACACAATTATTTGATATATTGCATGCATTATGTAATTTATTACTTGTAAAACCAGAAAATATTCAAGAAGTTTGTACTGGTGAGACTTTGGTAAGTTTTTTTTTGTTTTTAATTTTTTTTAAATTTCATTAATTTTATACCTATTAATTTGCCTTTGTAAATGATTTTAGAATTGCTTGGATAAATCTGTTGTTCATAATTTTATACAATTACGGGGCGATTATAAATCATTTAAGACATATAAATAAATTTTTAATTAAAAATAATATTTATATAATTATGTATATCAAGAGATTAAAATGTAAATTAAAAAATAATCAAAAAAAAAAAATAATAATAATAAGTAATATTTTTTTTTAAGAGATGTAATTATTATTTGATACATGACAAAAAATATAAAACATATAATAAATTAATGCCACGTTATTGAAACTGGTACCTTGTAGCAAATTACTCTTACACCTTTATTATTTGTTGCTTCCCAACGCAATATGCCTTTAACCTTTAAAGAAAAAGTAATAAAAAATAAATTTAAAAAAAAAATTGTTTTTTTATTTAAATTTGAAAGTATGTATATACATACAGCTGGAAGATTTGGTTTGACATGAACTACAGCATTAAATGCTTTTCCTACGATACCTTGAAATGGGCATTGTTCTGTAATATCACATGGATCTGGTGAAACAGTTGCCAACGAATTCACATAATTTAATGTCCATTGAACATGATGTTTTAAATATTTTGAATTTTCACCTAAATAATGAATATAGATATTATGTATTCAAAAATAAAATAAAAATCTGAATGTAATAAAATATAAGTACATGCAGTAGCAAATATTATAAACTGATAAAAATAATGTCGATTGAATGGATTATGCACTTTAAAAAATAAAAAATAAAAATTCCTAGACACTGACTAAACGTATACAAATGCTTATGTATACTCATTATAAATAATCTATTTACAAATTTTTTGAGTACTGATAAAAAAAATTCAATATAAATATTCAACCATATAGAAATATGTATACAATCATGTAAACTTTCAATAAATAATTAAAGTCGCAGTATCTATAGTATCACAATATAAGATTTTGATTCATTTTTCAATTAAAAAAAAAAATAAAATAAATACAATTTTATGACACCATAAATAATGTACTTAAATACTTATAATTATTATTATTATTATGTGCATACAATTTTTAATGATGGATAATAAAATATGATTTTATTTTTAGTTTAATTTTTATTAAATATTTTTTTAATAAAATTATTTATCAGACCATATAAAATATGTATGCATAATATATGTATAATATACTTTGTGTAAAACAAACCGTGATCATCAAATTCAGCAAAAAATTGTACATTACTTCCTAATGGCATTTGACATGGTATCTTTGTACAACTTGATATCGATAAATGTAGCATTTCATATTTAGATCCTACAAAAAATATGAAAAAAAAAAAATAATAAATAAATTTGTGATACTAAAATGAAATCTATTGAGTATAATTGAAAAATAAGTTATTATGTATTCAAAACAAAAATTATTTCAATATAAAGATTGGATTTTTAGGAAATGGAGTACTAGTCTCAGTAATTCAAATTAAACAATAAAATTAAGGTAACATCATGTAACGTATAAAACTATAAATAAACACAATATTACTGTTCTGTCTTGTCTCTGCCGTTAGCCCTGATTTATGAATGTAATCGAAAAATGCTATAGAAAACCTTAGGATATTTCAAAAATGTAAACCCGAATATTTAATGGAGCTAAAATTATTTTTACCCGAAAAATGGGCAAACATAACTGAAAATTATGACAGAAAATTTTGTGAACTCTATATCACGTTGTGTACATGAATGCCAGAAAACCAAGGATATTTTTGTTTAAAGCATGAAAAGTCTAATCTAACTCAAAAATTTCAACACTTTTATAGTGTGAATTTTAAGTGGTCTTTAACTTTTCTGCAGTACATTAAATACAATTTAATTATTTTTTATGAAATTTTGAAAGTTTAAATTTGTACACTGCTATATTGTAAATAATTTAAGATTGTTTTGTGCAAAATTTCAATTAGATCGATTGTAAAAAATCGGACATACTCGTATGTACACATATTATAGGGTAATTTCTACAAAAATATTTCAATTTTTTTTACAATAAAGAGTAGACTTACCACAATCCTGAAATGATATTGATTTTATTCCATACAAATACCTTAAAAGTGTTTTATTTGAATTACATTCATTAATAACTACACATAATAAAATAATTGTAATTTTTTTTAACGTTACACTTAAATTCATAACGAATTTTATTACACTTTCACTACTAAAATTTTTATATTTTATGCAGACAGAGTAATTAATTATCTGTTAAATAATAATTTATTTATTTATTTATTTTTCTTGTACAAAAATTTATATCTAAAAAAATACCAAACATAAAATTATGATTATTTATTAATTTATTATTATTATTTAAATTTGTTTATATGCATTTATTTTAGTAACGTAATAAAAATTTTCTTATTACCATCAATATATAGTATATGTACTAAATGAATATTTATAAATAATTTAAATTTAAACTATATATCTGAATTGGAATTTATCACAATATAATTACATATCGCACGTATCGTTTTTACAAAATCAATACACGATAGAAAAGATAAAAGAAAATTTTCAATTAAAACCGATGATAAGACAGGTGTATGTACATAAATTTTTTAATAGTGGTGATTATTACGAGTGTTATTATAAAAAGAAATGAAATTATAAATAATTTTTCAAGTGTTCACAAAATATCTGTTACATTTTAATTCTGTTTTAAGTGCTTACATCACCCACGTCATTAATATTGAATTGATTACTTTTTTTTTTTTATTTTAAATTGGAGATTCATATTCAATTCAATTTTAATTACATTTTCTTTTAAATGAAATTTTTTATTTTAATAATTTAATAGCAACCAAATTTTTTTTAATTTTTATTGTAAGTAGACATTTATAATGGATTAAATACAATTTTCGCACTTATCAAATTTGAATCATTTATGCACTTCAGTTCTATTTATATTTGAAACTTTGAAATAAAATTGTAATTGTAAAAAAGGATATAAAAAATAAAATAAATGATACTTTTAAAATAAAATAATGATACTCTTTTTTTTGAATTTGTTTTTTGTATATTTTATATTTTTTTAAAAAATTTTTCTTATTACCTATAAATGTAAAACATAAAACATATTATGAATGTTTCTGTATCCAATCTAAATATTTAGCAACATCAGTGAATAGAACGAATTGTTTTGGATTACATAGATTTTCATTTTCTTTAGCAACAGCCAAAGAAACAATTCCTCTTAAATGATAGATACCATTTATTTCGAAAACCATACCACCTCCACTATCACCATTACATACACTTGTACCATTTCGGTAGCCAGCACAAAAATTATAATTCGATAAGAAATTTCCAAAGAAATCACGATTACTTTCCAGGCATGTACTAAAATCGACAACAGGCATATTTCCCTGTGCCAATACATCAGATAATTCATTTTGTTCATTTAGACCCCAACCAATAACAACACCATTACGATTAAGTACATTCTCTAAATTGATTTGTTGTTTTGGCCATAGGCAAATTGGCTGAATATAATAATTGAAAATGACTCTAGTCGATAATTTTAAAATAGCAATATCATGTTTGTATGCTGTAAAATCGAATTCTTCATGTGGTATAACGCTAAAAACTTGAAATTCTTCGGTATTACGGCTATCCAATAAACGATTGTATTGACCAAGTTTTACAATTAAACGATTTGGCACGATGAAATGTGTTGATTCGATTACACAATGTGCAGCCGTTAATACTGTATCAGTTGAAATAAGTGTACCGCCACAAGAATAACTTATACTTGTTGAATCCTTTCTTTTAAATAATCCAGCATGCCATGGCCAATCGCCTTCTTTTGATGCATGTCCATTTGTTATTAAACCTTCATGCTTTATTTGACGTTTACCACAAACATTACTATACGTTTCATTATTGTATTTCTCACCAAAATCAGTTGGTCGTATCGTGTATGGTTTATCAGTAGAGAAAATATTTTCATTATTATCATTATTATTATTATGATTTATTGATGATGATGTTCTACAAACATCTTTACCATTTAAATATACACCAATTGGATTTGGAAATCTACTATTTGGATTTGCTGAAACACTAAATTCAACTGATGATGGAGCATTTTGATATGAAATTTTATAACCACCATTTACAGCAGATACTTGAGCTGATTTGTCTTTCTATATAAAAAATTATTTGAAAAACAAAAACAATAATTACGTAAAATTTTATTTTTATTTTATTTTTTTTATTGATGATAAAACAAAATTGTCATGTAATTATGTAATTTAAAATTTTTATTAGAAAAAAAAAACTTATTGAACTTTGAAACAGAAGTTATGATATGTCTGAGAATAATATTTTGCACTTTAAAATTATAGACGAAGATTACTCTGTTTAAATACCGGTTATTTAATTAAATTCAAATTTTAATTTAACAATCAAATAATATCAATAAAATAGTTTTTATTATTGAAAAATTCCTAAGTATTTACTCCTATATATTTATAAGCTAGTAATAATGTACGTTACATTACATCGGATCGATGTGATATTTAATGAAAAAAGAAAATAAAAAGAAAAATTCTTAAATTTGAAAACAGAAAAAAATAAATTTCTGTACTACTGTATGTATAAAAATTCTAAGAAAATACTACATAATCTATTTACGTTATGCGTATAGTGTACGTTTAGTACGAGCATTTTTAGATTTTTTTTTTATTATTGGAAGATCATAAAATAGCATGATCATTTTGATATGAATTATTTTTTTCATGGTTACAATATTATTTACGATTCCAATTGAAACAAATACGTATTATTATGTACGTACTAAACATTATGCATTATATTTATACAGGGTGAATATGATTTTGTTTTATAATTAATTAAATTAATTTTTTTTTTTGACAAAATGTTCGTTATTGTGACTTCAAAAGTTTCTTCTTAGACACTGTTACATTGTAGAAAGAATATGCGACAAGCCCAAATCAGGAAGTAACGATAAAGTAATGGTCACTTTATAGTTGAAAGTTTCATCATATAGGAACTGTTTTCTTTTGGGCATTTTAGTAACGTATTTATTGGTAACAAATACTACAATTTCTTCGACTCATTGCTATAAATGAACTGTGATGAAATATTTCCAATGTAATAACCTATTGAAAACGCTATGAACTTGAAGGTAGAATTTGAAAAACATTTGTGTATGCAAAAAATATATCAATAAATGTCAACTACACCCTGTTTTATTTAATATATAATTATATATGTAAGTATTATGAAAAATTTAATTTACTCGTAATATCATTACAAAAAAAGAAAAAATCTCATTATATAACGTTATTTTTTTTATACAATTTTGCGGTAAAAATAGTCAGGAAAAACCATGACTTTTTTAATAAATTTTTCACCTTTAAATAAAAATATTATTCATAAATTTTCTTAATTTTTATACTTTTTATCATTTTTAAATTTTTATATAAAAATTTTATTTATTCATTTCAAATAATTAATTTAATTTTCACAACTGTCATACTCATATTGTATATATCTAATAGGTATACTTACGATTTTTAATTTTCCTGCACTTTCTAACAATAATATAATATCAACATTTGTATTTTGTTCAATATATTTATGTAAATAAATAATTCCATTCCATGTATTACGTTTACCGGGTGGTCCATTTAAAATTCGTTCACCAGAAAATATATCTGTTGTACATGGAGAAAAACGTTCTTCACTACCAAATTGTGATGAACATAACGTAATTATTTCAAATAATATTATTAAAAATATAAAAATATAGTTTTTTTTTAAATAATTTTTATACATTATATATGTATTATAATATTTTATATATTGCACATTTATGTATATATTTATATGTTTATAATATATGTATATATGTAATCGTATTCATATAAAACACGTGAACATATGTACGTATGTCTTATACATAAAAGTGTAAGAACAAAACTGCCATTTAAATGTAAATCTAGTTTTATTCATGCTACAAGAAAAATGTATATAATAAACACACATACATATACCTATAAATATAATGTTAAACTTGGTTAAACCAAAGGCATAGGTACTCGTATATGTGTGTATTTTACATTATAGATGTACATACACATACACACACAAACAGATACGAGTATGTGTTGTTATTCTATACATGTATTTTGTTTTATATTAAACAATTTGACGAGTTTTTCATTTTACACATTATTCATTTGATTATTTTTATTTTAAAATTATTGAATTTTAATCTGTTCTAAAAATGCAAATGATAATATTTGTACGTTCCTACAAACATACTTATGTGTACATATACATATACATATGTGTATGAAATTATCGTTATGGGTCAGTGTCTTTTTATGACGTATACTGTAATAAATTGTTCACACAATAACAAAAATAAAATGCATCGAAAAGGTAAATGTATAATACACATATAATGGCATCAGTATATAAAATACGTAATACGCGTTCACCCATAAAATGCATGCATTCAGAACTTTCTGAGAAAGTTTAATTTAAATCACATCACATTATATCATTATACTGGTTATACCTTATACGTTATAAGTTACATCATATAATAAAAATTATTATTATTTTATAAAAGTCAGAGGTTGCAGTTAACCAGTGGCGGATTTTTCAATTAAGATTTTCAAAAATAAGTACACATGATGTGTAAAATATTACTCGTATTAACGTAGCGATAGTGTGTAACTAAAGGTACTATAGACTGTATACTGATCAATGCTACTTTACTACTGCATCAGAATATATACAAAGGGAAAAGCAAAGCAAGTATAAAATGTTGTTAGTTGATTTTCCGTGTTTTGTCATGAACAATATTCGCAAATCGCAACAGAGAGAAAATCAACTTTTTCTGAAGAATAAAAATACGAGTACACATGACATGCATGATGTGTAGAATAGTAGAATACCACTCGTAAAGGGGAGGAACAAGAAGCAAAATAAATGTTGCTAGTTGATTTTCCGTATTTTATCATAAACAATATTCGTAACAGAGAGAAAATCAACTTTTTGTGAATAGCGAAAATACGAGTACACATGATGTGTAAAATACCACTCGTACTAGCTTAGCGTATTTTTTTTTATCAAATTATAGAAAAATACAAAATACTCCTCACATTTATTCATTTATTCATTCTTGATATGGATTTACTGTATAATATACCTATAATTGATGTGCTATAAATACATTTATAGTAATTAATTTTTAACTTTTTTTTTTCTTTAATTAAAAGCTTCTGTTCTGAAATAGAAGTTTTTTTTTTAGTATTAATTCAGTGATTTGGTTTGTGCGTCTCCAAAGCGAAGAAAATAGAAAAATATTTCCGATTGATGAGCGTTTCGTTTATTTTGTAATTGAATTGTTGGAATTTTCGAAAGTGCATATACCTAAATGTAGTTTTATAAAATATTTTTCCACTGTTACATAATGTTGTTAATAAAAAGTTACTATCGGATATAGTACGCATATATAATATGTAGGTATAGCACCTAATCTCTAATGTACATTATTAATTATTCGTTTTGTTGCACATGAAAGATTTTATAATTAAGGCATATAAATAATAACGTAAAAATTGATGATGATTTGAAATTACATAATTAATAATGAATTAATAAATATAAATATCAACAAATATATTATATGAATCAATAAGTCCCGGAACTTCCAAACTACCAAAATAACGATTTCTTAGAAATTTTTTTATCATTTGCAGTAAAGCTATACATCCACTCATATTCTCTAGATTTGGTCACAATTATGATCATTGGCTGTTCACAGTCTTCAAAATATGTATGTTTTACCAAAAGTAGCGTCTATTTCGAGACCAAAGATAAATATCGTTCTTCATGACCGGCTTAGAAAAGTTAGAAAAACATTGGAGTACATCTATTGCATTTGTATAGGAGAATATAGATTTTAATTTTTAATGAATGAAGAAAAATTTTTCCAAAAAAATTGTCGTCAGTTAGTTAGTTCCGAGACTTATTGATCATAATGTGTTACGTATATGAACCAGTTTGCACAAAAAAAAAGTTGAATTGATTTTCAACGATAACAAAATGAAAATATGTGAGTAATTTTATTTGAATAAGTATAATTTTATTGAAATTTATTTTTAATTAAATCTAAAATAAATTCTGAATATGTAAATACAGTATGTAATATAATATAATATTATAATTAAAATATATCAAATTTGAATAATATGCAAATTAAATTAAATTAATTAATTAATACTATAACTAATTAAGTATAATATGCATTACTTGATTTTTTACTTATTCTAGATATACTCTTATACGTATATTAATGAAATACTTAATTCGTATATATAGTATACATACATTACATAATTAAAAATATATCTTAGAATTAAAACAAAAAATAATATATTTCTTTTTTTAGAAAAAGTTATATTTACATAAAGGATAAACATTTTTTTTTTTTTCATTTCACTTAAAATACAATGACAATTCTTTAACAATTAATACTTAAATTTGAAAATCTTCTTTTCCAATTTTCGCATGTTGGCGTAATAAAAGTTTTCGCTTTAATAATTACTTCATCTTGTGGTCGAATATTCGGATTCAATAATCTGACTGTATATTGTGTGTTGTAATTCAATTTTCTAAAATCTACATGATCAGCTCTCTTTAAAATATGTATATGTAATAAATGATGAAATCAAAAAAATATAAATAATCAAATGTTTATTTAAATTTTTTAAAATAAATTTTTAAATAAAAATTTAAGTTTGATTTATTTACCTTTGATTTAACTGTAGCATATTCCGTTGATTTACAATTTTGTTCATTGGAACTGGTGCAAAGTTCTAAAATGCTAAATAAGAAAATATGAACAAAAAATTCAATAAAACAAAACCACCAAAAAATACATAATATAGTAAGTGCTTGAAAATAACATTTTCTTTATTATAGGTATACGCCCTTGCCCTACCTTCCTTTATAAAATTCATCCCATATTATTCTAACGACCATTCCTAATTTTCTGTTCGGAATGAATTTAATTATAATTTCTGGTAATCGTGCATTTGATGAACTTTGTAATGTCAATTTTGTTGTTATATCGTAATCATTATTGTTGGTATTGCTATTGCTGCTACTGTTGTTGTTGTTATTATTTAAATTTGTTAAAGAATTTGATGAACTCCATGCAGGTACAGTTGTATTTAATAATTTTGATTCTTTAGATGATTTCAATCTTTTTTTACCATTTACTGATATTGCTTGAACTTGTATATAGTATATAGAATTGATAGCTAAATTCCAAAAATCATAATATTTTGTTGGCTAAAATTCAAAAATAAAAAAAAAAAGAGTAACAGAAGAATAAAATATAAAATAATTTTATTTTCACTTCCTTATGAAATTATAACTTATTTCGATCAAATTTCTTACTTCTCTCACATAGGCTTCGTTCAATAATAACGAATCATTTTCAGCTTTCAAATATAATGCCCAACTGATACGATATTTTTCGATTGGTAAATCAGATTTTGGTGCATTCCATGTAACACGTACATGTATACTACCATTTGTTAATAATCTAGGTGATGTAATTGATAGATTTTTGACGGGTTTCGGTGGTTTCGGGACTGCAATTTGATTTTCTAAAATCTAAGTGAGTTTTTAAGAATGAAAATTTTTCCAGTAAATACTTACTAATCGATAATTTAAATGGTTTTGATATATTCGAATATCCTTGAAATCCATATTCATTAATAGCTGCAATACGAAATTGATACCATCGACCAGATTTTAATTTAACATTTGCATGAATTCTAAATTGAATAAAATGAAATAAAAAAAACAGAAAAAAAAAATTTTTTTTTTTTTTTTTGAATATATTATATCGTCACGTAAATCATTTCTGTATATAATTTACATTTTTGTATAGAAAATATGACTTTTCTCTTCTGATATTTTATCGAATGTTATCCATTGCCAATAACCTAATTTACGTTCATTAAATACATTACCGATATGTGATCTAATCTCAACAACAAAATATGTATGTGGTCTTTGTGTACGATTCAATGGCATATGCCATGATAAATCGATTATTTTACTTTTTCGACGTCCTTCTGTTATCGTTATATTAGTTGGAATCGGTGGTAATCGACTATCATATTGAAGACCAATCGGATCTTGACATGACCAACCACATTTTCTTCGGCAACATTTTTTCACTCCTGGGCATTCGTAATCCAATGTTCGACAATCTTCATAGCATGTATCCTCAAGTGATGATTGAAATTCATACGAACATCCACCTGGTTTTGATAATTTTGTAATATCTCGAATACATGCCGGTATTGAACACTATTCAAAAATTAATTACAAAAAATATATACATACATACGTGTATATGTCGATATTGATATATTTTATTTAAAAATCAAAATTTCCTAATTAATATTTTTATTACTTTATTAAAATGTTGACCATTCTCTCTGTAACAGATCAATTCACATCGTTTTCGTAATAAATTCTCATCAATTTCGTACGGTTTAAGTCCATCATCTGATTTTCGTGATTGAATTAATATAAATTCTTGTAAAAAATTAACAATTATTAGCCATGTAATGCAGAAATCTTTACAATTCATCTACAAGAAAAAAAGAATGCAAACAAAAAAAAAATGAATAAGATTCAATTTTAACTTTGAATTTGTTAATTTTTAATACCAAAATTATTCATATAAATAAACAGTCTGTATGAAAAAAAGAATTACATATCATATAATGACCTTCATTAAATATTCTTACAAGAAAATGGGCTATATTTTTACAAAAAAGATATGAAATTAAAGCGGTATTTTTCTTTGAAATATTTATTCAAATTAATACATTAAATTTTTAGTTATACATTTTTTATGATCACCACTTTACAACATTTCATTTTAGAGCAGAAATACAATTTGTATTATTGTCTGCTTCATCTTCATCTTCTGTATTTATCTGAATTTTGCCATAAATAAATATTTTTGAATATTTTTGATATTTTCTTGAAATTCTATGATTATAATATGATTGAAGGAAATTATTTCCAAGATATTTTTTTAATTTTTCATCATCCAATAAGGAATTTTCAATTTTTATTTTAATCGTATCTTCCATATTATGTATTCTTATTTATTTATTTAATTTTTTTAATTTTTAAATGAACTAAAGATGACTTTTATATTATAAATTTCATTTAATCTAAAAAGAAAATTTTTGTAAAAAGAATTTGAATTACTTATCTCTAATAATTTGACTTTGTAAAAGAATATTTTTAAAAATGATTAAAGTCAAGAGCACAGTTTATCTAAAAATTATTAAAAAGTCTCAAAATCATGACATAAATAATTGAAAATTGTTCACCCAAATTAGTAAAAAAAAAAATTTCATGAATTTCCTTCTAGGAAGTATAATTAAATTTTCATTTCAATTTTTTCATAGTAGACAGACTGTGTGATTGTATCTGTGTCTGACTTTAAGCCGTTCACACATTGTTTCAGAATTTGTGCGAAATCTTACAAACATTGAATGATCGGATTTTGATGGAGTGTGATTTGGCTTTATGAATTATGTCGATAATTAAATTTGAATAAATATGAATTTTCCAAGAAGAGAAGAACTTCGTTCATTTCAATGATTTTCTCCAACTGAAATGTGTGCGTTGTACGAGTACGATACGATTTTTCTTTCTTATTCTCATGCGATATGCGCACTCAACTTGCGAACTCTGACGAAAGTGTGCGATAGCGAACGGCTAAATCTAATGTTGTAAACAACTTTTATTAATGAATCCACCATCAACTAGAGAATATTTTCTCATTTAAAACATTATAAATTCACATGAGAATAATAATATAAGAATTATGAAAAATAAATATATGTATTTATGTACTTACTTAGAAAATTTTTTGTAATAATTGAAAGTGATTATAGTACTAAATGTAATCTGTAAGGTAAAAATAAGAAAATAATACCACCCAATTTGCAGTAAATAATTTCGTGTTTTACTCACTTTTCGTAAGAAAAATATTTGTGTAAAAAAGTAAAGAAAAAAAATTCAAAATACAATGTATAGGAAATATGTACCTTGTAAAAATTGTAATTTATCAACAAAAAAATTCCTTTAAAAAATAATTTCATAAAAATAGATTATTTAAATAAAACGTGATGATGATGATGATGAATATAACAAAGTAAACAAAAAAATCGAAAATAAATAAAGAATCTAAAAATTCTTGATATACACACAACATTACATACATACATATCAATCTGTATATTAATTGATTTAATTCCATATATTGACATTTCACTTAATGATACAATATCAAATCAAATCAAATAAAAAAAAAATAAAAATAAAAATTAAAATAGAATTGAATTGTTTATAGTACATTCGTAGCATTGTATACGTAACGCATCGTGTAAATGCACGTAATATGTACATATCTACATATATGTGTGTATGTAATTTTCTAAAGGTATTTTATTATACGTATATATAATATGTATAACGATAGCTACTAATCGTATATTGTAGTAGGTACATTATTACATTATTATTGAATAATTTGTGATCATATAAAGCAATATGAAAATTTTTATACTAATTCATATACACATATACAAATACATTATATGTATGTATTGTATGTACTATGCACGCACATTATATCGGCTTTTTGTAAAAGACATCATCATCAGTTGAATTGCATTGCAATAATGTTAAATATGTACATTATATTCAATAAAGTGTATTTATATGAAATGTAATGTATGTAGTATATGTAATGTACGCATATTATATCAATACTGCAACGTATATACACTACAATATTACATACCTACCTACAAAATATGTAAGTATTTATTTTATGTACATACTTACAACTCGCGTACTATAAAATGTATATAAAAAGAAATCATTTACCAACAATCTTAAGTACTTATTAATGGATCATATTTTCATTTTTATTTTTTATTTTATTTTATTTCATTTTTTTTTTCACTTTTTCTTTTCTTTTTGTTTTTTGTTTCTTCACTTACTTTTTTTTTGTTTTTTGAATTTTATTTCATTTTCTTTCTTTTACCTGTTTTAGTCCATTGCTGCTAAACTAAATTCTGATAAGTATTTTTTATAGAGCTTTTAATCCATTTTATATATAAAATGTATAATGTACATAATGTAGAAGAGGTACATACATTTATATATTTACTATAAATGTATAACTCACACACATAATATACATTTGAAACGGAATATGTACATAATGTGTATACACTGTACAGTAAATTATGTAGATACATATATAAAAAAGTAAAAAAAGATATACAAACGTACAAATGTTTTAATACATCTTTTCCACACATCATAAATGTTCATACATGAAGATATTTATATAGAGATATATCATATGTACATACATCATGTATAAAATTATGTTACATTTGCATATGTACATTATATTATATCTATTTATATTGACTGATATTTGATATTACCTTTGTGTATCTCTATGCGCCTCTGTGTCAACTTTATAATCTTTACTATTAACGTATAATATGTACATATGTACATATGAATAGATAAATGTATACAACATTATATATGCAGGCATATAATAATGTGATCAAAAAATAAAATGAATTTTCCATTAAAATAATGAGAACTAAACGAAAAACGATTAGATTTGTTGCTCTTAGATTAATCATCGTCAATGGCACTACAGTTCCAGATGAGCTATAGGGTCTTCACTGATGTGATTTCACCTATAGTTTAAGCGTGGATTTCGAACCACTGAGTTGCTGATAGAAATAGTAGCACACAGTCAAAATGCAGTGTGAAATGGTGATGTATATATTATTATTGTGATGAAATTTTTCACTCATTTTAAAAATTGAAGATTAACCTTTTTTGGAATAAAAGTATAATCGAGCGTATCTCATTAACTGCTTAAGACATTAATTGGCATAGATATTCAGTACAGATGTCTTTTATTAGGGTACTAAGTACTAACTAGCCTATAATTAGCAAAAATATCAAATCGTTTGATTTAGTTGTTCTCATAATTTGAATGAAAAAGCCACTTTAGTTTTTGATCACAGTATTACAGCATGCAGTATATTCGTAGGTAAAATTTTTAAACTATATTATTCTGTTAATATTTATGTATGTATGTATGTATATAGGTACATAAATTTCTTTATAACTGTACAATATATTATATAAATGATACATTATACTCATTAATTTGTATACATGCAAAAAAAAAAAAAAATAATAAATAAATAAAAGTAAAAAAGTAGAAAAAACAAAACGCAAAAACATAAAATAATGTTATAAATACAAAAAAAAAAAATGTTTCTTTTTTAATGTGTGAACATCATATTGGTTTCGATTTATATTTATATATGGCAAAAAATGTTTAATCAGTTTATAATGTGCGGGCGGGTTTGGTATACAAACATGTACACATAATACATATACATACATCGCGTAATATATCTCTAGTATAGTAATACAAGAGTAAAATAAAATAAGATTCTTACTTTTTTTTTATTCATATTTTTCATTTTCATCTTATTTTTAATTTTTTATTTTTTTTTTTTTTTATCTTTTTAACCTAAATGCATACATTAAAGATATTGTATTAGTTCTGTATAAAGTATACTCATATATTATACATATTATATATTCCTTTATTTATATATACCTATTTATTGTACATACATACATATATATATAATGTACATATTTCATATACAGGGTGTCCCAAGTTCGGGTGCAGGCGCATTTTACCAGTCGATAGGTGGTAGTATACACTATCGTATAAAAAGTACAGATATACAAATTTATGTACGTATTTGAATTTATATATGTTTGTATATATGTATATGTACATTATTATGGTTAATGGTTCATTGCCTAATGTTCAATTCAAGTACACTATCTTCTATATATTCACAGTTTGTATGAGTATATGTATATATGAATCGTATAATGTACAAAGTCAAAACAAAAAAAAAATTTAAAAATAAAATCAAAATCAAAATAAATAAAAAAAACAAGATAATAATAAAGTAATTACAAATTCAGATTTCTTCCTTATAACATTTTCATTTCATATAAATATTGTATTATGTATGTATATTTTTTTTTTCTTTTTTTTTTTACATAAAATCCGTATTTATTTATTTTTTCATTCAATGGTAATAAGACAAAAAGTAAAAAAAGAAAAGAAAAAAAAAGAAAAGTATACAAAGAAAATTAAAAAACAAAAACCCTCAAAAATAAAATCAAAAATGATACATAAGTTGTACATCTTCGATGCATATATAATTCATTGGTTGGATTGAATTAAACATTATAGAGTGCATTACATGTAACACACATCATATATGTGCGCATATGTATACATATGTACATATATGTATGTACAATATAAGTATGTATGTATATTTCATGTTACATTAATTTATCATATCAAAAAAAAAAAAAACAAGTAACAACCTTAAAATTTATATAAAGTACATATTACATACTCGTACATATTATCATATTATATATATTTTTCTATATATACATACATACTTACTTATGATATATATACTATACTTAAGTATGTGCACAATTACATATCATATATTATATGTACTACATAAATTCATTGCAAAAAAAAGTATACATTATCATACCATATATGTACATACGTATACAGTTAGTTATATATATGTACATAGACATAGTACATCATGCTTTATGATATGATTTATTTTTGTTCACATAGCACATACATACTTATATACTATGCAAATTGCACATACATTTATACAATGTAAACTTACATAAATAATGTAACATACATTACGTACATTTTTATCCATGTAGTGCATTATATATAATATACTATATATAGGTAGTCCTTTTATTTATTTTACATTATTTTTTATTAATTTATTTTTTGTTGTCATTTTTTTTATTCATTATTTTTTTATATGTATATATGTATATATATTTTTTTTTTTTTGAAAATCAACATAAGAAAATTTATTATAAAGTTTCACTATAGAGTGAAAATTTTTTACCGAAAATTTCTTTAAAAAAAAAAAGAAGTCAAAATACTCTTTTTATCAGCTGATCAATGAAATTTTAGTAGATATTCGATTTCTTTATACAAATTCAAATTACATATATACAACTACAGTTTAGTCTACAGTAAATATGTATATACAGGTATACATTATATTCATAACTATATATATACATTTATATAAGTACTCATCATGACTATATGTACATATTCATATATAGTATATGTAACGTTATTTAAATATAAAAATTTCCATAGAATGGATGTACATATGTAATATACTTAGTTTTAGTATAGTGTCGTATATCCATCGAATTAATTTGATCTGGGGTTAAAAGTACATTTTATTAGAGATTTAGCACATTAAATAATTATATACTTATATGTACATGCTAATATGCTATATATACATTTATTTATATTATGCATTTATATATATATACGTTATGTGTGGATTTGTATATGAAATTATATACATACACATATATTCATACCACATACATGAATATATATAAACGGCTAACTAACATATTATATAGTGTATGTAGTATTTAAATTTTTAAGATTAACCCTCAAAATGCAATTGTATATTGTTTATTAAAAATAAATGTAAAATAAAAAAAAAAAGAAATACAAACAAAAACAATCTTCTCTTATTTTATATTTGAAAGGCTTTGACCTCACTGTTTTGTTATGTCTTTGACTTTAAAAATATGTTCAAATTTTTTTCTTTATCTTGACAAAAAAAAAATAAATAAATAAATGTATGCTAAAATTTATATACAGAAAAAAACTTACTATATGTACATAATATAAGTTTAGTTGGTGTGTATTAAATTACAAAAAATGTTGCATGTAAAGAAAAATATATCAAAAAATAAAATGAAAAAAAAAAGTAAAAAACTTTTTGAATTCGATCACGTCACACTTTTTAAAATCCTTAAATTAATTTCTTATTTTCATTAATTTTTTATTTTTTTTTTTTGATTTTGATTTTTTTTTTTATACTCTCTTTTGATTCATTTATTGTACGTGTATAAATGTATATAGATATAAATAATGTGCAATACAACACAAACTGTTTTCCATTTAACCAGAAATTGTAGTTTAATTTTATTTTATATATGAGTTATATAATATGCATGTAAGTTTGTATGATATTTTACTACTTTGCATGTGTACGAGTATAATTTTATACGATATATCATATAGTAAAGAGTATATGGCATTTTAATTAAACAATGAAAAAAAAAAAAATAAAATAAATGCAATATTCAAATGTAAAATGAATAAACGAATAAAATAAAATCTAAGTATAAGTAAATAAATCAATTTATAAAATGTGAATTGATAAATTAATAATTTACAATATAATAAAATTCAAAATGTAATGCTGTATAGTATCATAGATCTAAGTAACTAAGTATACATAAGTACAATAGATGTTACTTAGGTCTGTGGTAGTATATGTTATGAATAGATAATTGACAATATTTCATATTACATTACAATGATTTTTATTCAATTAAATTATATTTACAATATAGTTTATTTGAAAATGAATGTCATATATACAAAAATAGATACTTATATGTATATATAGAATATAAAATAAAAATTTCTTCAAGAATTTATATGAAAAAAAAAAAAAATTTTGAAAAATTCGAAAAATTTGAAAATTTAAATTCAATGTTTTTTGGTTTTATCGTTTTTAATATTTTCGATTTAAAATCACATATACATATATTCGTACTTGTACCATGATACCAATGATATAACATTCAAATAAGCTGATAAGAACAAATACTACACTTCGATCTTATAACCATAATATAAGATCGAGAATCGATTAAATTGAAGTGATTTAAGAGTAGGATTCGAATTTGAAAAATTTTGAAAACAACAACAACGATTTTACATACAAAAATTTTAAAAAATGCTTTTGCATAACTTTTAGGTGCTATAATAAAAATGGATTTTTGAATATTTTGATGAAAAAAAAACATAATTTTATTTTGTTAATAAAAATGAAAATATAACAAAGAATTTTATACTTCTTTTTTTTTTGTAAAAACATCAGAAAAGTCCAAACTTTATTTTGATACCAAAATCATATAGATATATGAAGATTTAATGTATGAAAATTGAAGTCAAAGTTGAACGATTTTTCAAAAAAAAATCCTCTCCTTTTTTAAGAACTATAATTAAATTTCAGGACCTAAAATCAAAAATGTGCTCTATTCAAGCACCACAATATCCTTCAGGCTACCTATATTCAAAATTTCAAAGAAATTGATCAATCAGTGTTCGCTGCATGAGGTGCATTTAGAAGCCGAAATATCGCAATTTTGACAACTTTGACACAATTAAGCACCACAATTCCTATCAAAGTATCTATGTTTCAAATTTCATTCAAATCGCTTAACTAATTTCGGAGATATGTGGTGCACAAGATAGCAGATATCTCGAATCCTAATCTTAAGGATAAATTTTGAAATACGTATATGTATGTATTTATCGAGAGTTCATCTTCTATACAGAAAGTAATAATTTTTATAAATAATTTTTTTCAAATTGTACAATATAATAGTAAAATTGACATAATCATATAGCTATGATACTATGCATATATACATATTTGCAGTTTAAGCAACAAAAATAATTTACGAGTTTGTATTTTAAATTCAGTATCAATTTAGTTTTGTTTTAATTATTATTTTTTTATTTTTCTACACTTTGTGATTCATCAAAAAAAATTTCACAAATATTCAAACATTCTAACTAATTTTCAATTATGATGAAACAGTAAACAAAATTTTATTATGGTAATTGATCGTTCTCTGCGGTAAAACAGAGGATATTTTCTGAAGTTTTTTTTTAATTTTTTTTTTAAATAATAACAAATGAAACTGTACAGATTTATTAATCTACATTTTTATACAATTTCAATTAGTTTTCAAATTTTAATCTTAAAAGAAAGAAGTTAACGCAGAAGACAATTTGATTTCACTTGAAATAGAATCGTCTTAGTGTGTATGAATGTTTTTTTTAATTTAAATTTATTTAAAGAAAAAAAATATTCAGATTCATATTCTATATAATGCAAGTGTATAAGTATACAAGAACTTACCTTCATCTAAATTTTACACTTTCATAGAATTATTTATTATTTTTTTTTGCAATTTATTTATATCACAACAATTAAAAAAATTGAGTTTAATAAAATGTTCTCACTGTTTTGTTTCTATATCATTTACCGGAAAATTTTATTTCTTAATCAAACATATTTTAAATTTTTATTTTTTTACCTATAATTTTATATTTAAATATGTATTTGTGTTTTTGAATTATTTTTTTTAATGTGTGCACGTAAAATAAATGTTTTTAATGAATTTTTTACAAAACAAATTTAATATAAAAATTTTTATATTTATTTCAACTCCCGAATACAAATAATTTAAAATTTTTAATTTTTTTTTTTTTAATAAGAAAAGGATTTTATTTTTTATATTTATTTAAATTAATTAAAAGAACACTTTTAGATTTAAAAAACAAATATATAGTATATATTGAACACAAAATTCTGTTACTTATTTCTGTCTATAATTCACTTTTGTGATTTTGAGAGAAGAAACAGTTTAAATTTTAAATATTCAAAAAAATAAAAAAAAAATTATCAACTCTATAAAATTTTGAATATAGATACATAATGAATATAAAAAATCAAAACTGTAATTAAATAAAATTTCAAATTTAAATTAAATACAATATCGCGAAATCGCAAACAATTTATTTTTAATATACACTTTTAAAATGTAAATGAAAACGAAAACGGAAAAACTAAATAAATTTTCTGAACAAAAAGACTAAAAATTTAAAATAAAAACTAACAAAACTATAACGAAACAGAAAAAGAAAAATCAAATCAAAAAATCCAAAGAAATATATAGTATATGTACAGAATTAAACAAAAATGAAAATGAAATCGAAAAATACACAAAAACAATAAAATAAAATAAATAAACAAATAAAATAAAATTAAAATTAAAAAAAAAAAAAAATTTTAACAAAATACTGTATAGAAAATTTTCAATCACTAAAGAAATATTTGAAATATTTTACACATTTTACAAAAATGAACTGTTAAAAGAAGATATTTTGTCGTCTTTTTATATATGTACTATTAATTATAAAATACATATACACATACAAATCTATATATATACCTATATGTATTAATATATAAATATATATTTATTTATTTATATATACGAGTATATATACATATAATATGTTGTAAGTTAAATAAAATAAAATATTTTTATATTTGAACAAAATATATAAAATCCTTTCATCGTATATTTATATTATTATGTATATTATTTTTTGCTGCACTTCTGAAAAGAACTAAAATATCTGTAAGACTGAAAAAGAAGTCTTAGGTCTGTTCAAACAGATCCCCAAGACTCATTTTTTTTTGTGTTTTGTTTTTGTTTTCACAATTGATTTAGTAGTTATATATGTATATAGGATTGGGGCTATTCGTAGGTAATATATTGGCACAAAATATAACAAAAATGCATAAAACAAAACTAAAAAAAAAAAAAAAAAGTAAAAATATAAAAAAAATAATAATAAAAAAATATTAAAAAAAAATACAAAATCACACACATATACTTATGTATGTACACACAAGTATATGTACATATATATATATATATATATATATATATTTGTGTGTGTATATATATATATATATATTATACAAAAACAACAACAACGAAAAATATAGCAACAACAAAAACGAGTAACAAACAGCAGCGGTGTCGGCAGCAATAAACAACAACAGTTTTGCTTTTATATATTATATACCAATAAATACATTGTACATAGTGTAGTATTATATATGCATAATATTATTATGTATATATAATCGTATATATGTATGTGCATATACATTTATTATATGTAGGTACATATGTATATTAAGTATTTTAACTTATAAGTTTTGCTTTACTTTACTTTTGCTAATATAAATGTATCATATCATATTATATATTATAATAACTGGTAGTATCATTATTTTATAGTTGTTGCTGCTGCTGCAATTTGTTTGTTGTTGTTGCTGCTGCTAGTGCTTCTCTTATTGCTGTTACTGTAGCTGATGCTGTTGCTGCTATTGCTGCTGCTGTTGCTTCTGTTGTTGCTGTCGATATTTGTTGCTGTTGTTGTTGTTGCTGCTGCTATTGATTTGTTGATACATACATATATTCATTTAATTAATATTCGATAAGATTGATTATAATTACAACATTATACTATATTGATCAAAATGTGTACATACATACATATTTATATGTGTAACGTTTAAC
This sequence comes from Villa cingulata, assembly GCA_951394055.1. Lineage (NCBI taxonomy): Eukaryota > Metazoa > Arthropoda > Insecta > Diptera > Bombyliidae > Villa > Villa cingulata. The sequence goes on along the minus strand of OX596024.1, from coordinate 25,012,480 downwards.
CATCATCATCATAATCATCATCAACATCTACAACATCATCATATCATAATTATTATTATCATCAGTTACAACTTTAAATTTATTGAAAAAAAAAAATAAATAAAAATAAAATATTTATTTATCAGGAAAAACAAAGTAAAGTAAAAATACTATGTATGTATGTAGGTATACTTATATATACTACATGAAATTATTAACTTTCGCGTGTAAAAAAAATATAAAATGATAAATAATTTTAACTACTAATATTGTTTTTTTTTTTTTTTTCATTTTTTATTTATTTTTTTTTTAAATATGATATTATTATTATTATTTATAAAGAACGTGATTTCGGTTAGTTACATAAAAATTATGTATAATATGCATATATACAGTACATAATGTATAAATGTATAGTATACTCATATAATATCTGCTACATTTATGTAGTCAATATGAAAAATCAAGAAAAACAAAAAACAATATAATACATAATAATAATAATAACTAAAAAATAATTTAATTTTTTTTATATTTTGTAAGTTAATATTGAGTATATAGTACATACATATGTATACGAGTATGTGTGTGAGCAGAGTATAAATTGTAAGTACTAAGTAGTAGAGTATATCATTCATTGTATATATAGCAATACCTAATTTGTTGCTTTTATTTATTCTAACGACAAATTTTAAATAAAGTATACATAATGATGACGAAGAGTGTATTTAAAAAAATAACAAAAAACAAATTATGTTTAATCACAACAAAGAATTTATTGCAAAATTATTTTAAAACAATAAAAAAATCACGAATAATAATTATCATATTATGTATATAATAATATCAGATTCACATAATATTATTTAAAATAAAAAAATCATAAAAAAAAACTAGAAACAAATACAGAAATAAAAAACTTAAAAAAAAAATTAAAAAAAAAAAACAGCAACTGAAAAAAAAATGTCATATAAATATGTATCATCGAAATATGATTCATGTATACAGAAATACAGATATATTAATGACATTATGTATGTATTATAAATGGCCATATACATTATACTCGCGTATATACGTATCTATATGTATCATATATAAATATGGATTTAAATATTCAAATTAAATAATTAATTTTCAATTTAAAGTTGTCCTGATTAATGTTACATAAAATACAAAATATGTGTATAGTCATGTACATGTGGTATATCTACGAATTTTATTACGTTAATACTCATATAGTACCCGCAGATACATTTATGTATACATTGTGTATAGCTATATTTTTGTACAGTAAGATATGTTTAATAGCATACATTGAGAGTTTTATGGTTTTTTTTTGTTTTTTTTTTTTTTTTTTTTTTTTCTTAAAAGAAAAAGTGAAAATATATTTTTGCATTTTTTGATTTTATAAAAATTCCTTCTTATGCATAGTGTATAGTATATTTTATATTATTAGTATTCTGCTTTCTTTTATTTATTTTATTCAGTAATTTATAATTTATTTTTTTCCAATTCTACGTACGTATGTAAGTTTTTTTTTATAAGTTGATACAAAAATTTTATCTTATATTTGATGATGTTGATGATGTATAACGTAAAAATGTACATTTTGTATACATATGTATGTACATATCTTAAAAATCATGCTTTTATTATATATTTATATAAAATTTAATGTCAATTTACAATGAAGGTTGAAAGTTATAAGTGAAAATTTATTGCTTTTGATTAAAGTTCAAATAAAAAATTATTATGAGAAAAATATACATTACATTACATATATTTATATACTAACATATGAACATATTTAATATTATATCAAAGTAAAATGTTAAATGGTAATGTAAAAATAGAATTTATTCAAAATGCATACGTATGTATAAAAACAAAACATCAAAATTAAAACAATAAAGTAAATTAAAAGAAAATCTGATGAAGGTAAAAGTTCAATATGGTTGTGGTGAAGCATTATGGACATTGACAAAAAGCACAGAAGAAATAAATGCTACACTATAATTATTAATATATATGAGTAAGTTACAACTATGCGTTTGTATCAAGTACTATATAGAGCGACTTCATTAACTGAATACTTAAGATATTTTCACTTACGTTGGACAGGACATGTTCAATGAATGAATGATAAGAGAATCACAAAAATAGTGTTTTACACAGAAATGGATAGACAGAGAGCAACAATAAGACCACAAACCAAATAGAGAGACAACATCAGAAACGAAATGAAGGACTTTTAAAAATGTTGAGATCGGAAAGCAGAGCAGCCTGAGATCGTAATGACTGAAAGAGGAGATTACAGGAGGCAATGGCTCAACCTGATGAGCTGCACAACCTAAGAGATGAACTGCATATAAATATTTCAATAGATATGTACTTCATACATTCTTTATACACTCATATACATGTATGTAATGTATGTATATTATTATTAAAAAAAATATGTTTAAAAAATCAATAAAAATGTAGCACATTATATAAAATGTTTAATATATATTTAAGTTATTTATATAATGCACTGAGCAGTGTACCATATAACTCATATATGTATGTATATGCAAAAAAAGAAAAGAAATTAAAATTTTGCTTCATACGCATTTTATACATATACGAGAGTCTACATGCACACAATAACATACAGAATATGCATATGCATTTATGTGCATACAATGAGTAAAGAATTGCAGAGTACACAACATGCAAATTAATACAAAAAAAAAAACAATAAAATGATTTTTTTTTTTTTTTTGTATAAGTTTACCATTGGTAAATATTGTACAAGAGTATAAAAAATAAAAAAAAAAATCATAAAAACTCACAAATAAATTTATTATTATAAATCCATCCAAGAATAAGAAGAAACTAAAAGTGCATTTCATGAGAAAAGATTACATACCGTATTGTTAGTTATATGAATACGAATAAAATGAATAATGTACAGCGCGATATACCTACTTCATATTCACATACATATATACGTATATCTTCATACTACGAATATACACACATTATTTATGTACGAGTATTATGTTGTATAATGTACTATATTTCTTTTTGCATTGATCAATGAAAAGTAAGTAAATATACATACATATTTATATGTATATAACATCAACAACAACAATGCTGTTAATTCATTGATGCATCGTGTACATATTTAATTTAAATGTTCAATTATTTATTTATTTTTTTATTTTTATTTTTTTTTTTTTATTTTTGGTAAATTATTTTTAGATTGATTTCTGTTTTTTGTTATACTCTTATTTTTTGTCATTGATTTTCATTTCATTTTCAATAAAAAATTTAATGCGTATACAATGTTTTTCCTTCTTTTATTTATTATTCATTATCAACATGTTGTTATATGTATTTATCTGATGCATATATTAGCTAGTTAGTGACATAAAAAGTTTACACACCATATATCTACGAAATGCATCATATATCACCTACATATGTACTTAAACACATATATGAGTGCATTATCCGTATTATATACATGCATTACTACAATACAAATTCACATATAATATGTATACTCATATTATATTTATGTATACATCATATAAATGTTGATAATGTTTTGAATGTTGCAACAATGTAAAATTTTGGTAAAATGTAATATAAAATTTGTATATTATACTACTTATAATGTAGTTTCAATTTATACTGAACACTATACACTGTATCATTTAATTTCAGGAATATTACTAGATTTATTTTAATTTTTTGTTAATAATTTATCATTATAATTTTATTGATATTTTAAAAACAATTATTTATAATGTACAAAATAATACTGTATATATATATGAAGAAAACAGCGAATGATGTAATTGGGTATAATGTATAATCCTGATTGATAACGTATATGTATTATGTTTCAAATTATAATTAAACACGCATAAAACTTACGAAATAATTATAAGTGTTTATCTAACTGAAACGAAATGAAATGTAAGTAATATGGAAGTTATAGACTATCTATACATATATAATGGGACCAAATAATCCTTATTAGATAAGATAATAATACAGATATATGTTATATATTTTTGTGGTTGTGGATGATAACATTTATGATCGAGATTTCTAATACTTGAAATATATTATATTATACGTTGGTATTTATAGTGTAGTTAAAATTTGTATTAGGATTAGATAATAAAGAGAAGAAAAAAATTATTACGATGATTAAATAGCAGCTCTTAATTTAAGATTTTTGTTAAAATGCATACTATTTTATTACTAATGTTCTCCTTGCTGTAAATTGTATTTTAATTTTCCATTTAGATGTGTATAGTACGACGTACGACTCAGGATTTATGACTGATTCATTCATAACTAAAGGTATATACAAATGAGAACGTTTTATGTAGATGTCAAAGTGCTTAAATACAAATGTTCAAATAGTACAATAATTCTTATTTGATCGAATGTAATTGATGCTCGAATTAATATAATTATAATTAAATATAGCATAAGGACATGGAGAGACAAATTTACTTATTTGAAAGAAAGATACTCCGCCGAAGAAAATTAGAATCACTGTAAGAAGAAGAGTTGTGAAGAATGCAACTCAGATCTGTATCAAATATACGGTGATCCATCCCTTAGTTAAGTAGTCAATATATGAGGTTGAAAAGACTGCAGTGGTCAGATCATGTAGTTGGAGTGAACGATACCGAGAAAAATCTTAAACAGAAAAATTGAAAAGAAAAAACTAGCAAGGAAACCGAGAAAAATATGATATAAACAAGAAGTGTGAAGTATAATAATTGTACTAGTTAGTCGACATGATATTGGATATAGATATTATCATTATTATCATATAATTTTTATATACTTAAATATTTTATATTAATTTTTTGTTGTTTTTTATTTATTAAATCATTTATCAATTCATATAGATTGATATCAGATCAAATATGTACATACCTAACTAATTACATATATGTGTGTATATATTAATTTATTTTATTTCTAAATAAATATAAAAAAATTCTACTCATATGTATAACAACACATAAATATTTTTTTAATATATACTTGCAAAATTATTGACTATACTATACTATAAAAAAAAAAAAAAAAAAAAAAAAAAAAAACTAAAAAAAGTAAAAAGAAAACACACAGAAAAAATAAATAAATAAATAAATAAAATAACACACAAACCATATTTTCAAGATACGTCTGTGTATTATATTACATTTTGTGGTTTAAATCTTTTTATTTATGTAATTTTTATTTTATAATTGTTGCGTGCCAATCTAAAATATATATTGAATATATGAAAAACAAAAAAAGAAAAAAAAAAAACAAACATATATATTTTTTTACGAAAAAAAAAAAATAAATAAGATAGATAGAAAATAAAAAAGTATTAAATAAATGAATAAAAATAAATAAAAAATTAATAAAATGAAAAACAAATAAATAAGATTATTTACTCTTCTATGTAATATAATTTTTAATTTGAATTTATTATTTTTTATTTGGTTGCACATACATACACTTGTATCTTATAATGTAAAATTTTTTCCAATTTTTATAATAAATATTTATAGTTAGCAGAAATGTATAACAAAACGAATATTAAAATTATTATACCTTATATATATTATTTATTACGAATTACGCATACCACATACTATCAATTCTATATATAAACACATATATAATTTCAATTCAACATTATTTAAATGCGTATATGTATATAGGGTTTACCAACAGGAATGCTGTGATTTTCATTTTTTGAAAGCTTATATAAAGTTCAACTGACTCATAAACTCAAACCAATTAATCATGGTTTACGTCGAGTTTTCACTAATTGAGATTTGGAAAATGATCCAGATTTTGAGGAAAATATCCTTTTTTCAGACAAACTATCCTTATTCAGACAAACGAAACTGAGAAAAAACAATTAAACGATATTATTTTCATAACGTAATGCAATATTGTGATTGTTCTTCATAATAATAAACAAATCACGTTAATATCACTTTTGTGTTTTATTATGAAGTTGTGACGCGCTTATCAGTAAACCCTGTAGAGGTAATCTTTAATTAATGAATACTTATAATAGACACTTTTGTACATAATTGTGTATAGTTACATATTAATCCTTGTACTACAATATTATATCCAAGCATATATGCACACCTACAACATCTATATATATATCAATAACTCTTTATATTTTTCGATCATCTTCTCAATTTATTTATTATATCATTTTTAATGCAATTGAAAATTTTCGAATGTTTTTTTTTCAAGCAAAAAATAAATAAATTAAAGGAAAAGAGTAAAATAAAAAAAAGTATAAAAACAAACTTAATCAATTTCATGTTACATCATTAATAACCTTGAGCAGAGTTTGTGTACCTTTTTTCCTTAAAAAAATTAAAATTTAAAAAATAAATAAAAAAGATTTATATACATATACTATATGAATGAATGCATATACTGTATATGTAAAACAAATGCAATTTTTTTTTTTAATTTTATATTATCCTTAAAAATAAATTTAAAAGCAAAATAAGATACTAAATTAGAAACACGTACTACACCAATATGTGTATACTTGCATCTTTATAAATACACACAGTGCATATATACATATGTAGTTGTATGTTGTATCCATATAAGTAGTTAATATATGCTGCATTCGATACAAATTTTTTGCAGGTCAAAATTTCTTGAAGAATTTCCGAAATGGATCACTTGATGTTGATCACTATATTTTTTGTATCCGTTAAATTTGTTTTTTTTTTTTTTTTTTTTTGTACGTCATTCCGTATATTAGAATATAATATGGAGTATTTTAGAAAAAACTTTTTTTTTCATGTGTGATTATGTGATCTGTAGAATCGTATCGTATTGTATGTGTATGTATACGTAAATACACCGCATGTTAATGCATAAAAGCATCTATAACTAGATATACATATAGATATAGATAGCTGGTGCATACGATCGTATATGGCCTCGGCCTCATATAGTGGGGAGTGTACATACTATATGAAATCAGAATGCATATACGGAAAGAAATACAAAAAATAATTTAATAATTTTTTTTTTTCATTTTTATTTTTGGGTTATTCGAAGAAAACTTTGCCGAATTTTTGATTCTCTCTTTTTTACATGTCAACTTTTGGTTTTTATTGATTTTTTATTATATTTATTTTGATTTATAATATTTTATGTTCAAACGTATACATATATGAAAAAAAAACAAATTAAAAATATAAAATAAAAACAAACAAACAAAAAAATTGCAAAAGGCATATAACATAAAATAAATTAAATTCTATGGAAATTTAATAAAAACAAAAATGCTATTTTATAATCAGAATTTTTTATATACATTATACCAAAAAAAATGCATTGTATTGAAATTTATATAATATAAAACTATAATTCAAAATAAAAATAACGAATAATTGAAACATATTCACATATTATGATGCTTATTTCCTTCAAAAAAGATTTCATTACACAAATTTTAAAATTGATATGAAGATCATATATGTTGTTGATTGTATAGGTTGTAGTGTATTTCTTATAAAATATATGGAAAGTCAAAAAATGCAATTTCAATCATTTTGTATATTGAACGGTATATAAAAATTTCGAAATTTTCTTGAAATCATTACGACTACTTATTATATAGTGTACGCGTATATAGGTAGACTGGAATAATTTATTCAGAAAATTTTAATAATAGACGCAACGCAACGAAATCATCATATAGGACGATTGGCTGCTTAGTAACATAAAAGAGAATGATAACCTAAATATTTTATATCAGTTTTATATCATCTTCATTAATATATACAATTGAATATTTTCTTTCATTCTATACTCTTCGAAAACAAATATCTCAAGTTAGATGTCATTCCTAACTCTTGATATAATTATATGTCTAAACGTTGAATTAAATGTTCAACTGAAACGATTAAAAAATGTGATACAGTATGAAAAAGATAAAGATAAAAAAATATTGAAAGATCCAAATTATTGTAGTTTTATCCTTCTGCTAAAATTTGTAAATTATTGGATATCGATATAGCATATAGCTTATCTCTCTTAGAGCAGATGTTTCTAAGGAAGAAAAACTCTACAATAAAGATTTTCTCGCCATCTTTTATCACTTGTCGTTGTTTTTGTTGTTGTCAATCAATAAGTGATGAGACTAACTACTTTTTTCCCCTCATAGCCAGGGCCACCCCGGCACCCGACTCACGTACACAAATCAAAAATAATGATTGAGTAGTAAGCTAGTGAGTAAGTAGTATAAGGTGTAAAGTGTAACGCACAAGGCACCACCAAGTAGTACTCTTATGTTATTAAGAGTACATGGTTAGTTAGTCTTCAATCAATATTCGCATCGAAAGTCGAAACAGTAAGTATAACTTCTTCTTAGTAAAGTTATATACTCACTATTCACTCAGTTTATAGAGTTTGATACATGAAACAATAAAATTCACAAAAACAAAAAAAATGTAATTCAAAAGAGAAAATTTTATTTATTTATTGATTTTTTTTTTATTCTTGTATCACACACAAAAGATTATATCAATAAAAATGATATTTTCTGCAACTAAGTATGTATGTAAATATGTATTACAAAAATATACCTAATATATGTGTATGTAATAATGTTATGCTCGTATATGGACGGATATAATTATTTAACATTTCATTTTATTTCGCTTGTTTGTAATTTTTATTTATTTTTTATATTATTTGGTTTTTTTTTTTTGTCTTTTTCTTATAAATAAATAAAATATCCATATACAGTATGTATTTGTAAATAAAAATTAAAATAAAATCATTTTAAAATGCTTATTAAGTTTTTTTTTTGTTTTTTTTTTCCTTTTTATTTTCCTTACTTTTATTTTATCAATTTATTTTTTATTTTTAATCTTATTTTACTTTTTTTTTTGTGATTTTAAAATTTGATCTACCTCAATGTTATTCATGTTTATATTACATATTTCGTATTCAATTGTACATTAAATTAAAAAATTTTTAAAATGTAAAATAATAAACAAAATTAAATACATTACGCACAGTCACATATACGAACAATACAACATATATGTGATATGTGAATGTATTTAAGTATATAGTACCGTATAGTATAGTAAAACTGAATATACATAATATGTAATATAAATGAAAATAAAAATGATAATTATAATAAAATAAAAATCGAAGACCACACAATTTTTCAATTTTAACACATTTGTCTTAATTATGTCTTCATTTAAAGTTAAACTTTTTTTTAACTAAAAAACAAAAATATACTGCACATATATGTATGTATATTTATATGTACATAAATGTATATGAATATACGCGTACATATAGTATTGGATTTTACGGGATTTCTTAAATATCTATACATATATACCTATGTGTATATGTAATATATGCACGTTTACAATATAAATATACATATACTTATTATTTTTATATCTACATATATGTATGTTATATACACGCACATTATGCACATATAAAATGTTCTGGGATATGACATGTTTCACTAATTATCATTATCGGTGCGGTCTTTCCATTCCTTATAACGAATTCCTAAAGCATTTACGAGTTTTTCGTTTCGTTTCATTTCGTTTTGGTTTTATTTTTGTTTACTTTGTTTTTAAACTTTTTTTTTTTATATTTAAAATTTTATTTTTATTTTTTGATATTAAATACATAATCGTACTCGTACATACATACCTAAGTATTTATATCCATACACATATGAAAATAATGTAAGTAGTATATAAGAGTATCGCATTATATGAGATGTACACAATTTTACGTGCATATAATAATTTTTGTTTTAATTATTTTTTTTTTTGTTTTTTTGATATATAATATATTTTTAAAGTTTTTATCTTTAATGTGTTATGTACATTATACATGTACATATATGCATACGTTTATGTTTAACTTTATACTTTTTCGATTATTATTTTTTATTGTAAAATCGTTTAATTTAAAGCAAATTTTTTTTTTTTTTTTTTTTTGCAAAATAATTATTGTCGTAGGTTAACTTTCAAAGTTAATAAATTTTATTTTGTGTAACAGTTCTAAATATATTATATGTACATATACAAATACGAGTATGCACTCATGATGTTTGAGTGTAAAAAATTTTGTTTTTCTTTTCTTTTTTTTTTTTTTTTTTTGATAATAAATACTCTAAATACTTGTATATAGGTTTATTAAAATATGAAAAAATTTTATTATTTATTCAAAATTTTTTCAATTTATTTTTTGTGTAAATAATGAAAATTAAAAAAAAAAATATGTACATAATAATAACATAAATATGGTGGTAGGTAGTTAAATTCAAATTCAATTATACACGTACAATATACAATACACACATATTTAGGTACTTTGTAATAAATGTGAATAAATATTTTGATATTAAAATAATGTAAATTTAATGTATCTATATTAGTATATAATATGTGATGAATACATTTTGTTTGTAAAGGGCCTACAAATAAGTACGTCATAACTTTAAAATGAAACACAATTATAAGTATTAGATAAATTGTTATATATTCAAATGATTTGTTTATTATTTTAGTATTTCAAACATCATTATGTACTATGTAGGTACTCATATTTTCATTCTTCTGAAAAAGTAAATTGATTGATTTTCTCTCTAAGTAAAATACGAAAAGTGTACATGACAAACAAAGAAAATCAAATAACAACATTTGATACTTGCTCCTCCTCTTTACACATACCCTCAAGCAATGGAGGTGATGGACTCTAACTGCATCTCTAGTATACACTATGATAGTATACGACTTGTATTTTACACGTAATGTTTACTCGTATTTTCTTTCCTCAGAAAAAGTTGATTTTCTTTCATAATATAGATGACGAATATTGTGCGTGATAAAACACGAAAAATCGACCAACAACATTTTATACTTACTCCTTGCTCCTCCCCTTAACGAGTAGTATTCTACACATCATGATGTGTACTCGTATTTTCATTCTTCAGAAGAAGTTGATCTTCTTTCTGTTACGAATGTTGTTCATGACAAAACACGAAAAATCGACTAACAACATTTTATACTTGCTCCTTGCTATTCTTCTTTATTGGTATTCTACATGTCATGTGCGCTCGTATTTTCATTCTTCAGAAAAATCTGATCTTCTCATACTGTTACAAATATTGTTCATGGCAAAACGCAGAAAATCGACTAACAACATTTTATATTTACTCCTCTATTCTATACATAAATAAAAAAATGTAAATTTTTTTAAAAATATGTGTATTACATAAATGTACTCTTATACATATATGACGTATACATATACAAAATAGATCCTTATTTTCATAATATATAGTATGTACATATAGTATGTACATATTTATATTCTCATATTTGTTAATAAATTAATTATTATTGATGATGTGGTTGATGATAATAAATTCCTTAATTCATAAATTTGACTTTTTTTTTTTTACTACAAATTTATATACAATAAAAATCTTCTTAAAATACAAATTTGTACACATGCATGTATGAATATATTTTTTGTATTTACATATTACATATTGTATGTATGTATAGTTTAAAAATAATATTCGAATAACCTACATTTAAATTTAATAATTCATTTTTTATTTAAAATATTTACTAAATAAAATGCATAAATCATTAGATTTACATAAAATACAATAATATGCACATTCATTAGATATGTTGAAAAGATTATTTTGTAAAAAATATGTTAGTAATAATATATAAATTGAATACAAATGCTGCATACATGGATATACTTACATACATTTATGTACTATTTGCTTGACAGAAAATTAATACTGTTTATCCGAAATATTTGTGTCAAATATTTCAATTTATTTTATTTTTAAAAGAAAAATGAAAAAAAAAAAAATAAAAAAAAATCACTACATACATTATTGATATTACATTATATATGCATATTATTTTGTATAGATTTATTACAGTTCTATAATAATTTTTCATATTTAAAAATCATCTCACATACACATTACTACATACACTAATATCATTTATACTTTACTTATTACTATACTAAGTACGTACATATCGTCATTAATAAAATGTATTAATATTTTCTCTTCATATTTTTCTTTCGGTTTATTTTTCATATTTTTCTTTCGTATGTACATAATATGTATGTACATATATTTTATTTTTTTCTTCTCTTCATATATTTTGTTACTTTTTTATATATTTCTAGTGTATTATGTATGTATGTATGCGTTATTTTACATCTAATAAATGAAGGAATAATTAATCATCACAAGTCCGCCTAATATTTGTTCTCCAATTAAAAAGACATGTACTTGTTAACATGAAAACCAATTTTGTGTATCATCAGAAAATCACTAATCTACATACTCGTATATTTACGCAACACAACACACATTACTGGTATGTGAATAACATTATTATTATTATTATCATTATTATTAAAATGTATGTATATAATATTTATCTGTGTGTGCGTGTGTGTGTGTGTGTGTGTGTGTAATATATGTCTTGATTTTACACTATATGCAAGTAAATATATTTTTTTGAAATTATAATATGCATCATCATCTCTTTTTTAAAGTACAAAATCTTCTCCGAATTAAGTGCATACTCGTACAGTGACTCAAAAAATTGTTCACACGGGTTAGAGTAAAATCAAAAACAAAAATTTCAAGATTATGATCTTCACATGATGGTTCTTTAGGACGCAGTTGAAAACTTCTATGGAAGGTCATCAACCATATCTTGTACCCATCAATTTTGAATTCTCTCTTGACCTTTAACATATTTCATGTAAAATGTTTTTTTTTTTCTTTTAACAGAAAATCAACTTTTAATTTATTCTGCTATTGGTTTTGAAAATTTTATCTTTTTTTTCATCTTCTTCTTTCATAGCCTCACAATCCTTTATGAACAAAGACTTCCTCAATAAAATGAATATTTTGAGCCCCATTTTATTTAAATAGCCAGCACCTGCATATTTTCTAGTGGCCAAAATGATGTCTCTACAAATCAAGGAAAAACATACATATGAAGGTTCCTGAAATATGCTCATTTGTTTTAATTTTCGCTTTAACTTATGGATAGTTTTTTGATTCACTGTACATGTGTGTAACGTTTAAAATGAAAAAGTACATATTTGAAAGATATACAAAAATGATACTAAAAAAAAAAATTACATTTACAACAAAAACAACCAACAAAATAGTATAAAATAAAATAATATGAAATCAACTTGAAAATTACTTTTAAAAGTTTATCTTTATATTCTTGCCATTAATGTTGCTATTATTTATTTATAATATTTTATTATTATTTTTGTATTTTTTTTTTTTGTGTATTTCATATTAGAAATTCAAACCAGTCACATCATTAATACTTAACATATATTAGAAAATTATTATAAGTACTACATGTATTTATATAATTATTTATATACATAAGTATGAAAATACATATTGTACATTTTACATTGTATATGTAGTGTATATTTATAGTGATATATACATATGTATAATATATAATATGTACTTAATATGAATTTATCTTTTTTTGAATTACATTATTTTTAATATGTCGCTATTACTCTTCCTAGATTGATATATTGATTTGGTATTGACTTATCGCGATCAACGAATATGTAATCATATTATATATTATTATAATTTATATATTAGTTTGATCAATGATATTATACATATGTATCTTATTATATATAATTTATATATATGTAGATATACATTATTTTTATCATGTATATACATAAATACATATACATATGTATATTTATGTGTATTACTTAAATGATATATCTAGGCTCAATTACATCATTTATATACAGCATATAGATATATTTATTTTTTCATGTATATATTTTATGTTTACATTTATATAGAATAGATATATGTATATACGTACAATGTAAGTATGTGTATATTTATATATGTATGTAATATGAAATACACTAAAATATAAAATGTAATGTGATTAATAAATTTTTACACTAAAAGTTGTACTTATGCACTTGTGCATACAATAAGTGCAATTTGGATAGACGCATTTTAATTTTATTATTGGCCATTCTATTTGCTTGAGAAGTTTTTTTCACAATTTCTTAATATTATTGTGTGAAATAATAATGTTTTATATATTTGATTCTTAACCAAATTGTTATGCTATTCGAAGAAAATAAATGAAATAATTTAAATTAGTTAGTACAATATGAGTATAAAGCAAAACATTTATCTCTAGAATAAACTTACACAAATTTTTTTATTCTTTGTTAGAAATAAGATGGAACGTTTTATGAAAATTTTTCCAATGAACTAATTTTTAAACAAGAAACTATTAAAAGGTGCTTTCGATTTGGCAATTTCAAATGATTTCAATTTCAATTTCATGCTGCTACTGTACTTGTTACTGCGCTAATGCTCATGCAGTCAAAAATTTGACGTTTTTGACCAGACCTTTACTGTTACAAAAAAAAAAAAAACTAAATAATATCCATTTATGTTATTTAATTATATTTTTTTTTGTATTGAAGACATTTTTTTTTTTGATTTTATGCCCACATAAATACATATTTTCTTTTATTCATCATGAATAATATGACTGCGTCTATCCAAATTGTGTCCACTGTACAATTCAATCGTTTTACCTATATATAACTTTATATAATATTTTTATTTAATACATTAAATATTTACTCTACAATATTACATATAAATACATAAACATATATATATGAAAATATATACACATATTTTCTCTATGTGTTTACACGCATAGGCAGTCAGTCAGTTAAATAAAATCATTACTTTTTGAAATATATGTATTAAATAAATATCTATCTGATAAACATTTTCACCTTTTTGACATATAACATGTAATATCGATCTAATAAATTGATATTTTTCAAAAATATGTATTTACTGTATATGGTTTGTGTAGAAAAATAAGAAAAAATTTATACAAAAACATTAAAAACATAAAAATAAAATAAAATAAATTTTAAAACGCCAACATATAAAACTTGTGGTATGTTACGAGTACATTATTTATATACCTGTTCATATCTATACTATATACTTATATACACATATGATTGTGTATGATAGTTAATTGCGTATACATTGTACGATTATCATTATATGTACAAAACTGAATGATGTAGAGTTTTCATTAATAATCTAATTTTTTTTTTATTTTTAATTTTTTTTTTCTATTTGAATTTTGAATTTTGTAAAATATTTTTGTTGTTGTTTTTGCTTAATTTAATTATTACATGAAATTGTTTGTGTTATTTTAATAAATACAATTTCCTTTTTAAAAAATGTAACAACACACATCATATATTGTGAATTATTTTTCGATAAACATATTGTTTTTTTAAAACTGTATGTATTATCTTTAATAAAAAGAAAAAGGCATGCATTATATTAGCAATTTTCGATGTAAATTTTATACTAATTTTAAAAAAGGAAAATTGTATAAAAATTTATTAAATGATATCCTTCTTAGAAATTAGATACATTAGTGGAAATTTTCTACAACTTATACTACTAATATGACTGTTACCAATTTTACAACAACTACTGTTACTGTTACCATTACAACTAAATGTATATGCGATACTTGTTTTATCATTTCAAAATTAATTTTAAAAAATTTCATAGATTTTAAAATATTTATTAAAAATATTTCAAGGATAATGTATAGTATATAGTGCGTTACATAAAAACAAAATTCTATATTATTCTCATATTAAGGGTATTCACTTAAGTGAGTAAAATTACAAACTGATTCGGATAAGTATGGCGTAATTCGTTGTATTTTTACGAGACCTCGTAACATTTTCCATTGAATTTTGAAAATTACCCGAGCTCTGCGTAATTGAATGAGACTTTTTAGTCGTCACGTAGATCAACTTCGTAAAATGAATTTTTTGTAAATCAAGGTTTGACAATGGTTTGACAGCTTGTCATTTTCACCAGCTGAAATTTGAAAAATGAGTTTTTGGATAATATTTTCAGAAAATTGTTCAAATTGTGTGATAAAATAAGAATTTATGCGAAGAGTTAAGTTACAGCAATTACATAATTATTGTTTTACGATGTGATTTCACGTAATTTTGACTTACGACGAAATCGTAAAATTACGCATTTCGTACGTTTACGATTTGA
Source organism: Villa cingulata (assembly GCA_951394055.1). Classification (NCBI taxonomy): domain Eukaryota; kingdom Metazoa; phylum Arthropoda; class Insecta; order Diptera; family Bombyliidae; genus Villa; species Villa cingulata. The sequence continues at coordinate 24,996,237 of OX596024.1, read as the reverse complement.
AATAAATACCCTAAATATTATTTACATAATATACAAAATGCGATATGATTTAATATACGCACCCATTTTAACATTGTAATTTCATATATACAAAAATGCGTACATTGTACAAATAAAAGGCGAATATATACGCACATTTGCACAAGCACTCAAAAATTTAACTTAATTTTAAAATTTGAATACGCCACTATTATACATGCATATAAATACATAAATATATACATTTATGTACATATATATACTTGTATACATATCAGACATAAAAGTGTTAAAAGTAAATTAGCATTGAGTGTTTTTTTTTATTTTTTATTTTTTTCTAAAAGACACATTTCAAATTATCACATCGATTAATTAATAATGTTGTTTACCAATTAATGCATCATTAAAACTGCTGAAAAGTCATTTAAATTAGATTGCTACATATACCATATAATGGAGGAGCTAACTAACTCTAAAATCTAACAATCTAACTAACAGCATACATACATACATATAATATGGGTTTACCATATACGCGAGTATGTGTGTACATAATTATATAAAGCAAATAAGCATACTTACATTACATACGATATATACGCGCGAATATAATAACATACGTGTGTGCATTATAATTAAATTACATATTATCTGGTATGTATTTTTAAATGATTGAACATGTAAAGTGTGTGTTAGTAATTTGCCAGAGTATAGAGTAACTGTCGTTTTGTTTTTTTTTTTTTTCAATTATTATTTTTTTTTAATTTGTTTTTGTTTGTTTTAATTTTATGTATATGTAATTTTTAAACCAAATTATTGTAAACGTTAGATATAGATACTAGGTTAGATATACATATGTATGTATAGGTACACCTCATGTATATAAACACGTAACGTAATAAAATAGTATAACAAACATTTGTTTTTTTATTTTTGCTTATA
>OX596024.1:24842372-24995116 GCA_951394055.1 Villa cingulata | reverse complement strand
CATCATCGATGATCATTTTAAATATGTATGTATGTAAGTATTTCCATTTCAAATAAATTTTGAAATAATTTTTTGAAATTTTTTTTTTCCCAATACATGTAAAGAATTTGGTGATCTTCGTCTCAATCAATTTTATGATTTTGGTGATCTATAAGTAAATTTTAAATATTGATACGTATACCATTTTATTTTGTAGGTAACTTCTATCTTCTATCTAAGTGCTCTGGTTTATATCTCCCCCTAAACAAAAAACAACAACTTCTGTCTACCAAGAAGTTTTACAATTTTTTTAAATAAATTCTTAAACAAATATAACAAAATTTAACTAAAATCACAATAATTTGTACGGATATATGTATACGAAAAAATTCCATTAAAATCGAATTGGATCATTCAAAAATGTTCATCATATATAGATTTCACACAAAATTCATGACGAAGACAATATATTCTACAATGAAATGTAATATATGAGGATTAATTCCAATTATACGCGCAATTAGTAAATTTTCGGCAAATTTTAACCAGAATTGTGATGCAATGTCCGAAATGAGCTATTTTAAAAATTTTAATTTTATATATTATGTATACAATGCTCGTATAGTGTTGCTTGTTGTTATTTATTATAATTTGTTTGTGTAGCATATATGTACGTATATACATATATATAAACAGAAAAGTTTAAGAACAAAAATTAACAAACAAAACACAAAAACAAAAAGAAATATTATGTTCATACGAGTATATACATATACATACTCAACATACTACATCTTAAGATGGTGTAAAACACAATACAATAAAATTGAAAAGGATATTGTTTCTTTTTTACATTATTTCATTTTTTTAAATGCTCTAATTTAAAGAGAAATGTCTTTAAGTTGTTGTTATATATAACATACGTATGAATTTCATTTTAAATACATATTATTATTTTTCTTCATCCGTAATACAAAAATATATTGTTATTGTTTTTTGTTTGTTGCTGTTGTTGTTGTTGCTATTTTGATTTTCTTCATTTTAATTTCGATATTATTCATACTATATTTTAAATGAAAATTCCAGGAAACTTTTTTATACGTTGTGGTACTTCTGTTGTACATTCTATATATACGTACATATAACATTGAATTGAAATAATAACAATAAAAATGAAAATGTACAATAAACACTCATATTGGATACTAACTTACAATTATACATTACAACAAACACAAAATACTATACATATGTATGTATATACAAACATTACGCGTATAATAAATAAAAAGTATAAATAATAATAAGTCATAATATTCGTATATTATAATATGGATAAATTGCATATTAAAAAATATTTAAAATGTGTATACGATACACACACAAGCACACACACACACATCCATCATCATCATCATCAACTGAAAATTATTTATCAACAAAAAATATGTTATAAGTATTTACTGTATGTGTAATTTACATTACATGTACATATGTTAGGTATATATGTATTGTGTTGTATTCAAATATTACGTAGGTACATATACTTACATATATTTGTACATTATGTATGGTATGTATGTATGTTTTTTTTGAATTTAAGAACAGAATGTAAACAAAACTATAAACAAGATCATAAAAATTTGATGTGTGTTGTTTGGGTTGTAAAAAACCTTAACCTACCTAACACAAAATAATTTTTTTTTTTTGCATTTGTTTTTTTTTGTATTTTTTGTTATTTTTTTTTTCATTTATTTTTATATTTATTTTTTCTTGTTATGCTATTATATTATTACTATAATTATTATTATTATTATTATTATTATTATTATTATTATTGTTATTATGATTATTGTTGTTAATGTAGTTAAACCAAAAAAAAAAACAAAAAAGGGCTAAGCATTAAAACATATAATATAAAACTTTTTTTATACATATTTGTATATAGATACATATATACACATACATAACAAACAAAATAAAACAAAACAAACAAACAAAAAAAAAATAAATAAATAACAAAAATAAATTAAAAATAAAAATGAAATAAAATAAATGAAAATTTACATTCACTATTCTCTTTCCCTTTTTGTATATTTATAATTTAAATTTTATTTTTGTTTTGGTTTTATGTGAATATTTATATAGGACTTGTATACGTGCATGCATAAAAATTGTACTATCGTAGTACACGTAAACATGAATGCGAACGTAATAAGCGATAGTAAAAGGTTTTTTCTTTCGTTACACAAAATACATTACATATATTTATTTAGGGTACTTATTTTAAATCGTAAACATGTACGCAATGCGTAATTTTAAGACGTCGTAAGTCAAAATTACATGAAATCACATCGTAATTGTTGTAACTTAACTCATTCACAAATTCTTATTTTATCACACAAATTCAACAATTTTCTCAAAATATAACCAAAAATTCACTTCTCAAATTTTAGCTAATAAAAATGATAATCTGTCAAATTTTTGTTTACATAAAATCTATTTACGAGATTGTTCTGTGCGACCACCAAAAGTCTCGTTCATTAACGGAACGCAGAGCTCATGTAATTCTCAAAACAATGGAAAAAGTTACTAAGTATCGTAAAAATACAACCAAAAACGCCATACTTACGCAAATTACAAGATTTATACGAGACTTGAAATGAATACCCCTTTATTATATTTACTCGTATATAAGAGTATGGATATACGCATGGGTGTTTATATGTATATATACATAAATACATTCTATTTACTAGATATATTTTTTATGTGCATGTAAAATTTATTTTATAATAATTTTCCTTACACTTTTGTTTATTATGAATACAATAATTTTCTTATTATAGAATTACGAATTACCTATTTGTACATAACGTATACTACATATGTAGAGTATTATACAGATATTTTTTAAAGAATGCATCTGACACACATATGTATATGTAAATATATACAAACATATATAATATATATATATAAATTTTGAACACGCACTCATCTAAATTATTTATTTATTTTTTATTTTTTTACTATAAGCGAGTATAGTATATTGCACCAACGCATCGAGTACATGTTCTACAAATTCTTTAATTCATTCATGTGAGAGAAGTCATTGTAACCAATCCAATAACATCTTTACACGTTTATACAGATTATAAATGTTATGTGTATATGTGCATATATATATAGTCAATAATCGTAATACACTTTTGTTGTCTATATAGGAAATTATATTAGCTTAAGGATTTTTTACAGAACGTTTACACATTTTTATTAGGAATGAAAAAAAAATCATAAGACTTCTCATCATAACTTGAAGATTTTCTTAAATATACATACATATAGTACACGACGTTTTAGGTACATTAAATAAGTAGGTAAGTTTGATTTGAAAACATAAAACATGAAAATGTTTCCCCGTTTTTATGTTAGAAAATAATTTTAAAATTTTATTCCATATCATCGAATGTAACCGTTTTCGGTACATAATTCTCAAATCTTTACTGAATGTTTTTAATTAAATCTGACATATTTTCAAAAAAAAAAAAAAAAAGCAAAAAACAAAAAAAAAAAGTTTACGTATAAAAGTACTCATAGACCAATTTATGATATATGGATCGAAAACATGAACAATTACGAATAAAGGTGAAGAAATGATAAATTACTTTTTGAAAGGAAGATATTAAGAAAAATGAAGAATTAAGTGCAATCACGAGTTATCAGGCTTTTGACGATATACAAAGATAACGGACCACAAAAAATGTGGGAGATTAAGATAAATGGAGCATATAGTAAGATTTCAATATGATAACTCAGTTTAACGAGTAGTCTTCCAAAAAGTTAATGGTAAAAGAAGGGTAGTCAGGCCAAGGAAACGGTATTTGGATAATATTGAAGACGATATAAGAGCATTCGGTGTTAAAGACTGAAAAAACATGGCGTACCATCGTGAATTCTGGAAGAGATTTTTAGGTCAAGGAAGGCTCGGTAAGGGCTGTAGCACCGCTGATGATAATGACCTTTATGCCCTAAAACTCTGGATATTTTTATCGAACACACTAAATTTTCATATACTTCACTTTAGAATTGAATTTCTAAAAAAAAAAACAGGCTTATATTGTTTTCTGTTCATTTTTCAAATATAATTTAAATAAGAAACCGCATCGTAAATTAGAAATGAATGAAAATCAAATTTATAAAATCACATTACGAATTACATATATTATACGCTCTGAACTATGTAAACTCGATGAATTTGAAAATATTGAAAGAATTACAAATGAACATGCATATGAATCATCCTGTTCACTATTATTATTATTATTATTATTTAAATATTTTTTATGAGTATATTATTGCCAATAAATATAATGAAAAATAAAAAAAATTCACATAAATGTATCTATGTACATATATACAAAAATTTATTTTTATATACATACACCTATGCATTATGCAGATATGAATAAAAATGTTTGCTATATGTATAGTAATATCGTAATACATATACAAATATACAGTATAGAGAATGTAAGTAGGTATACTCGTATACATATATACAGAATAATAAAAAAACAAAAAAAACGTAAAAAATATTTAAATAGGTACAAATGATTACTATACGAATATACGAGTATGTACATTATTACACGTTCACGTACGTATAATAGTAAACACATTCATTTACTTTACTACATCGCCAACACAATTTCAAATGTTTTTCTTATTAAAAAAAAAAAAAAGCGAGAGAAAAATAAAATCAAAGAATAAAAATTGAAAAAAAAAATGAATAAATAAATTAACAAAGAAAATATATATATTTTTTTTTTTTCAAAAAATAAAATAAAATAAAAAAACATTTAAAAAAAAAAAATTTACAGTTAATTAAATTTTCTTATAATATAGAAAACATTTAAAAAGTTTTTACGATTTGTTATTGTTTATATTTTCAATATTATGCTCGTATATATGTATGAGTGTGGTAAAAGGTACAAAATAAGTAATATCATTGTCCATATATAACATACATACATACATATATGTGCATTATACATAAATATGTACATAAATAGGTGTGTGGATAATATTTCACGGGCGCCGTTTAGATGAGTGTTATTCAACACCATGTCGAGGATTTGTAAATTTTCTTCAATTTGCTTTATTTTTTGTTTTTTTTTTGTAATTTTTATTTCATATTTTTTAATATTTTCATATGAATGTATGAATATAATGTTTGTATTGCAGTATAATATATGTATAGACTGTATGTGTGCCGGCATTCATTGAAGTTTCTGTTACAAATATACATATAGATATATAGTTCATATATGGTGGTACTACGGTGGTACTTATGTGTACTTATATAGAATTTTATTTATTATTTTATTTTTTTTATTAATTTTTTTTTTACTTTCTTTGTTATGTTTTATTCTACATTTACCTCTTATTATTATTATAATTTTTTTTTTTTTTGTTATTTTGCACATTTATTAAAATAAGGTGAACTATGAAATATTATACGAAAAAAAATATATCAAAAAATAAAATAATATCTACACAAGAACAACAAAAATTAATTTGCATATTCACATATAATTCCATATATGTAAATATAAAAGTCCATAGTTCAATAATGTGACCGACCATTTATTAGTTTGTTTGATTATTTGTATATAATGTTCTTAAAATGTGTATATAAATGGTAAATATAAATTAGTCATCTTTACATACACAAGATAGGTAACGTTACTTAAGAAATTGTTCATAAATTGATCAGTTGGTATTTGGTACTGCCACACTACCATAATTACATAAATGTTCATTGCCATTGGATTTCAAATTTTAGTGTTTTTTTTTTTTTAAATAAAAGTTTTAATTTACTATGTTTTTCATTTATAATTGGAGAATTACATAATGTAGGTATGTATATGTAATTCTCCAATGCTACATATACGCATTTAGCACAGCAGAGTACTACTGATGTACATAATTATCAATGATGAAACATGAAACATTCAAATTTTCAATTAAAATTGAATTGATATTAGAATTCAAAATAAAACGAAACGAAAAAACAAAAAAGGCAAATGGAACGAAATTACTCATATAGAATACTTGCAATATCATATCAAATTATAAGTATGTACATAAACAAACAATATATGTAATGTGAATTATAAAAATTGCACATCATATCTACATAGATAATCTAGTATCTAGTATTTTGTCAAATATTTTTCATTTTACATACATGCATATAAGAGTAAGTATGTATGTCGTTTACTTATAAGAAGGTGTGAGAAATTTGAATGAATAATGCTGTTATCAGTTTAATTTGTTTGATTTACTTTAGTTAGAATACGAAAGTTAATTTTCTATATATTTCAGTAGAATACGAATAATGTACAAGAAAAAAACACGGAAAATCAACTAACAACATTTAATACTTGTTCCTCCCATTTACGGGTAGTATTTCATACATTATCATGTCATTTGTACTTTTACCTGTATTTTCTTTCTTTAGAAAAAGTTGATTTTCTCTCACATTAGAGATTGCGAACATTGTACATGACAAAACACGAAAAATCAATCAATCAACATTTTTTAATACTTCTTCCTCCCCTTTATTGTACATATTCTATAGTAGCGTAAGCGGAGGTAATAGACTCTTATAATACGCTATGATAGTTCGAGTACCATTTCATCATTTCATTTCACACATCATTGTGTACTCATTTTAGAATTTTCATTTTGAAACTTTGAGTAATGCCTAGGCGTACTAGCATTTTTACTCGCTCTTCATAAACAAACAGCAGATATGTCGCATTAAAACAAACGCATAGAAAAATCAAATCAAAACGAAAATCACTACAATCTTTACTACAATAAATTTTATTTAAAAACGATATAATTTTTTTTTTTTGTTGATTTTTAATTTTTGTAAAAATATACACTATGATAATCTGTGTATTACATAAGATCACATTTTCATTTTTTTTTTATTACACTAAAGCATATAATAATAATATCTATAGATATATGTATTATATGTATTTATTTTTTTTCTTTCATTTTTTATTTTTCATAAAAAATTTTTTTTTTCTATAAATTAATCTGTTATATAAATTAATTTTAAAACATGTTATGTATTGTATATAAAAGTAGATATTGCGTATTTCATGTATCATATAAAATTTTATTTTATACAATTTAATTATGAGTTTCATAAAAAAAAACTTTAGTTCTTAGATATTTTTTTTTTTTTTTGTATATTTTTTCTTCTACATATGTATTTATTTTTGTATATATATTTTTATGATCTTATTAAAGGCATTTTATTTTTATTATCCTTTATGGCACTTATAATTTAAGAATGAATAAAATATTAATATGAGTATAGACAATAACATAAATTTATAAATAAATACACGTGCATAACGTGAAATACATTTATACATATAAATGGATAATGGTTAAATAGAAAATATGTATTTATATTTATATATAGATATATATATATATATTTTTTTTTTTTTTGTAAATATGTTTTTAAATAACTGCAGTTATTTAAACAATAATGTTGCATAAATTTTAACAATTTTAATTTACATATTACATTCTTATAAACGATAAACATTACATAAAATAATTAAAAAAAAAAAAGAAAAAATTAAATAAAATAAAAACAATAAATTGCTTCCCATGGGATTATTTTTTAAAAACATAAAAAATAAATTAAATCTGAGAGATTATTTTTTTTTTCGTTTTATTTTCAGTTAATTGCATATTATGTGGTAGATAGATGGTATAAGAAATAAATGATCATTACTCCCATCTTCATTCGCATGTGAATGATAAATGATAATTAAAAAACCAATTACCATAACCGAAATTATCATTGATTTGATACCCGTCTGTCTACCACATATTCATAATTTATATTGATCGGAATATGAATGGATGTGATTTTATAATTTACAAAATGATTTAATGATTAACATGAATATGTATTTTTTTTTTTTTTTGTTTTTTTAAATATGTAATTAAATCAGTCAGCACAATATTATTAGCACTTTTTTGATTACTTAGAAAGATATGTTTTATATGAATTTAATTTTCTTTTGAATTTTTCATAACATTTTTTTTTTTGTTTCATTTAATGTAATTTTTTCAATGTCTCATTTTAAATTTATTCTACTGATTCTACTGATCTACATATGTATGTATATAATATTTTTCTTCAAATTTTATTTATGTATTACAATTATATATTAAAAATAGTATATTTTTGTTGTTGTTTCTTGAACAACAATAATAATTGATTGTCGTTCTTTTTATTTTTCATATTTCAGTAGATAAATTTTTATTCTTTTTTACATACATGTACATATACATATTTATTAAATTTTTTTTTTCTTTCTTGTTTTTTAATAAGAGACTAAGGCACCATATACACATACATATTATATGTAATGTTATGTTACATTTTATTATTATAAAACATTATCACACTTTTCATAAGCAACCAAATTTATTTTATATTTTCATTCTTTAATTGTATTTTTTGTTTTTTTTTTGTTTATGATTAATTTTTACTTTTTTTTTTTTTTTTTTTTTTTTTGCAAAAATGTATCTACAAATTTTGTTTTTTTTTTTGTTTATAATAATTTCGTTAACATTGATATATTTTTTCTTTTTTTCATTTTTTAAATGATGGGGAAGACGATATTGTTTTAGTTTTAAAAATTTATTTTCAATAAATAACGTTAAAATGCAAAATAACGGACAATATTTTTGTATACAATTACATCTACACATAGTATAAATTATTTTAAAATTATTTAAAGAACAAATATAAAAAAAGAAAATTACAAAAAGAATAAAATTGAATATTTTTAAACTATTTTCTAACTTTTGTTTTGTTTTTCCTTTTTTTAATTCTAAAAGTTATTTTTTTTTTTTTCTAAAAAACATTTATATCTTAAATATGTTAAAATAATATGTATTTCGATTTAATTATTATTAGTTAAATCTATGATTAACCAAGTACTCTTACATAAGCTGCCAGTTTTAAGTGATTTTTGTTTTATATTTTTTTTTCTTTTTCAAATCACATTTTTGTATATATTATTTGGCATTTTAGGGAAAATTATTTTTTTTTTATTTATTCTCTTTCGTTACCATGCCAAAAAATTAAATGATTCTAATTGAAATGAATGTTATCATAATGATGTTTTTGTTTTTGTAGTTGTTGTTTTTGTCGTTATCGTCATGGTTATTGTGATAGTCCAAATAATTTTAATGCATTAAAAGCAGTAGCTAATGCTATTTCGTCTGGAGTTTTTTTCATGAATGCTGCAATCATTTCGACAATGGCTGGCAGACTGCAAGGTTCGTTTCGTTGAAATGTACAATATCTAAATTTTTTTGTAGAAAATAAAACAAACAAAAAATAAAATGTTTTCAATATTAGTAATTATTCGAATAAATTTTTTATTATCAAGTTATTAACCTATGTAAATATAATAATGATCTTTCTGTGATCCCAGTCTTAACATGTTGTGGAAGTTTTGATGCTCTTGTGTTTGGATACATGAATGGTGAATCAGTTTCTACAATTAATTTATCTAATGGTAAAGTGCAATCTTCTAAAAGTTTTCTCACTCCTGTATCGGATTTATCCTGTAAATTATATATTTTTAATTATAATTATTTTGTTTTATTTTATTTTATTTTTTTTTTTAATTTTCCATTCAATTAAACTAACTTTACATAAATATCCGGTTAAACCTAGATAAAAGCCTCTATCTAAATACTTCAATGCCTCTTCTGTTGTACCCATAAATCCTCTAACAATAACGCTCGATATGTTTGGAAACCTATTTAACAAGAAAAAATGAAAAGAAAATTCGGTATTTCATTTAATTAAAATCAATTAAATATTTTTCGAAAAACAAAAAAATCTATATTACTTCTCTAATATTTCCAATACATCATTTTGAGCTGATCTTTCATGTATCAATAGTGGTTTATTTAGATTACAAGCGAGATTTATTTGTTTTTCGAATATATTTTTTTGTACATCTGGCTCAGAAAAATCTCGCTGATAATCTAAACCACACGGACCGATTGCAACACATTCTGGTGCTTGTGCAATTTTTTCAAATTCAAACCAACTAGATGGTTCTTCAATAATTGATTTTGAATCGTGTGGATGTATACCGGCTGTCGAATATATTATATCTGGATATATTCTTGATAATCTTAATGCTTCTTTACTTGATTTAACTGATGTACCTGGTACCATAATTTTTTGGACACCTAATATACAAAAATACAAAAAAAAAAAAATTAGATGTGTATATATACATAAGGTAAATGTATAGTTCAATAAACTTTCATGATAAGTTTGCATTTTTCCGGAAATTTATTTTAGTTATGGTAGGTATAGATATATACGTATTGAAAAATTAAAATTCTAAAATTAATTGCTTAGAAAAATATCTTTTTGAAGGAATTAAAATAAAATAACAATCAAAAACAACAAGAAAATATGATTCCAGAATATCTATCTAACGATACATGATGATGTGCATATTAATGTTTATTAATTAATAGGCACAATAATATTTTTTATTTATTAATTGGTTTATTTTTTTCTTCTGTAAATCGTGATTTTTCGTACACAAAATCAACTTATTAAAGTGAAATCGAAAGTCTACATTTGTGTACATGAGTACGTAATGTACGGATATGAGTAGGTAATATTCCAAAGTAAAAATAAAATTATCTTTACCATAATACATATATTCATATTTCACATGTGCAATGCATATATATTATGTACGTAATTTGTTTATTAGACCAAAACGAATTCGAAAATTCTTCATATTCGTGATGATGATTCAATAATTAAATATTTTATTATAATGAAGAACGGTTTTAAAGAAAATGTACATATTGCATTAAGCACGTAAAAAAAATCAGAAATCAAATAAAATTTATGTAATGGAAATGCGTATTATTATACTACCTACTGTATTTTGGTAGTGAATTGACCATGATGATACATTAAATTTGTGCTTGTATAGGGTGTTTCTGCTTTATATCATCTCTAAAGAAAAAAATGTATGTACATACATAGCTACTTTAAAATAAACGAATCAGCAATAATTCTATTTTAGAATATATAGACAACGCACATGCATGAAATGAATACGATTAACAACAATTAAAAAATTCTTTGATCTACACAATAACAACATTTATTCATATTTTCAATTGAAATGAATTACCTTGCTTGCATCAATAATTAAATTGTAGATATGTACATCATACATGCATATGAACGTAAGTATCTTGAATTGAATGCCAATAATCTTAAGAAAATTTTCTTATATTCTCACATATTTCTTGATATTTTTTGATAAGCAAAAGAAAAATACATATAAAATGTCTAATAATATTTGATATACATTATATGTATGCATGTATGTATATGTGTAATAATTTATAAATATAAAAATAATCGGTGACTAAATGTAATGTGTACGTTATTGATATTGATAGTACGTTGTTAATAATTTTAATTTCTGTCTGTCTGACCCCTTTCTTACCTAGCCTATTATCTATCTGCATATGTGGTGATAAATTAAATACCATATGAAAACTGAACCAATTATTGAATGATGTATTTTTTTTTTAAATATATGAGAATGTAAATAAATTATTAATATGTACATACATATATGTCCATAGATATTAACAACTACATTTATTAGATATTTGATGTCTCAACATTCTAAACATGTTACATATTTAAATAATTTCAATCAACAAAACTATAATTTATGTATTTTATTTACCTGCATCTTTTGCCCTTTGAATAACTGATTCTAAATCACGACTGTATTTTTTATTTGTTAGATTAGCACCGCAATCGATTACAATTAAATTTTCGTAACAATGTTTCATATCATCATAACTATTATCGGCCATATTTTCAGTCTGCCTGCCTTGGGATTCTTTAGTTTTTCTTCTAATTTAATTTAATTTATGAAGAAATGAAATCGTTTTTTTTTTTTGTTTTTCTAGTTTTCTATTTTTTTCAATATTTTAAAATTTACTAAAAATCTTATATTATTTTTATATTTTTATTTAACTATATAATTTCAGGAAGCACTATAATTTATTTAAAATAATAATATTAAATTAAATATAATAAATAAATTTAAAAAAAATTTCGAATTAAATTCTCTGCTCTGAGCCAGATGTACAATTATTATATGAATGATGAACAAAACAATTCTTCTACAGTTCAGTCAGATTGCTGGTGCTGCCTGCTGATGTTCAGTTTATGTTCAGTTGGTTGGTTTAGTTCAGTTTTCACAGTTTTTTTTCATACCATTCCACTGGGCATCGCAGCCATTATCATCATTCCTTCACCAATCACCACCCCAACCCTGCAGACTTCTTTTCATTGCGATGGGACAGTAGGCGATAGATCACGTTCCACAAAAGTAACAATACAACTAGAGGCCGACTGAACGGACTAAACTATAAACTTTTTTGACGTTTTGAATATCCATTCTCTATATGTAAATATAACTACAAAACTACAAACATCTTGTATATAAACATATATTTCTTATAATCAGCACTGGCTGGGGAACTGGTGATAAATCGGAGAGATTTGGAATTTAGAAAACTGAAACAACACACAGCACACACTTGTTGAAATGTAAAAAAAAAACAAATAATTTGTGGAATATAAATTATATGCCATCTCTGGCATTGAATGGAACTGATTCCACTTTCCAGTATCAATTAATAGACACTTTTTGATTATCTGCTGGTGAATCAGCTGAGTTTGGATTGTCATTGGTGTGTCGGTGTCGTGTCGGAGTCGGACTAAAATGGAATTTTTAATTGGAAACTGACAATTGTTTGTTTTGTTTAATGTTTACATTTTTTGATTGTGATTCCATTGCCATAGTGTTATATTTTAAATTATATTTATAATTATTTTTAATTTTTAAGTAAATCTATAGCATTTAAAACATTTGAAGAAAAAGAAAACAACATGGCAAATCTAATACAGTATGTTATAGTACGAAGTGATTTAATGAAAACATTAAATTGGCCACTTGGTGCTTTAATAGCACAATGCTGTCATGCAACTACAGCTGTAAATCATATCTTTAATGATGATCCAGATACTCAATCATATTTTTCTGATTTAGATAATATGCATAAGGTAGTTCTAGATGTAAGTATGTACCATATAAAAAAAAATTAAATCAATTTAAATGTGTGATTAAGAAATGAATACATTTGAATTTGAATTATCTACATTGATTATATTTTTATTTCAATTTATTTTTACAGGCTAGTGACGAATTAACATTAAAAAAACTTAGTTCAATTTTAGAAGAAAATCATATAAATCATAAATTATGGATTGAACAACCAGAAAATATTCCTACATGTATAGCAATTAAACCATATCCAAAAGATATTGTTCATAAATATGTTAAAAAATTAAAATTATTGAAGTAATGTATGTATAATTGATTTACATTATATGTACCTAATATGTATATAAAATATTAATAATATACCTATATATGTATTAATTTTTATCATGCCCATTATTTCAGTTTCATCCATGTTTCTCTACAACTGCAATTTCATCTCTGTATATCTGTACAATACATTTCTTAGTTTTCAATTTTGTTTTTAAACAGTTTGTTTTTGTTTTTAAACTTTTTTTGTAACAGTTTTCTTTGGAACTGCTAATTTTTTTCGGTTTTGGAGTTTTTGAACTTTTCGTAGCTGATTTTACTGTTTTTTCCTTTTTTGGTTTATCTTTTTGTCGTTTTGGCAAGTTTTACTGTTGGTGAACCAGCCTTTTTAGCGCTTTTAGCTGCGAGAATACTGCAGATTTTTTTCTTCTCACTCTTTTTCTTTTCACCCTTTTCGCTTTTCTTCTTGTAGGTTTTATCATATACTACCTTTTCTTTTGGTTTCTTTGTAACAGAGATTTCTTCTTTTTAACAACACTTCCAGTTTCACTTTTTTCTGATTTTTTAGCTGATTTTAATGGTAATTTGAATTAACCAGAAGCACCTTTACTTTTTATTTGTATTTGTATGAGTTTTCAACTGGCGAATGAATTCTTTAAATATTTTTTTATAAACCGCATCGGCAATCATTAAATGTTAGTTTTATTTAAACTTTTGAGTATCCAAACGAAAATTCCATTTATTATTTTTTTATCTATAATAAATAACATTATTATTATTTGATGGTATGAATATGAGAGATCAGAATATAAACAATGTAAAAATGTAATAATATTGTAAGTGTGTAGTGGTGTGTGTTAAATCAATTAAATATTATAATGATTGATAGAAAATTATATAGAAAGTACAAAACTTTTTTTTGATTTTGATATCAAAAGGAAAGATTAAAGAATTTTTTTTTTAACATTTTAAAATCAAAAATTTCGTAATTTTTGGCGCCAACAGAAAATGAAAAAAATTATCTGTGTAATATACTTATTTGTATACACGCACATTTATCTCAGAATCCGAAATGATTTTCAGTATATTTTATGAATTTAATAGACTGTGGATAATCAAATACTAGCTCTACGGCATTAATGGTATTTTCAAAACGAAACCAAAACAAATTAAAAATTATTAACAAAATATAGGAAAATTCAAAATCAATCAAAATGAAATCTAAAACTGATGCGATAAATTAAATAAATAACAGATAATTGAGAATTGAATCACAACATTCTAACGTTTTAATTCACAACTAAGAATTTCTGATGTGCAATACTGATTATATCAACATTTTTGTATTAATTTTAGAAATTTTTTTAAATATTATTAGAAACACAAAATAGGGCGGAGTTCATACGCAGTATCCATCCAACGCGTAAAGTTGCCGCCTCCAAATATATTTTATGACATAAATTATGATGGTTATACCAGTTATGTAAAATACATACATACTACAAAACACCAGTATATATGTATATATGTATATGCTTGAAATGAAGTTGAACGAATATACATATGATGCTCAGCTAATGTAAAATTAAAATGTAACAGACGAATTTTACACAATTTTCATTTGTTTCAATTTATTTTTT
Organism: Villa cingulata; assembly: GCA_951394055.1. NCBI lineage: Eukaryota > Metazoa > Arthropoda > Insecta > Diptera > Bombyliidae > Villa > Villa cingulata. The sequence goes on along the minus strand of OX596024.1, from coordinate 24,979,971 downwards.
AGATAGATAGGTATGTATGTTTCACGTTTGCGTATAGGTATCAACATTATGTACGTGTATATACAAATTTATTATCGAGAAATATATCCTTGAATCGATATTTTAGATTTTAGCTACATAAATTCTTATATTGTTATATAGAGTTTTATTCTTAATAGAAACTGTTTTGAATCAAATCATAATAAGTTAGATCTATACAGTCTGAGAAATTAAGTGCAAAGAAATTTTATTCTGATTTTCCAAAATATATGTAAAATAGTAAATTTAAAATTTTGTGTTATATTCATAATTTTCAAAATAAAATTTTGTTTAAAATACGAAACATATTTTCGAATTGATTTTTTTTTTTTTTTTTTTGTTTTCATATTTAAAAAAGAAAACAATAATGCTACCCGCCAATAGTAGATTAAGTGCAATAACAAGAAGTGCAGCAGATTGTACAAGCACAAGTAATGGTGACAGAGAAAATAATAATTGTAGAAAATATACGAATTCAAGTATTAATAATAAAAATGAAAAAATTAATTTGAATTCAATATCAAATCCAAGAGTACCAAAATGTGCCAGATGCCGTAATCATGGAATTATATCTGGCCTTCGAGGACATAAAAAATTATGTACATATCGTAACTGTAGATGCCCAAAGTGTGAATTAATTTTGGAAAGACAAAGAATAATGGCTGCTCAGGTTTGTATATGATGTGTGTGTTTTTTTTTATAAATGTAAAATAAAATTTTGAGATGGCATATTTAAAGTAAAAATTTCAAAAAGTAATTTAAACATTTTTTCTGATGTATATAGATTTTTATTTTTTTGAAAAAAATTTTTTCGTTATTTTTAATTTAAATATATAGGTATGTATACATATTTTAAACTAGGTATATATTGCACTATACCTACTTTATTTATTTAATTAGAACGTTAGAACTTATAGTGGTTCTAAATGAATGTAGAAAATCAAGGTATTCGTTTCTGTCCGAGTGATTTAATTCGAAAAAATTTTAAAATAAATCTACATTACCTTTAACTTTTTATCATTTATGAATAGGTATACCTATAATATGTATTTAATTATTTTTTCTAACTGTCAAATATATATTCAATTTACAAAGTACACATTTATATCTATTCTATTAAACATTTTTTCTATATAAGTAATGGTCGTCATAAAATTTTCAATTTTTATTATTTATTTAAAACTGAAAATTTGATCAATTTCTGTCCAAATTAATGCCACTAATACATATATTTGTTATAACATTTACACAATATCTATATATACTATTAAAGATTTTTATAAATATTAACTGCATGTATTTGATGTTGATATATGTATACAACTTTGATTATATATAAAATGTGATAAATACATTCTACTACATGCATCATGCATGTACATATATTTACCATCAACATAGTATACAAATGTCGTTATATTAATCTTTATTTTGTAATGAAATCAGATATAAAACAAACATTTTAGAAGGATAAATGAATATATAATAACTATTATGTATACGTATACATGTATATATTGATATTCAATCATCATCAACATTTCATCGTTATTAAAAAAATGTACATCGAAAGGAACATACACATTTATAATAAAAAAAAAAAAAAACTTACAATATTTAGAATTCATACACTTTCCTAAATATTTACAAGTGTATGTAGATTTATTTCAATTGGCTCTGTAAACATTTTACTTTAGATTTATCTATTACATTTACGTTTTACGTATATTAATATGATTTGGAGATAAAATAATAAGGAAATTTGATAATCCATGAATGTAAGTACATACATTCGACTATAAGAAAATTACAAAAAAAGAAAAATAAAACTTTTTTGAAATTAATGTACTATGATTTAAACAAACTGCGGTGTAATATGTACCTACGTAGCTTTTTTTTTTATATATACGAATGATTAACACTTGAGCAAATAAAGAATTTGATCTGATTATCATATATAGATACGAATAAACTTCTGTGTATGTATATAGTTCTGTATGTTCTATATGTCACAATGGACATAAAGATAAATAATTATAGGAGGTAAATCTTATTTTTTTAATACACATATACTCGTATAATGTACATTATACTTATATATGATATATATTGTGTAAATATCCTTGTACCAACACGTACTATATATGCCTTCAGGATGTTGATACAACTAATTTAGAAAAATCTTTTCGAATTTTCGACTTACATTTTACGTGATTTTTATACATATTGTGTTGTGGTTTATATGTATGTAGGTATATGTGTAAAAATATAATAATAATAGTGCAAAAAATAAATCAAAATAAGATTTGAAAAATTATATTCAAACAATGAAATTTTTTCTTTCGTTATATAAAATAAAATTCATAATATAAAATATAAAGGAATTCGAAATACTTATACATATAAGGATATAAGAAAAATAATCAAAAAATTGTAAGCAAAATTGAATGCATATACAAAATGTATATCATATACTAAATTTATTTAAGGAAATACGAAATACCTTATTCTTCTTCTACAATGTTATAGATAGTCCACTCAAAAATACCTTGTTCTCAATAAGAATTTTCTTCCATCTCTATTTCTTACAGTCCACCAATTCTCAATCTTCAGCCTTGTCAAGTCTTTTTGAACTAAGTTCCACTACCAATTTCTCAGTCTTCACCTGGGTGTTTTGTTGTTAACGATACAATACCGTACTTTCTTATAATAATTTGGACTTTCCATCCTGTTTTTATGCTCCAGAGCCAGATATTTCAATTTGTTTATCTTGATCCATTGTCATCGTATAGAATAGTTTAAAAAATATCTAATTATTTTTACTGAATTGTAATATGAAACCGCAACCCCAAATTAAATTTTAAATCAATTTTAATCATTATATGTATATTTTTTGACATTTTTGTTTGTGCATACATATTACATTACATATGTACTTACATCGATGTTATATGAGACAATATGAAGAATTATTCAAAAAATTAAATGCGTACACCCGTACACAATTATTTTGACATCTCAATAAGAAAAAAAAAGTAGCAAATCAATCAGAACCAATCAGAACTACATATAGTATATCTATTAGTTTTTGAAAACTTTTTGTAGAAAACTTGAAATAATTTCAATTATGAATATTGGAATAGGACATTTGAATGACATATAAATGTAAATAATGCAATACATTTAATATGCTAATGTAAGTAAGTGTTTATTTCTACACTTGTTTTTACTTTGTTGTTTTTTTATATTGTACCTATAATTAACTCATTTAAAATTTTTAAATTATCAATTTTTTATGGAATATATACTTATGTAGATTATTAATTATACGAGTATTATTTAAAAATATATCCATTTGGTATTTATCAGAAAATGAAATAAAGAATATCGTTGAATTTTTTTTTTTTTTTTTTTTTTTTGTTATACAATATGTTATATAAAATATATGAAAGATGCGCACAAACAAAAAAGGTGGAGCATATTAAATTAAAAGTAGGTACCTACATTTAGTAGCAAAAATAATATATATGCTTGTATACATATGGTACTTATATCTTTATCGGTGCGTAAGAGTACCTTTTATACATTTTTGCTTGTAAATATCAAAAAAATTGAGACATATTTTAAGAAACCTTACTCCGCCTTGTAATAAATTTTTAAATTCCTATATATATAAGTACATCGTAGAATACTGTATATGCATTATTTAGAATGATTCTATATAATAATAGGTTGCTTTAAAACGTCAACAAGCCGTTGAAGATGCAATTGCCTTACGCTTAGCATCAAATAAAACTGGTACACAATTAGAAACATTACCACCTGGTAAAATATTTGGAATGAATATAACAGAACCATGTAATACACCGCCACCGCCACCGACATCATTGTTACTTTCTACTGTTTCACCAATTCCATCTGAAAAACAAGAATTAATAAAATCGCCTAATAATAATGGTAATATACATATTAGATTATTAACATATAAATTTTTTTTTAATACAATTTATCTATTTAATATTTTGTAATTAATTTTTTATTTTTTTAGATTCAATTTCTCCATCATCATCGTCAGCATCATCATCATCTTCACCAACATCGTCATCTGTTACAACGCAGCAACAAGTTTCACAAAGTGCTATCGATATGCTAGCACAGTTATTCCCCCATCGTAAAAGATCCGTTCTTGAATTGGTTCTAAAACGTTGCGATCTTGATCTTCTACGAGCTATTGAACAGTGCAATCTTCAACCAAGTGCTTTTCGACCACCAACAACGCAGGTAAATAAATAAAAACAGTATAGTTCATTCATTTACATATATATAGTATTTATTATTTTTATATGTGAATATACATATACATATCGGGAAATTGAATCCTAAAATAATAAAAAAACAAAAATCAAAAATAAAAACAACAAGAAAAAATGAAAATGTTTCTTATTTACACATACGTGATTTTTTTTTCTTTTTTTCTTACACCATTACCATAATGCTAATTTAAAATGTGTATTAGAAAAATTTGTTATAGAAAATTTTAATGATCCTATTTGCGGTGAAACTATCATCTATAAAAAAAAGTATGATGTACCTACATTACATACATATTATACAATATGAGATTTTAATTTAGTGATTAAAGATCTGTTTATTTCATTTGAGTGACATTACCAAAACAATGTTTAAAAGAAATTCCATTAATAGTAATGGAACGGAATCGTTTGAAATGGCTCCGTATGGTGTATTTAAATAGAACCATATAGAGTATGTGTATAAGAAAGATAATTTTTGTACCAAGATGTTTTTAATATCATATGTCAATTATGTTATTTACACACAATGCACATAAACATATGTACTTGTATGTAAACACATATACGAGGTACGAGAATTATTTAAAATGTTTCATAAAATAATTACAAATAAATATTGGTGAATTTTGTTGGTTGAAACATCAGTTTTCTATGTTCAAGTTCAAATTAAATGAAACAATTATGTAAATTGATAAATATATATATATGTATATTGTTTTTCTTTTTTAATTTTCAGATTGCAACACCACCACCTCCGCCATCATCTGTTATTTCAAATCAATCGGCTCAACAACCACATTATACACCATTGATTGCTTATCCGAAATGGTTACTTCCTATGTCAATTCCGGTCACAATGGGTCATTTACCAAATTTAGCACCACGTTGTACTTTACCAAATTGTCCATGTATGGATGCTTATCATATCAATTAATTTTTGAACGAACGATAGTTCTTGTGCAATATGCAATATACAGTATCATATTATATAAATTACATGTGTTTTAAAACCATTGTCGTATGGATGTAATTATTATAATGTTGTGGCTGTACATTCTGTACATATTAGAATAATAAATATACGCATATGTGTAACTATTATTCTATGCAAAATTATACTATATTTTGTACAATCACATATTATAATTTATGTCAATGTTTTATTTTAGCTTTTCTAGATTTGTTAATTTCAAGTATGTATGCATTTGTTAATATTCTATTATATAAATTTAAAATAATAAAATAGTTCCTTTCTTAATGTTTTAAATGCGAATTTATGGTTACTATATACTACTATCTCAATATATTACTTTTGTGTCTCTTTACTGACATTTTTATTCATAGTTCTCCACTCCACTCGTTAAACTCTTACAAAGCCAATTGGCTAGAGAATAACTTTACGATCCTTTAAGCAACTTTGAGGGAGGTAAGGGTAAGATTGATTTTTAAAAATTTCAAATATATTTTATTTCCTCTTGTATTCTGACATCTGTTGGTGAAAACTAAAAAAGCTCTCATAAATATGCAAAGTTAAAAACAGATTTTTTATTTTATCAAAGACAAAGAATATACAGCTTTGCCTAAAATCCTAGAACAAACTTTTTATTTGGCGGTTAAATTCAAATTTTTTTATTTTTCTTTCTGTATGTTTGACTTGGTTTGTCTTGACATACCAAATAATTAATTTAATTGTGATTATGATATTGTTTGATGATCGGGGATGGTGTTAAAATTTCAACTATCTTTCTTTCAACTAATATGTATTGTGTTGTATTGTATCCTATTTGTTTGAAGTTCTAATATGTTGAATATGTACATGCGCCGTTCTATGCGGGTGTAATGAATATACATAATAATAATAATAAGGATGTTATTGCCTTGTAAATATACCAGTCTTCTATATATAAATACACAAATACAAACTCTCTACGTGAGTGTACAATAAGGATATGCGTATTTTTCAATACTTCAACCCTATATTAAATTATTTATAACGTGTGCCTTTGACTACATAATATGATATTTTTAATAAGGACAATTCAAGGTTGTATTTTCACTTTCATTCATTTCAGACCTACATACCTACATATTTTATTTTTTGTCATTTCAAACATATTTGATTTTATTTCTAAAGGAATATTATGTATTATATTATATTATTCTTCAATTTAATTGTTAAAATTTATTTTATAACGGATAAGAAATTTGATTTTGAAACCATATTAGGTTGTGTATGAGAAAAATTAACTGATTTTACAGAAATAAACCAAATTTTGAATTTAGTACGATTACGAATTCTATTAGAGGAAATAATACGTTACATTGGTTATAATATGTTATATGTAAACGCAGTATGAGACATGAACGGTAAAGATCACATGGGTATTTTGATAGTAAATAATGCATAAATAAACCACACATAAAACAATTCTACAAGAGTGTATAAATGTATAATAGGAAATATGAAAAGTACATATATAGGTATTGAGATTTTTAATATAAAATATACTTTGTCCTTGTGTTTCAAAATATATGTGTAACAAATAACATAAATTTGAACTCTAAAAGCGAGTCATGGCCACGGGTGAAATAAGAAGAGAAGCATAGGAACATGGGGGTATGGGTATTTTATTTTTTACATAACTACCGGCATTTAAATGAAAATTTTTTACGCCTCTATCACATGTATATATTATAATCTTATATACATATGATAATGCGTATCTACCTATAATTTTGTTTTTTTTTTATTTATCAACAAAATATATACACAAAACACAACCTAATGTATTTATCTCACAGATGTTGAAGTCTTTTATACATATTAGTATTAGTATTAGCAGCAACATGACGAACTGAAATATCGTATAAAAAACTTATTTTGTCGTGTGTAAACGGTCTTCGGTGTAGCAGTAGAAAAAAGTACTGTATCATATTTTTATTATTAAAAAATATAAAAAATTTACAACTCAGCTGAAAAATTTGTAATTGTGAATTAATCCGAGCTCAATAAAAATAACATGCGAGTTGTTATTACTTTCTAAAAAAAGTGAGAAAATTTTCAATATATTTTAAAAATAGAATGTATAATAATATATAATATGTAGTACGTTGTAGTACTTATCATAATCTCATATTTCAATTTACGCAATTTATTGATTATGTACCTACTTTCATTTGTTTACTATTACACACTAGCAAATAATTTGGGAAATAATAATAATTCTTCATACGATAAGAAAACGATATACATATTTTCCAAGTAAAAAAAATATAGAGTCACTCATTATATTAATGTATTTCCCTATAGCGAAAAATAAACGTTACAACATACCTATTGTTAATTAAAAGTTTTGAAACACTTTTTTTAACAGTTTTTTAAATCTTTAGCAATTTTTGACTAGTGGAGTGAAATTTAAAATTTTTATATAAAAATATGTAGTATTAGTATTAAGAAACTATAATCGTTTATCTTAATATATAGAAAAAATAAAAATTTAGTGGAATATTTGTGTGTAATGATTTCTTCTCAAAGATTTTTTTCTAATATACCTACTTATGTAAAAAAAAATTAATTTTCCATTTATAGAAAAAAAATTTAAAGGAAGGCAAAAATAATTTAAAATTCAATTTTAAATTTTGTGAATTTCAAATATGTATCTACATGCGATTCTATTGCTTGTTTACATTTTACATAAATTCATAAAATGAATACATATTTGGTTTTGTAAGAGCAAAATAAAGCTAATTTTGCGAACAATAAATCAAATAACAAGATTCTAATTTACACAAACATATATGTACATTTATTATTCACATACGTATGAGTAAGAGTATATAATGTAAAGATAAAATATGAGTAGGTATTTGGTATAAAAATAAGTAAACCGCATGTAAAAACAATCTACAATAATTGTGTTGTGTGTATATACAGATATGTACATATATCTAGAGATTTGAAAAATATAAAATACTTTGTCCTTGTATCAATGATATATATAACATATAATACATTTGAACTCTATAAACGAGTCATGGCCGTGGGTGAAATTAGATGGAAAACATGGGGACGACATAGGGGTATTTTATTTTTTACATAACTACCGGCATTTAAATGAAAAACATTTTACGCGTTTATCGTATACCTATATACATATAATAACTAAAAAATATAATAATGCGTATCAGCGTATCTAAATATATATTCGCTTTTTACTTATTTACAAATTTTAAATATAATACAGAATAAAGTGTTTAAGTGTTATCAAAAACCTTAATAAGATAAAAAGATGTTCTACTTTTATGGAAAAAGAGGACACAAAAAATGTGAATTATAAATTTGTTCATAAAAATAGTTTGTTTTACAAAATCGTTAAATTTTGTATAGCAAGAAATTAATTAAAAGTAAGTGAAATATTTTTCTAAATATTTATTATATAATGTAGTAAATATTTCTTCAAAAAGTTAATATTAAAAATTAGGGCTCTAGACCAAAAATGGTTCAAAAATATTTTTGACCATTCTATGTAAGTAGGTAATTTCTGAGGATTACTACATACTGGAACCCATATAGAAATGACCTCCAGCCAGTGGTCAAAAATATTTTTGAATCATTATTGTATTGCTTTTGCTTCCCCCCAACCCAATTTTAAATAATTATCATTCTTTTCCTGTTCAACTAATGCATATAAACGCGCATACATAATATAAAAGTATCGATTTATATTAGTTGTTTTTTATTCACATATGATGCAATCTTATAATAATTTTATTTTATATTTTGGTCGTTACTTTTATTTGTCATTGTGTTTTATTTTTGTTTCATAAATATATATCTTATTTAGTTAAATAAATGGATATTGTTATAGTGTTTTATTTAATTTGTGTTATCTTATTGCTTTAATTAGACAAGTTTCGTTCCAATGAATGACTCGTACCCCGCCTCGTATCGCTTATAAATAAATAATAAAATTAAATAACAAATACATGTTTTATATTATCACATATTTGTCTGTATATAATATATTATTACAATATTACGTACATTGTGGTGTGGTACACTACATAGGTATATTCGTATATTCATATATTTCACATCATGGTCTATAGATAAAGATAATGCGAGTACATGCAAAAATTTGTTTTTGCATTTTTTAATAAACATTATAAATATTTGTATAATCTATATGGTCTATGCTTATAGATATAGAAAGAGAAACTGGACTGAAATATTATTAAAATATAAAATCATATAGTCATGAATATGAATAAGATGCTGAATATTGAATTCTATATTATTTTCTAGTATAATACAATCAACTTAATTCTCGTTAGAAGTATTTGATTGTATTACACTTAGTATAACATCACGTAACTACGACACAACTTATAATTCCGATTGTGTTACTACACGTTAGAAGTATATAACACGTCAACCCGTAGTCGCGCCCAACAGTAATCTGATTCTGTACTTAAAAACATTCTTCTTATATATCATTGTGCAATCATTCTTGCATATCGTACATAAACATATGATGCATTGTATCTACTTCTCTTCCTAATGCTATACCAATCCTTTGTTCTAGGTGTTAATTGTAATTCTAAGAATTGTCTTGCTAATGCGTAATTCTTTTTATTTACATACTACAGCTGTATCTCAGTCCTTTGTCCCTAGTATTCTAATGTATGCTGTATTCTAACTGTATCCTTTCATACTATTATTCCTCATCCTTTGTTCGCTATGTGTTAATATGCAATACATCTGTCTATATCTTATCTTAACTGTTATTTCTAATTGCCGGCACTAAAACACTTAAAATTCTTTTAAACCTAACTGAATATCTTCACTACAATGCAGCATATGTTCATATCAATTTCATTTGTTTAGACAGTTGTTTTGAAATACCAATGCTATTACTCACGACTACGGGAAGACAACATGCCTTAGCGTGTTTCTTTATTTCTTTGTTTCAGGACGGGCTTTTGCCTGATTACTACTCAAGTGCTCACTACAGTTCGGCCAACCTACTTTGTCACTGTCCACAGTGACATTCACTTAGCCAACTTTATTTCAATCGGTCCGCGACCGACACAATTATCATAATTGCAATATTTACATCTTCTCTTCGTCAGTCCCAGACTGACAATTCTTCACTTTGTTCTTTTTTTTTTTCTCATATACTTCGGCCCCCGGCCGACATTCTAAAATCTTCTCCATCAGTCCCAGACTGATAATTCTTCACATTATTCTTTTTTCCTTATATACTTCGGCCCCCGGCCGACATTATAAAATCTTCTCCATCAGTCCCAGACTGATAATTCTTCACATTATTCTTTTTTTCTTATATACTTCGGCCCCTGGCCGATACTTTACCTTCTCGTTGTTGCCCATATTCTAAATACTTACAACTGCAACGTTTTATTTTTTTTTTAAATGGTGCAACTAATCAATTTTCGTCTGATTGAAGCATCGTACTACTTCAAGATCTCTGACCATTTTCACATCGCACCTGCAATTTAATATCTTAAAATGAAAATTTTCCTTAAATAAATCGATACGAGAAAGTTTTTTTTTTCCATATTTATTACACCACACACTTAAAGTACATAGGTACATTATCTTACATTCTTTCCTATACATTATGTTTTAAGAGAAAATATATTAATATAAAAAAAAACATTAATCTTCCATGTTGCCTCTTAATTATCGTCTTCTAAATGATCGTCCCAATCTAAATCTTGTAGCTGACACCAGGGTTTCAATCTTTCGGCGGATTGTACAGACTCGTACGGCTTCCTGGTGACCTGCAATTCTTCTGTATCGGTTACCACATATCTGTCGTTTCCCAACACTGCTTTTATAACGTATGGTCCTTTGAATCGAGGTTGAACTTTACGAGGTTGCCCTGTTGCTACTGATTCTTGTTTAATCAATACTAGATCCCCTTCCTTGTACTTACGCGGACTTTCATGAGTGGCGTTGAATTTTTCCGCTCGTAATTGTTGTGTTCTTTTTATTCTTTTTAATACTATTTCTTTCAACTCAGATAATGGCAAGTTTTCTTCATTTTCTTGATCAAGGGTGTCGTGTAAAGCAAGTAACAACTTGTTTTGCAATATATCACGCGGTTGGTAAGTCAATATGAGTTGGTGTGGTGCAATTTTTGTGGTAGTATTTTTCAAGCTATTTAGCGACCATTGTATTGCTTTTATGTGTCTATCCCAGTCCCGACCGTCTGCATCCTGAGTCATTGTGTTGATGGCTGACTTTACTGTCCGAAAGTATCTTTCTATTTGTCCGTTTGATCGTGGAGTTTTAACTGTTGTCAATATGTGTTTAATATCATTCTCATGGCAATATTTTTCGAATTCTTTACTCGTAAAGGCAGTTCCTCTGTCGGTGATAATTCGAGTAGCTACACCAAAATATTGAGTCATTTCTTCAAGAAGCCTGATAATACCTTTAGTATTCGGTATTTTGGTAGGTTTTAAAATTATGTATTTCGAGAAGGAATCTATTATTCCTATCAGATACATATTCTGCATCTTACTTTTAGGATAGGGTCCCAGATGGTCGATATGAATTGTATGGAATGGTTTTGCTTGTCTTTCTGGTGAGTGTAACACATATTTCGTTTCGTCTTCTCCTCGTTTGTTGTACAAACAATCTATACAGGATGCTACGTATTTCTTAATTACTGCTTTCATGCTCGGAAACCATACATATTTTTTTAAGATCTCGCCTGTTCGTTCGACGCCTGGATGTCCTCGTTCATCATGGGCGGATTTAATGATTTTCCATCTGACTCCTGTTGGCACCACGAAACGATTTCCGCTCGGTGTAATTTTAAAAACTCTGCCATTTTGTAACACAAAATTTCCTTTTATCCCATTCTTTCCTTGATGCTCTAGAATTTCACCACTCAACACCTTCCGTATTTCTAGTATTCTGGGGTCTTCTCTCTGTAGAGTAGCTAACCAGTCATCTTCTGGCATTGCAACGACAAGAATTTTGTTGGAGACGTTTTCACCTTCTTCGCATTCTTCTACAGGGCACCGGCTTAGGGCATCAGCATGAATCATTTTATTCGCTGGACGAAACTCTAACTCGAAATCGTATTCTGATATTTTCAGCCACCACCGTGCTATTCGAGGTATCAAATCTTTCTTTTCTTGTGTTTGGCGCAGTGAATTGCAGTCAGTCACCACTTTAAATTTCCTATGTAAAAGGTAATGTTTGAATCTTTCCAGAGATTCAACAACGGCTAAAGCTTCTAATTCATAGCTGTGATACTTTGATTCCGCTGGTGTTGTTGCTCTACTGAAATATGATACTGGTCTCAAGTCTCCCGTGTGTTGTTGCATTAATATTCCAGCTATACCGTGACTGCTGGCATCTGTGTGAACTTCATGTGAGGCGTTTTCATCATATAGAGTAAGAATTGGTCTTTGACTTAGTAAATCTCTCAGCTTGCTAAATGACTGGTCACATTCCTTCGTCCACTCAAATTCGGCATTCTTTCGTAGTAACTTATTCAAGGGAAGTGCAAGATAAGAGAAGCCTCTGATGAAACGGCGAAAATAACCAGTAAGGCCCAAAAATTGTTTGACCTCACGCACATTTTCTGGTGTTTTATAATTCTTTATAGCTAAGGTTTTCATACTTCCTGGTTTTATTCCTTCCGCCGAGATCTCATGCCCCAAAAAGCTAATTTCCTTTTTAAAAAATTCACATTTCTTTATATTTAATGTTAATCCTGCCTTTCTTAACTCTACAAGGAATAACGTAAGAATTTCTAAATTTTCTTCTATGGTTTTTGATGGAATTAAAATATCATCCATGAAGCTGATTATTTTGTGTGTCCCTATTGGTTCAATAATCTTTTTCATCAGTCTCATGAAAACTGCTGGCGAATTTGTCAAACCAAACGGTACCCTTTTAAACTCATAGTGTCCTTCTGGTGTTATAAAAGCAGTGAAATGTTGACTATCCTTGTCTACTGGTACTTGGTGGTAGCCACTCAGCAAATCCAGTGTAGTGAAAATCTCTTTGTTTGCCAATAAATTCAAAGTTTCCTCTATGTTGGGAACAGGGAAAGTTTCTCTTTTCGTGATTGCATTTAACCTCCGATAATCTACGCACATTCGGTAATCCCCATTTTTCTTACTTACTAATAGCACTGGGCTTGCGTATTCAGAAGTTGAAGGCTGAATCACTTCTAATTCTAACAGTTCTTGAATTTGCTGACGTAAGACTGATTTTAATCCGTACGCGACTTTATACGGCTGATAACGAATTACTTTTTGTTCTTTTAACTCAATTTTCATTTGTTCTAGGTTTGTTTTCCCTAGTTCATATAAGTCTTTAGCAAAACACTCGCGATATTCGTTTATCAAATTTATTAGCATTATTCTATGTTCTTCATCGACTCCACTATCTATTTGAATATTCCCGACATCCAAATTCCTAAGAGATGTATTCTTTTTATGCTCTTTCTGTTCAGAGTTATCTCTACTTTTCACAATTTCAAAAATTCCCCAACGCTTTATAATTTCAATATTCGGACGATCCATGAAATTTCTCCCAATTATCATAGGAACATTTTGAACCTGATTTTCTACTACCATGATATCTATTGAAATTTCTATATCTCCTACTGTCACTATCTTCTTAATTTTCCCGATTACCCCTGTCTTTTTGTTTCCAAACCCAACTAATTTTGTATCGCAACTCGATATTTCCCAATTATTTTTCACAACTTCTTCATATATGATTGTGCTGCAATCACTTCCTAGATCAAAAAATGCTAGTACTTGTTTACCTTCCACATATACGATTTTGTGGTATTCGTCTTTCAAAGGCGACATAAGATTTTGCATATTGAGGGTAGATATTCGTTTAAAATTTGTTGCTTTACAATCTTTACCTATATGACCGGTTTGTTGACATCGATAACACTTCGTTTTAGTTGTAATTACCGTACAATCTCTTGCGTAGTGCCCCAGCCCATTACACTTAAAACATTTCAACATTCCTTTTCCCGTTGTAAACTCTTTATTTTCATTTTTATTATTGCGACGGTCTCTCGTACTGCCGTGGCCATCTCTAACAAGACGATTATAGTGATGATTATGTTTGAAAGGTTGATAACGTTCATTTAACCTGTTCATATTTCTATTCACATAGTTATTTCGTATATTCTGTCTTACTTGTCCTTGCTTTTGTATTTCTTCGAAATTTTTAATTGTTAATAAAAGTTCTGGTATGGTGGGACAGTTAGAAGCCATCAGAACATTGATCATATTTTGATCTGACAGTCCTGATATGATGTACCTGATGGTTGATGCTTCGCTGAGATTCATACTCTTTGCCAGAGCTGCTACTTGATATAAATAATCTTCAATTGGTTCCCCTATTTGTCTCTTTCTTTCTATGATTTGGATCAAGACTGACGCATCATCTTGCACTGTTGGGAAACTGTTTGTGATTTCTCTCTTGAAATCTGAAAACGTTCTTATTTCATCCTGTTTTGATTTATACCAGGATAGTGCCGCTCCTCCAAGCCGTAATGTAGCATAGAATAATGTATTTCTGTCATCCCAATTATAAATGTTTCTCAGACCTTCGATTGATTCGATCCAGCTTCTGATATTGATTTTACTCGTAGAAGGGTTAAATTCTTCAATTAATGTCTTGACCTCGTTCAAGCCAATATTCATTTGACTCATGCTGCTTCCTGATTCCAGATCTTGGTCAAAAGATCTTACTGGAGATGATATTCGTGCAGCATTTTCTTTTTCGCGTAAAGCCTTTTCTCTTCTCAATAAATCATTTTCCCACTTTAAAAGTTCTAATTCTGTTTTTTGACTTACCTCCTCAGAGTTTGTGTTATTACAAACCTCTTGACCTACTGCTGATGAGCTTCCCGCACCTGTCTGTTCTTCTTCCATTGTATTTAACTTTAGTCTCACACACAATTTCAATTTTTTTCTTTTTTTTTTTAAAAAAAGCATTTATTCACTTCCACTTTATTTCTTTATATTTGCTTCCATTATTTTTAACAATTACATATATGTAATTTTAATCTTCAATCCTCACAATCAATCATTAAATCAATTTCACATTTAGTTTCACTTATTTATATATTTATTTTTTTTCCTGGCCGCCTTCACACATACACACTTTCTTGAATTTTCCTTTTATTTATTTGTATACTACACCTTTTTTTTTTTATTTACTAGAATTATGTTATTGAGATCAATTGTATTCTTTCAATAATATTTAAATTCTTAAAAAAAATTAAAGTATTCTGTAATATTTAAATTTAACTATTATTTAACTATTGGTTAATTATTAATTTCGTCTGCCACTTTTAAGACATTTTTTTTTCATCAGGTTATGGCACAGGTAGTTGGCCAATTCACTACACAAAAACATTTTTTTTTTATTGCCACTTTAACACATTTCCGTTTGGATTTTCTATTTTTTTTTTATTTATTTATTTTTTTTATACTAATAATATATTAATTTCCATCACTTCACTGTACAAGCTTCAAACTTTTTTTGCAAAATTCACTCTTATTTCGGGCCTACCCCACACCTGAACTATAATACAATCAACTTAATTCTCGTTAGAAGTATTTGATTGTATTACACTTAGTATAACATCACGTAACTACGACACAACTTATAATTCCGATTGTGTTACTACACGTTAGAAGTATATAACACGTCAACCCGTAGTCGCGCCCAACAGTAATCTGATTCTGTACTTAAAAACATTCTTCTTATATATCATTGTGCAATCATTCTTGCATATCGTACATAAACATATGATGCATTGTATCTACTTCTCTTCCTAATGCTATACCAATCCTTTGTTCTAGGTGTTAATTGTAATTCTAAGAATTGTCTTGCTAATGCGTAATTCTTTTTATTTACATACTACAGCTGTATCTCAGTCCTTTGTCCCTAGTATTCTAATGTATGCTGTATTCTAACTGTATCCTTTCATACTATTATTCCTCATCCTTTGTTCGCTATGTGTTAATATGCAATACATCTGTCTATATCTTATCTTAACTGTTATTTCTAATTGCCGGCACTAAAACACTTAAAATTCTTTTAAACCTAACTGAATATCTTCACTACAATGCAGCATATGTTCATATCAATTTCATTTGTTTAGACAGTTGTTTTGAAATACCAATGCTATTACTCACGACTACGGGAAGACAACATGCCTTAGCGTGTTTCTTTATTTCTTTGTTTCAGGACGGGCTTTTGCCTGATTACTACTCAAGTGCTCACTACACTAGTTTTACTAGTGTAAATGTATTTTTACTTAAGGTAAAGGTAAAGACGTAAATATATATGGTATGTGTTATATGTGCATGATATATGATAGTAATATTAATTTAAAAATTCATTTATAAAAATGTATGTTATATTTATAATCCTTGTTTTTCGTTACATCATTTGATCATTTCATTAAGGAGTAAACAGACCTAAGTATGATATCTAATATATTAATATGTATAGCTATTACGTCCGCTCAACGGTATGAATGAGTATGTATCACATGATACCCATACCCATAAAGGAAAAAGCAATCCAATATAAAATGTACCTATTTCCTATTTATTCCTATATACATAAATCTACATATGTATGTGTACATAATAATATTCCATTCCCACTAGTATTTTTTTTTAAAAATTTTTTAAAATACTAAATTATTACTCATTTACTTGATCAGTCTGCGAATTACATTCCATTCCATGCGAAAAATATGAAAACATACATACATATAAATACAATATTAATATAAATTTGAAAAATAACATATCCCTACATATAATAAGTATCAAATAAGTATTTATTGTTATTTCAGATAAATAAAAATATAAAATATATGTACATATGTACATATTTGCATATAAAAATATGTGATATGCATGCGCATATGTATCTTTACATTTTTCTTTTTAATGAGTATTTTTTTTTTCTTGATTTCATGTTTACAACATACGAGATATCTACGACTAATTTACCATTTACATTTGCTAAATATATTTTAACAAATCAAAAAAAGTATTTTAAATTTTACTGCAAAAGTTTATTATTGAAATTAAAATGTATAGCCAGTCAGTATACCCAAACCCAACCCTTACATTTGCAATTTGAATTTTAAGCGTTTATTGGAAGTTGGAACCAATGTATGCTGTATGTGTATGTTTTCATTTCAAAATTCAAAAACATTCAAAAACACATTTTGCTTTCGATTTTATATTTTCCAATTCCAATCAGCAATTCACATCTGTTTCTGCATCACATATGCATCATGCATCATAATTCATAACCTACCTTTTAATTAACATACTTTTTAATTTGACATACTCTACTAACTGTCACTGGTCACTGTGCAGTCAAATTTAGAAAAAATAGTATCTACGGTACGGTAATACACATTAAATGCAGTTCAGTGCATTAACTTTGTCTAATTTCTAAATTCACTGCACACTGCATCATTTGACAAGTATTCATTCGTTCAACAAAATCATTTCATCAGAAAAATTCAATGATGATAAAATAACTGCACTGCGTGTTAATGTGTTTCAGAAAATAATCCACTGGAGTAATGGTTCGAAAATACTGCACTGTACTGCACTGAATGTTAATGTGTTTCAGACTTTAGTGTACCAGTGTTCCCAGTGTACGCTGGTACTACTTTCAATTATTCAATTTTCTTTAGCGGACAGCGGCGGTACCATTGCGCAATTGCCAATTTTCAGATTTCAGCTTTCAGCATCAGCAATTTGATTCAGTCAGTATTCAGTTAATTAAGTTGGTTGCCTTCAAGGTAATTGGAACACTATGGGCGCATTTACATTGTCTTTTCTTGCTTTCTTTTCTTGTTTCAGAAAAGAACGATAGCATTTACATTATATCCATTCTTGCTTTCTTGTTTATGTCTCGTCGTATATTTTTATATGCGATGTCTATTAGCAGTATTGCCGAATACTTATTTTATGATTTTCATTCTTGCTTTCATGTTTGACATTTTTCATTAAAATTAAGTTAAAAATTCGATTATGATAATAAAAAATAACTAAAAAAATATATATACATATAAATTTTTATTTTAATTGATTATTAATTGATTATCAATTATTTAAGTTGATAATTATTAAGTATTAATAATAACCTATAGCAGTATTGCATTTTTGTTGAAGGTGAAACATTCTACTAATTTTGATTATTAACATACCGGCAACACTAAATTCAAGAAAACAAGAAAGCAAACCACCTCTGAAGTTACATTATCTTGAAAGTCAAGAACGTGACATCACTAACTTAGAAGAGAAGTATAGAAGGGTGAGACAAGAGGAAACAAGAAAGAAAACCAACTTCAGACTCAGAGGTATAAAAATATACGACGAGACATAAACAAGAAAGCAAGAATGGATATAATGTAAATGCTATCGCAGTGCCGTTCCTAGGACTTTTGGCGCCCGGTGTAAACCAAATTCTATCGCCCCTATCCTTTTCCACACCACCCGTATGAGGTAAGATAGACAGGCGCGTTTTTTTTTAAAGAGGATTCCCCATTAGGCCTATACCTCTCTGCTATTAACACATTGAAAGTATATAATAGTGTGATCGGAATATAAGGTCAATTTTTAGCATGAGAGCTTAAGCAAGAGATGAGATTAATCTATTGTTTTAGTCTGCATTATAAAAATTCATTTATATTCCAATCATAGTGGTACATAAATAAAAATAAACTTCAAATATAGATTAAAAATGAACATTTTTTAAAGAACTAATAGTTATTGTGTTAATAGCAAAACAGTTTTATAAAATATGTATGTGATCTTACCAAAGAACTCACCTAAAATGTTCTTTTAGATAATTAAAACATATAACGAAAAATATTTATAAATATACACACGGTAAAAAAATTAAAAAATAATCATAACTGAATAAATAAATAAATATGACATAATTTTAAATAAAAAACACAATATAAAAAATGGGCAAATAAAAAAAAAATGAAAATAAAAAAGCTGAATAATTAATCAACAAAAGAAATAAATTGCAAAATTTAAAAAACAACTTTTCGCGCTTTGATTTTAGCGAAATCGCTGACTAGGTCCTCATAATTTAGATCTTCCAACAGTTCTTTTTCTATTGATATAATAGACAAGCCTGATAATCTTTCTTGAGTCATGGTTGATCTGAGGTAATTTTTTATAATTTTGAGCTTGGAGAAACTCCTCTCTCCCGATGCTACCGTTACAGGCAAAGTCAAAAAGATTTTCAGTGCTATGACTGAGTTTGGAAGTAAAGTTTCTAAATTTTGTTTCCTAATAAAATTTAAAGTAATTAAGGGAGGTGAACATACATTTAATGAGGTCAACATTTTTAACTCATGGTATAAATCATCACCGTTAATATCGGATAATCCATCCTTTGTTAAAACGTTCTCTAACTTTTTACAACTTTCTAAAAGGGAATTTGAATCTAAAGAATTGAAATTATAAAGAAAATGAAAATTGGTGACGTTGTCATGTAACTGATTAAACCTTTCACCTATAGAAGTAATTATCTGATCTAAAATCTTGAAGTAAAATTCAACTTTAAATTTATTGTATCCATCCAAAATTACTTCCTCTCCCTTCTCATAAGTGAACAGGTTTTTTCTACGTCTTGATCTAAGGTCAGTATTTAGACTGAATTCAATTTCTACATTTAAATTTTCAGCGATGGCTTTCGCTGTTTCTAAAAACAGATTTAATTCATCCTCATTACGTAAACCTTCTAAAGACTTTTTTGTGTTTTCTAGCATATCTACAGCCGTTAATAAAGAAATATCTGCAGTTTGAAAATACTTGCTAGCAATGTTGATTTTGCTTAAAATTTCAAACCAAATAACTGCAGAACATATAAAATCATATTTCATTATCTTCTCTCCCAGAGATACTGCTGTGTGCCTACTCAGGACATCCCCTTGATTTGATAACTCGAGTAGCGCTTCATAAATCTGTTCTAAATTATTACGTATCGGTTTTAAAGCATCGATTCTGCTCGACCATCTTGTACAACTTAGGTGTTTTAAAGTTAAATTGGAAAGATGCTTTTTTAATACCGTCCAACGATGTGTTGAAGCGGAGAAGAAAACATAAATAGACTCGACAAGTCCAAAAAATGACACAGCTATGTTAGAACAGCTGGCAGCATCTGAAACAACTAAATTTAAGGAATGAGCTGCACACGGGACATAAAATGCTCTTGGCTCAATATTTTTTATTCGAGATTGCACACCAGATACCTTCCCCTTCATATTGGAACCATTATCGTAGCCTTGACCCCTACAGTCTTCTACTAATATACCTAATTTACGCAATTCATCCAAAATTATTTTCGTTAATCCCTCTCCAGTAGTTTCGTCAGTTTGAAGAAATTCTATGAAATATTCTTTTATTTTGTATTCGTTTTCCGAACAATCTACTATTCTAATTAAAAATGTCATTTGTTCTACATGGCTAACATCAGGAGTGCAATCCAGAATAAGAGAGTAATACTTTGAATTTTTTACGGATTTCAAAATTTTGTTTCTTATTGCGTTTGAAAGCAAAGAAATTAATTCATTTTGAATATTATTACTCAAGTAAGTATGACGAGCTTTCTCGTCAACAACTCTTCGCAAATGTTCTTGAAGAACAATATCGAATTTTCCTATGGCTTCCACTAACTGTAAAAAATTGCCATTATCATGATTATAAAGAGTGTTACTTGAGCCGCGAAAAGCCAAATTTTGAGCCGCCAAATACTGTACAAAAATAATTAATCGTTTCAACACCTCACGCCAATGTTGAACTTCTTTAGACATTTGTTTTTGCAGAGTACTATCTACAGTTTTGTTCGTATTTAGCCGTTTTTCAAAATCTTTCCACATTTTAAAACAAAACATATGGTCGAGACTGATTTCATGTTCTCTTAAAAGACGTGGTAGATGATTCCAATCAGAAGAACCGATTTTACCTAAAGAATTAATTTTTTGTGAAAACAGTTTGCAACAAAAACAAAATACCTTATCAGAAGAAATAGAATAAACCAACCACCTTCGTGCTACTAAATCATTGTTTGGCATAAGTCTGAAATAATATTTGGAATTAAATTTTCTCTTATTCGTAATGGGAAACACGTGATTGGATTCATCAACTTGTATTGGCTCTTTTTCAACCAAAAATTGGACAATTTTTTCATTCAAAGAAGGCCATTCAGCAGGATCATTAAATTTAGATGAGTTTTGAAATACACCTTCTCCTGCTGAATCGCAATTAGTTGACACCAAAACATGTTCTTTTTCTTTTGTATTTGAAAGAACTGTGCAAGAACATTCTTCTTTTTCTTTATGATTTGAAGTGTCGAAAGACACGTGTTCATCAATAGTACTGACTTGACTAGTACAAGGAAGATTATCAGAAGTATCGCGATTATCTAGTTCCGACAAATTGACGGCTGGATTATCAACTCTATCTGTTGAAAGATATTCTAAATTATTTGGACCTACCTGACTTTTTCCAAAAAAGTTTTCCATTGCTTTTCTTTGCTTTGCAGCTACATGTTGCTCTTCAGCTTTTCTCTTTCTGTAGCCTGCTCCAGACAATTTTTTTTTCGCTTTTCCTTTGAATGAAGACGATGATTCCATTTTTCACCTTGAAAAAATTCTATAAAATCAATTTTTAACAACACTTTTTTGCACAAAATTCCACTCAATTGAACTGCTAATATAAATATACTTATAAGTTACAACTGACTGACAAATTAAAATGATCTGATCAAAAAATTTAATTTTACAATACATATTAATTTCAGCAGTTATAAGTATATTTAACGGTATATTTATAATGGCAAATTGGCGACAAGAAAAATATAATATAACAATACAAATATGAAACAGTTACAGTAATAGAATATTTATATATGTGTGGAATGGTATTACAAATAATTTTATAATCCTATATTTACTATGTACCTACATTGTTATTGATATAAACTTTTTTCATCTTTTTCGATGATATTCGTACATTATATATTTATATTAAAATTATATATTGTATTTTATGTATAGGATAGTCATAAGTCATATGCTGTATAGTTTCTCTAACTCTAACAAAATTCATTAAAAATAAATAAAGCAAGATAGTAAAATATCTTCTGTAACATGATTTTGCTTATAGTATAGTAGATAGATCAGATCGTTCAAACCCCATATTCATGGTGTAGTATTGTGATAATGTAAATGCGTAGCACTTGCACCACATAAAATAAACACAAACCGATCTATATAATATACCTACTCAGTACTCTATCACTGCGAACACCTGCAAGTAAATTATGATTGAAATACATTGTATATATATATATATATATACAATATATTATACTCGTATTATATTATATTATATTATTATATAGAGATATATTATATATATATCTTTAAAATTTCATTATAAGTTACGCAGCCGCATATAAATATAATATATATATACTTGTATATATACGTATATGTACATTTACACTAGATATAACATTTTCGCCCTTTAAGATATTCTTGTGTTGTATTGAAATTTTGCATATGTATAAATATAAGTAATACTAGGCAATAGCAAAATAAATTATATCAAGAAAAATATACGTATATACAAACTTATAGAATCATTTTTATGGCTTATGAGCAGTCAGATATCTTTATGATTTGTTTTCTTTAGAAAGTGGTGAAGGTTCATTTTATATTATATGTTATATGGAGTGGAATAAGGATTTATTTTTGAAATTGGATTTTGGCGCCCCTTAGCGTTGGCGCCCGGTGAGAGTACACCATTTACACATATGGTAGGCACGGCCCTGTGCTATCGTTCTTTTCTGAAACAAGATAAGAAAGCAAGAAAAGAATGTAAATGCGCCCTAGGTAGTATAAAGAATGAATGAGGAATGAAATGTGAGTGTTCCAATTACCTTGGTTGCCTTTTTTCATCTGTTCCATTTCCATTCTCCATATTCTATATTTTCATTTCTCTATTTTCTATTCCATTTGCCATATAAATCCACCAATCCATTCCATACTCTCATTTATTCCAATTCCTTCCAACCAAACCATTATCCAATATCCATTATCGTCTGGCTCTGGTACGGACACGGGGGACGGGGCACTGACGGATGACGAATGAACGATTGACGAGACGATTGACGAATGACGAGACGATTGAGGATTCGATTGACAGATTCTTCAATTCTCAATTCGCCAACGCCATTTGCAATTGCATTTCATTTGAGATGAGATTTCCATTTCATATTTCATTTCAGTTTTTCAGTCGGAATTTAAACATCGAAGGGTTTGTTTGTGAAATGGAGCGGTAGCTAATTCAATTGTAAATATCGGCCTTTTGTCGCTATTTTAGCGTTTTGTTAACATCTTTTAAAAGTAATTTGAAGTGTCTTGAAAGCGAGTTTTTAATATTTTAAAATAGCATAAAAAATAAGTTCATATTATGTATGTATATATTATCAATTAGTACATACTACATAATCAATTTAAAAATAAATAAATAGAAGCCATTATAAAATAAAAATCAATACAGAATTTCTGTACATTACAACAACAAAAAAAGTTACTCAAATTTTATTTTTTTCCATTACTTAAAAAAAAGACGAAATACAAATTTGAAATTTATTTTAAAAAAATCACATTTTTTTTTGTCATCTTTAGAAATATAAAAAATTTCAAAATAATTTGTTTTATTTATCAAATGTGATTATATACGTACATATTTGATTTTGAGAAGTGAAAAACATCTACAGAGAAAACAAAATATTGCTTTTTACAACTAAATAAAAACAATTGAGTGATATTCAAATCAATTAAAATATTTCATAAATTACCATCATTGTGAACAATCACTATATACAATACAATCATCATCACCAACCACCATATAAAATATAAAAACTCTGTGTAAAAAAAATATTGATTTGAAAAATACTTCAATTTTGTTTTTATGTTAAAAAATCAAAGTGCAACAGAACAATAAACTTTTTTATCAGCCTCTATTATTTTGAAGGTTTAATAAAATACAATTTATTAAACGTAGGAAACTGCAATATAAGATAATCAATATTCAGCTTACGTTTCTTTTTGAGATTTTTTTTCTATTTTGCGTTCAATTACTAATAAGTAATTAATTTATTGACAAAACAATAAAAATCCATCCATCAATAAATAGCTAGCAAGTTTTTATCATTTTAAAGAAACGAAAAAAAGAAGAAAAATAACAGAACGAGACACACTACGCCTATCATACTACCTATATAACATAGCACAGTTGTACGATTTTACCTACAATATAAAACGTTTTCATCATTTTTTTTTAATTGTGCACGTACAGTATAACAGTTTTTGAAAATAAAAAAAAATCAAAATTAAAAACTTGCATTCAATATTAAAAAAAAATATTTTATAAAAATAAAATTTTTGCTGATAAAAATTATTTAGAAAAAAGAAAATTGTCTACTCTACTCTACAGTCTACAAATGGTACACATGCTACCTACATACGTGCAGTATCAGTATCTATAAACGTACGATGAGATGACAGAAAATCGTTTCTGAAAAAGAGAAACGAAGAAAAAATAATTTTTTATTTTTTTAAAACATTTAATTTTTGGAGAGAGTTATAGTTGATTGAATTTATTTCTCAAATACTTAGAAAAAAAATATTAAACTCATAATATATTTTTATGAGTTAAATAACAACAAGAGTTCAACAGAATCAAAATCAACTAAATGATTTATACCGAAGGGAAAGGAGGGCTACTGAAAATATTAAAAAAAATATAAACATCTAATTAGCGTGTTTCACTATTTAATATTACATATACATATAAATTACAAAAAAAATAGAAATCGAATACTGTAAATTTGGTAACACTAATTCATAAATTCACTTATTTTAACTGAAAAATTAATTTAAAAAACAACCAATTGAATTGGAAACATAAAAAAAATAGAATAACAAAATTTTCAAGAAAAAATACAAATTTCTACTAGTTCTTGATATAAAAAGTACAACATAGGAGTGAAATAATTAAAGTGTGGCAACATGGTGGAACGAATTTTGGAAGAAAGTTCGTCCGATGGGAATTCAGGTAAATATTTTATTTAAATATATTGAAATAGATAATTTATGTATATACATAATTACATACCTATGTATGTATTGGTTGCAATTCGCAAAAATAATTGCTTTTTGTTTCAGATTCAGGTTTTGTGTTAAAATTTGTAATTTAAAAGTTATTTTTAAATTTCAATTTTAATTTCAAATAACAATACAAACAGTATTAAATGTTAGAAAAAGATAGATGTATGTACGGAATAATAGTTCTACAACTTGTCTAATTAATTATCATAAATTACATTGCCTTGCCTTGCCTGATGTTGTTGATGTTTACGAAACATTTTTTTTGTTGAATGAATGTATATACATAAGTATATGTATATTTTTACACTACATGGAAATGGATAAAAATATGTTATGTATGTAAATGTATGTAGTAATAATGTACAAACTACATTTTATGATATAAGATATAAGTAATAAAATGGTTTCGACCACGTTTCGACTCGACTAGATGAATTATTTAGTAAATTGTAGAATATACTCATATACCCGTATGCAGGTAAATTTTGATAATTGAAATAAAAATATAAAAATTGAAAAAAATAAAAATATAAAAATGATTACTTACAAATTAAAGATACAAAAGCTTTTATTCTACTTAAAGTTAATTGAACTCAATCGCAAAAATAGAAAACTACATACTGTATGTAAATACAAAAAAAAAAAACATACGAAATTCTTTAAAATAATAAAAATCAAGAAATTTTAAACACATACCAAAAAACTATTATGTTTATGTACATTCATGTTAATCAAGACAAACAGTTAAGACTTCACAAGTCAAGAATATGGTGGTACAAGTTACAAGGTACAACACCCACGATATATAAAGGTCTACATGAGTATTTTTAAATTAACTAGCTAACAACGCGATATTCATACATATAATAAAAACATTTTCAAAGCTAATAATTAATAGATAATATCTACATATAAATTTATATTGATTCGTAAACTATAAGTTGGATTTGAATATTTCTTCTTTTTATCCAATAAAATTGCATTAATACATTTGATTTCTGTATTATTACAATCATACCATTTGTATATGTATGACTTCTTCTACTGTAATTGTTAGATTGAATATACATAATATAGGTATTATAGATGTAGGTATGAATTTGAAATGCCTATTTTATTAATCAATATTCAATATGCATTTGCATCATAGTTGCAGACAATAATTGAAATTTTAAATTTGTATAAAAGCACAATCATATACATACCATAGGTACATTGTTAGTGAATTCTATGCATTTTGTATTAATGTTAATTATATTAAAATTGATGGTATATGATGTATGCAAATATTTAAAAGGTTGTTGTCCTTAATATCATTAAATTTAAATTACAAGTACCTATCTAATGATTGAGTATAGAAAATTCAAAATAGTATGATGACAAATATGTACATAATATGTATAGAAATAGAAATATTTCTTTATTAAAATGAACACTATTTATAAAGATAAATTAATTTTTTTTATTCTATACGTTTCAACCGAAGACTTAATCGTAATTGGGTGTGAGATGATACAGAAATGATTATATTAGATACATTTTTTTAATGAATATAAAAACTCTTAATAATCCATTTCATATTCATTGTATACCTACTTTTTTGTATAATAAACTCACAAAAATTGGAAAATTTAAATTAATAGTTTGACCTTTAAAACACAAGTGTACGTTGTACATAACTTAATTAAAGGACAAAAATGAATGACTTCTAACATTTGTTCACAGTAAACTAATCATAGATATGGATATGGTAAAAATACTAATAACAAGCCACTGACTAATTGTTGCTGTCTACGAACTTGCATGCTATTTAGAAAAGTGATCTTGCTGTCACCATGGTACCATGCTACTTAATTTTATTTTTCTAGACAGACTTTTTTTCATGTCGTAGGCAAATTCTTACTTTCATTAATTTTTTAAATATTACATCATTCAATAACATCTTTTTATTGTTCAAGAAAATAAATAATCTTTCTTCATGTTTATGATGAATATTTTTTCCATAATTGCGAAATCGTAATAAAACAAAAAGGAACACAAGAATATGAACTGCGACAAAAAACTGGCAATTTGTTTTTTGTTTGGCAAAATCTTCATGTTTTGATAAACAAATATTGCTCGCAAAAAAAATAATAATTAAATTAAATGTATCTTCGTTTTATTTTCTTATATATTTATTCAGGTTCATCATTTTTTTCCCATTCAGATGTTAAATAATTGGATGACGAATAGCTCCTTACCTAATGTAAACATTCACCGTCACTGAACACATTTTTATTTTTAATTTTATTATGAGCATTTGTTTTGTTCGCCATCATATGTACGTATACATGTTTTGTTTTTCATTTTTTCATATATGCATATATGCTATACATATATGTACTTAAACATATGTAGCAGTATATGTACTGAAAACCAATGTATGCATAAATTATATATATAAATAGTACGGTGATTGGGTGATTGTGTTATTATAACCAGTACAGTAACACGGCTGTGTTTATAGATATGTCCTATTATGAATTTTCCATTCTCCATTATTTTCCTCAGCTACAAATGTAGATTTTAGTAGATTTGTACGTTTATATTGATATTGAAATTGAAATTGATATAAAATATGTTAAAAGAATATTCTGGAAATAAGAAAATTTTGTAGAATTTTGTTTTTATAGTAGAGTTTAGAGTATGAATTTTGGCAACGCCTGATAAAAACTGTTTTCGTTAATTTTGTATTGTGTATGTATTATATAAAAACTCTAATATACCTTATGTACATATGAGTATATAGATAATATATATAACATGTGTACACTATTTAATTGAAAGGAAATTTATATTGATGACATACATATGTATATAGAGAATGTTGCACAATAATATGTTTGAACTCAACACTCATATATAATAGGTATAACATGTATTGTATATTGTATTTAGCTATACCAGCAATAAAAATGTAAATACATATGTAGGTATATGCACAAAAGAAAAGATGTGAATGTGGATATAATTTTTTCGTAACACCTAGATATGTTGTGTTGTACAATGTACAGTACATATATAAGGTGGGCATGCATAGATTTAGATAGTAGGTATATGCTCTTTTTTTTCAATTTCTATTTTTGATGCACAATTTAAGTAAATTTACTTCATGGCTTCGTGGTTTAAAATTTTAAGTCCTTTTATATAAAATGGTTTTGTATTTACCTACACATATACAAAGATTTTATGTGCAGAGTAAGGTAATTTTAATTCTATTTTACTTATTATTTACTTTTGTTATATACTCCTATTGCATTAGGTTTACTTTTTTTTACATTTGTTAGTTAAATGCCTGTGGTTATTGTACCTCTACATATAGACTGGCTAACATAATACATACATATTATATAACATACGCACCTTATAAATAAAAATATAAATACATATACATACATACATTATTCAGTATATACATTAATGGAACAATGGAACGAACGACTACGTGATTTTCGTAACGTACGTAAACAGAAGATAACTTCTATAATCTATATGCTTCTTATGTAATATAAAGATGCGCATATATATTGTACGTAACGTATATACTTATACGTATACATGACTGAACTGAAAGTAATACAAAAATGTTAGAGAACCTTTTTCATTTGAAATACCATACTTACTATTTACATTTTCTATTTTTAATTTTATAATTTATAAATTATTTAAGTTAAGTTAATTTATAAAAAAATCAGAAAAATTTTAATTTAATTTGTTTTTGGCTGAAACTTAATTACCTATCTTAATATTTTCTTTTACATATTCATTTTTTATAAAACCACTTAGTACATATTACATCTATTTGAAAGAAGAATTAAAATTTTCTATTTCTTAACTGTTTTAAAATAATCAAAATTATGTATAGTTATACAATGTACACCCTGTAATGTTTTTAATTTAACTAAAAAAAATAGAATCTGGATGATTATTATATGTAAATAATGCCGTATTGCCATATTATACCAAATTAAAAGTAAATAAAAGCAAAACACTTAAGTAACATGTAAGTAAAAAAAATGTTAACTTATTTATTATTGATTTAATTGTGTTTTGCTACCGTAATTTCATTTTTTTTATGTTTTTCATTTCATTCTGTTTTACTATATTCGTTTAATAAATACAGAATTAATTAAGAACTGATGAATCATCATACGATTTGAAAATTTATAATATGTAGTTTTTATTAGGTATTTTGTAATTTTATTGTATTGAAATATGTATGTTAGTTATATTATAATATTGTGAATACATAATGTTATGTACATATTTTTGTTTGTTAATAGTAGATACTTACATGCATGAAATCAAATTAGCGCATAGCGCATTGTTTATAAATAAATTGGTTGATTTGTTTTTCAAAACATGTACATATGTATGTATTTACGTATAACATACGATACAATAAACAACAAAAGTGCATTAATAAAAAAGTAACCCATCGTGAAGTAATCGTTTACATCGTGAAGATACTTTAGTTCGAAAATATCTCCTAAGTATTTACGCCATAGCTGGTCCTGGTAATAAAAAAAAGTTTACCATACTAATGATTATTTTATTAATTTTTGACAGAAAATTTGTAAATTACATATATAGGTACATAGGTATGTACCTATACATAAAATATACTACGTTATCTATCTATCCCATACATAATTGGATACAATAAAACATTTAATTTTTCTATTCTACCATTTTACCAAACTCTACTTAAGAATGCAATGATTCAATCCTAATCACACGTGTTTCTTCACCAATTTGATATTTTCTACTTAGTAAATATAACATAACCTAAAATATTAAAAAAATTCACACATTCTAGTACTACATTACTGGATGAATTTTTTGATATTAAAAAATTATAGATAACCTACCTATAAAAATTCAAAAAATTTGTATACGTAAATATGTAGTAACGTATTTTTGTGAATTTAAAAAAAATTTAAATAATATAAAATACCTATTGTGACATGTGCATTTTAACATTATACGTACGTAAAGTAAAAATTCTATTGGCATTATGTTATTTTTACTAAAATGTTTAAAGTAAATACGAATTTTCATTTAAATAATGCGCATTTTCATTGCATAAAATTATTAATTTTTATTGCCCAGAGATAAAACAAATTATGTCTCCTTATATTATGTACATATATTACTTATGTATGTATACCACCAAGTAGGTATATATACTATAGAATGTGTATTCATACATGAATATACGTAAGATTTTTTTAGATGTATAATTAGGCGATACAATATACATGTGATTCTGTTTATGATTTCATTTTTCGTAGAATACATTCGTACAAATTCGTGTGTTAATATTTTAAATTCTTGTGTCTAAATTTTAATAAAGATAAAGATAAATTTTAGAACTATGTATACATAACATATACATACTCGTATATTGTTTTTATATAAAAATACAAATATTATTTTTTCTTGTTTAGATACTATGTTTAAATGTTTTACGCTTAAATAAAATTGTATGATGAAATTTTCCGGAAAATTAAGAAATATTACAAAAATAAGATTTTCCAATTTAATATACCTACCTATTTTAATTTAATTTTATATTTATGTGGTGAGGTGTTTCACAACGTTCGCTTTGAACTATTTTGTTTTTTCCAATTTGCTTGTGTGTGTGTATATATATTTAAGCTGTTTTCTTTAAAAGTGATGTGAGTATATTTTTTAGTCAAAAAGATAGTTAATAGAATAGTAAAAATGAATGTTTTCAAAACAAATCCTTCAAAATTTGTCTTAATTTTGTTCTTGCTCTAGTAACAAATATCCTTTCTCTTCCCTTCCGCTTCATAATTTTATTAGTAAAAATTTACGTTTTTTTGTAATTTAAATAAAATTTACATTCTTTTCAAATACAAGTCTTTAAAATAATATAAAATGGATTTACACTACTTTCAAATAAAATTGCTCATTTATTAAAAAAGTTTCAAATTCAAACAACACCCAGAATTGAGAAACTTGTTTACATTCATAATTTTCTTTTGTATCCAAATAAAATACTTATAATACCTGATGATATTAATTTTTATTTTTTAAAAAAGAAATCATATCGAATTGATGATTACTATTTACTATGCACACAAAACAATATTCCTTTTTTTTAATCTTTAATGTAAGTAAATTTACTAACAATATAAGTATGTAATGTATCAACTTACTTATAATTGTTAAGAATTCCATTATTTATTGATAGTTATTTTTAGTTAGTTTTAGTTTATATAATTGAAGAAATACAATCGATTAAAATATACAATTTAGATAGATGACCTAAATTAAACCATTAAACGTAAAATGTACATTAATATCTACATACTCGTATTATTATAATAATATACAATATAAATTTTATTTAATAATGAATATTATTTTTCATTTTTCTCTTGTAATGTTGCACTACCAATTTAGGTATTAGATAATCATAATCATAACATGATATATGGCATGGTCCTTGTTAATTTTTTGATTTTGCTCAATAAACCATTGTGTTATTTGTAAATAGAAGGACTTGTATTTTTTAATTGTTATATGCACCTACATAAATCGCTAGTTAACAAATTTAGAATTATCAAAAACAAAATATTTTTGACCGCGATTGACTGATTTCAAATTGATATTTTTCCATTGGTTATAATGTTACATTTACATGTATGTATGTTTGTATACATTAATCGGATAACTTTTTACATTATGTATGCAGGTAATACCATAATAATATAAAATAAATGCGTTTGAAAAAAAAAAAAACAAAAACAATCATACTAATAATGCTACGTGGGTTGAATCATAAAGGGAAATATATTTTGTACTTATTATAATGTAGATTTTTTCTTCAAAAGTCAACCCACCTGATTGTGTATTGTCATGAGTGTAGGCATAAATATAAATACATATACGTAATGTTGTTGATATCGAGTATAATACATTTGAAGATATATGAAAAATTTAATAATAAGAAAGAAGAAAGTTATAATTTTATATAGATTGGTATATGTATTTTTTTTTTTTTTTTTAATTAATAAATGAATTATGACTTGCATTCAAACCGGCAAAACTGCTTTTTCTCTACACTGAATACATGTATTAAATCTATATATGTATGTACATATCTGTGTCCCTTTACCGTATACATACTTGATTATACATGCCTCTACTTGAGCCACCAAAATATTTTTGATTCCAATCCAATCGTCAAACCAAAACAAAATTAATATAAAAATTATTATAAAACGAATAACGAACAAAATTTTGTGTTGCATATTTTATTAAAACTTGATTTTTAATTTGAAATTGTTGCCGGCGACGATGATGACGATGACGACGATGACGGCGATTGATCATGATCACGCCACCAGCCACCATCCCATATTCCCATCCCACTCTATATTTTATTCGTCAAATGAACCATAGAGAATTATTTCTATATACATTATCATATAAATGTACAAAACAAAACATAAAAACATGCTCGTAAATTATACGTTCACTCACATACAAATACGATGTGTGTACGTGTAGCTTTTTAGTTATTTAGTTTTTTGAATTTTTATTATTGTTTTGCTTTTTATATATAAATTAAAAAACAAAAATAAAATATATCTATAACAATTTGTATAGAAAATAATGATGTTGATAGAGTGTGGAGCAGTGGAGCAGAAAAATTTCTCTTTTCTGTGCAATCAATAATGAATGATGATTATGCATATGTACGTACGTACTACGTACATACTATTCATTAGAGTAGTGACTAGTGAGTGACTCACTGCTTGACTAGTGATAGTTCAGCAGTCTCAATATTTTATATTTTCGAGTAAATATGTTGTGTAGAATATAATGTAGCCTGTACTGATATTAAATGGAATCTAAAAGTAAACGCTAAAGACATTCGCAATGCAATTATAATTAATAAGTCCATGTCTATGAACAAAGAAGGAAACAAATAAGGTAGTAGGATGAGACAGAGAAATAGAGAGAAAGTATGTAAGAGATTAAAATGCGTCGCGGATTGCGGTGCGAGCGGACTTTTGCCTTTGTGATTTTGTGGCTTTTTTAAAAAACTGTATAGAGAGAGAGAGAGAGAGTTAACATAAACTACAGCTACAGCATTAGGCGGCTGCGACACTGATCTATGATATACGTAATTACAGTTTTATATGCATATATACATACATACATACATATAATATAGTATTGCTTCTCGAATTTTCTTTTGATTTTCATATTATATATTTTTTAAAAATTTTTCTATCGCACCCATATCTTTGTATTTTTTACTTCATGCATTCTTTTTTTATTTATTGTCTTTTGTCTTCTATTTAATTTATCTACACTTTAGTTTTATTTTTAACTTTGAAAATTATTATTGTGTGCATGTTAATATGTTCATATATGTACTGATTCTTGCTTTCATTATAACTATATACAATACTTATGTACAATGTATATGGTATCTATATGGTGGTGATTATGTACATTGACTGAAAGCATTGAACTGCCATGACCGGGAACCGAGCCGACTACATACATACAAAAATGAATTTTATAATACTGAAGAGAAGAGGCTATAATGCTACAAGCTATAATTGATGCTCTATACGCACATTTATATGTACTTATATGCATCATAAATGCATCACATGTGTATGTATATATCACATAATTTCTTGTCTTGTTTTATTAAAATAAAAATATGCTTAGTAGCTGCACTACACTAGTATTTTTGAAGACTTTAAGCAAAAAATTTTACGTTACAAAGATGTTGCACTGCTGTTCATTTTCATAAATTCATAATACATTTTTGTATTAACGAAAATTTTCGAAATGAAGTTACTCTGATTACATTGAGTTATATGAAAATAATGTTGACTTGAGACAAATTTATCGAAATTATGATTTTTCGTCGAATTTAGTTCATGTGGTTACTAATTGTGCTGTATGAATATAGAAAATAATTCAGAATGGATTAGAGCATGAACGAACTAGAGCACAGTCAATCAAAAAATCGTATGCAACGGACGGCAATTTTAAATGTTTTTATCCTCCTCTAGAGGACTCTTGTAATATTGAAACGGTTCGATACTGCAGATGATAAGATAAGATAAGATAAGATAAGATAAGATGAAGTTTTTTATGATTTTTATGAAAACTATACCCTGAACTTCAATGTTTTATTTTACAATATTTCATTCTCTAAAACATTGCCTACAATTTTTGCTTTTAAATCGAAGTCTTATCTCAATCAGATGATAAGCTATGGCCTACAGAATAAATTAATCTGAGAATCTGAGAAGAAGAATGCAACATCTTTTATTTTATTAAGGTCTTTCGTTTAAGTATAAAAAGATTTTATTTCTAAGTTTTCTTCTTTAGCAATTTTGCTTTTTTAAAAATAGAGTAATACAAAGCATAAGTGCATATCATATAATGTATGTTGTATGTACACAAATACACATGTATAGTACAGATAAATGTATAAAAAATATATAATTTATATGTACATACTTTATGTATGTATATGTACATATTCTTCATAGTTTGAATTATACTGACGCATGTACATACATTTATATTATATATATGCGCATTATTTATACCTATTATCAAGCACATCAAAATTTATAATATATTGTATGGTTTTCATTTAAGTGGATAAGATTTCATGTGAACGGCATTTTTGGAGGACACATTAAATGGTGTCATTTTAAGATTTAAAATTGAATTGAATTGAAAATTATAAACAAAAAGAACAAAATAAGAATATTTTTAGTTTTACACATTACATTCACTGTATGTATAAATGAACATCAGATTTTATTTTAGATTTTTGATATTAATTTAATTTTTTCTTTTTCTACAAAAAATGTTAATTACAATGAATATTACTGATGAAAAAAATTTGTCTAAAAGATTGAAAGAAAATATCAAATAAAATAGAAGTAAAAAAAAAAATGAAATTAATAGCACAACTTCCTTATAATTAATAATGCTATTAGTTGAATATACAAACATGTTTAATTTAAATTTGAATAGAAAAATTTTTGCATAGCTACAAATTCATTGCGAAATAATAAAAAAAACTTTTGTGAAGGTTACAAATGCAATAATTTTTTTAAACTAAATTCGTTTTGATTTAAAATTTTTTTTTAAATAATTTTTAATTTGTACAAAGATAATCATAAAAAATCAATTTATGGAAACTTCAGATTTAAATTTCATACATATAGGGTGAGCTACTTTGTGTGGGACGGGGTCAAGTCGAGACATTAAAAAATTCATCATTATTTGGTATATACATAGCTAGTTAGTTTATAATAGTTTGAGAGAAGTAAAGCTACGCAAGCACTTTTACACTTCGCCGTAGAGTAGATATTTAATGTCCATGTTCTCCATTTTTAAACTAAAAATACTTTCCTAGTGTTCTTAATAATATTTCCAAGAGAGAGCTGCCGCATTTTCTCATCTCTGAAAATTTGTATTTTTATAAAATCTGTATTCTTAACTTATTTTTAAGCAAATTTATAAAGTTTATATCATCTTGGTTCGAATGTTTTTTTATGTAGAATTTCGATGCTTAGTTCGTTTGAATTAAAAAAAAATTTTCTAAATTAAAATTCTAAAAAATTAAATTTTTCAATTTTTTGTTTTTCTTCTACAGGTTCCCAGATTGAAATGGGCCGTTACAGTAGCGAAGATATTTCAGGAAATGAATCCAGTGAAGCAACTAAAATGACCGATACTGAACGTCAAGCTGACTTTAATCGGCATAAGGAGGAAATGAAAAGGAAACGCCGAAAGAAGAAGAGAACAAGTTCTTCACTACATTCTTCAACTTTTCAGGGTATGCATTACAATAAATTATAACAAATTTAATTTCTATTCAATTTAAAATAAAAAAAAAAATAAGAAAATTTTTAAATATTATCTCCAGAGCTTTATAAATTGACTGGTGAAATTCTTGGTGAAGGTGCATATGCTTCCGTTCAAACTTGTGTTAACGTTTATACCGAGTTAGAATATGCTGTCAAAATAATTGATAAGATACCCGGTCATGCACGCGCAAGAGTTTTTCGTGAAGTTGAAACTTTTCACCATTGTCAAGGACATCCTGGTATACTTCAATTAATTGAATTTTTTGAGGATGATGAAAAATTTTATTTAGTATTTGAGAAAGTAAGTATATTACACATTAAAAAAAAAAGAGAAAATAAAATTATTAAAAATAAATGTTTTTCTTTTCTTTTTTTTTTATTTTATTTTAAAAATCTTTAGATAAATGGTGGACCTCTATTAACTCGCATCCAAGAGCGTATTTGTTTTTCTGAACATGAGGCCGCTCAAATTATCAAAGAAATAGCCTCTGGATTAGATTTTTTGCATAAAAAGGGTATTGCACATCGTGATCTGAAACCAGAAAATATATTATGCGTATATCCAGATAAATTATGCCCAATTAAAATATGTGATTTCGATTTGGGATCCGGTATTAAATTTACCACAAACATATCATCACCAGCAGCAACACCGCTACTACTTACACCGGTAAGAATCGCAATTTATAAAATTTTTATTTTTTTTTTTTTTTAAACTGAAAATATGACCTATTTTTCTCCTACTAAATACTATAATTAAAAATTTTTGATAAAAAAAATTTCACTTTTTAAAATTTGCATTTGATTAATGGGCGCGCGTGTAAATTTCAAGGCTCTCAACATTTGTTTGTCGTATTGTGAAAAATGAAACTAAAACGAAAAGCCAAAACAGTTTATGAGTGTGGTGATAAGATTTTTATTTTATTTATTTAAGTTGTGATAAGAAATAGAAAATTTTTTATAATTTTTAACATAAATTTAAAATGGTTATTAGACAATAGACAAAGGTGTGACCTCTATATAAAAATATAAATATTGTAGTCTTTGTTGTTGATTTAGGTGTGACACAGATTAAGATTGTTTATCCAATAATTTTCAAATAATAAATTTGAACAAATCATATAAAATTGAATAAAGATCGTGTTTAAAAATGTCTGATCATAATTTTTAATTGGAAAAATGTTTGTTTTTTATTGCAAATTTATTATTTTTCTTTTACAATATAACTATAATTTTAACTAGGGTCATCATTTTGAGACGATCAATTGACATTTTCAAACGCCGTTAAAATTTTATTAATTTTACCTTGAAATATGTGCATTTGTGGCGCTTGATTAGCTTAATGGTTGTAGTGTTCGACTGGTACGCTTAACTTAAAGTTCCGTGTTCGAATCCCAGCCAGCGCGCTTTTATCAAATATTTTTTTATTCTTAAAAATTTCATTCAATATACGTGATAAAAGATTCAATGGATAATTTGCAAAAACTTTGTAATCTGACAGAAAAACTGTTGAAGATTTGTTACCGTAAAATTATCGCAATGATAATTTTTGCTAGTATTACGTATTACATATTATATAAATATCTCAATGAAAATAATCATTTTCAAAAACTGTTCGACTTTACGAACTAAACTTGCGGCATTTGGACACGTAAAAAGTATCGTTCACTAGTGTGTAGTGTGCATGTGCATCGGCTCTATTCTAAACATGTTATAAGTTTTCGTTGAAAATAAGTTCACAAATTTATTTTCAACAATTAATACATATACTTGAAAATGCGTACATACAAATCCGTATTTATTTTTAGAAGTATTTTATCGAAAACATGTTGTATGATCCTCATAAAAAAAAAACACTTTACATATAGTATTTTTAAAAGTATGAACTCGTAAACATGCGGTATTATACTGTTGTTTATCATGAAAAAAGATCACAAAGAGAAAGAAAATACATAACCTGAATATGTGCAAATATTTTGTATTGTGGTGCTTGTGGTTGGGGATACGATTTTGGCAAATAAACTTTTTTTTTTGTTTTTTTTTTTTTTAATGACTAAATTTTCTTCGATGCTATTTTATATACTCGTACGTACATATTTACGTATGTATATAGCATTAATTTTTATAATTTAATTTTTCTTGTACACTGAATGTATATAATTAAAAATAAACATACATATTATATGTGTGTACGTTTGTGGGTATATATTGTCAAAAACTGCGTATAATAGAATGTTTTTCTAAATAATAATCAAAATAAAATTTTGTCTTCCAATTTTTATTTTAAATCTGAGAAAATAAAATACATATAATGTAATATATTTTTAGTATTTTTTTTTTTTTTTTTTGATCAAAATTAATTAAATTTTTCAATTAAATATGAAAAATATTATAAAGAAACATATGTACATTACATACACAAATTAACAAAAAACAAACATTAAGTACATTACATTGACTCGAAAAAGTATTGGACTAGAATTCTCCTTTATTTTTTTTTAAAACTTATTGTAGAGAAAACAAATATAAGTAACTGTACTTGTATATCATAAATTTTTCTTTTATTTTTTTTTTAAATTCAAATGTTTACTATCTATGGTATAAAATTCATTTTCATAATAGCTATAGAAAACAAAAAAAAAAAAACGAAGATTCATAATTAAGAAAAAAAACAGATCGAAAAGTCGCGAGAGAAAATAATAGTTTCTCAATACTTTTTCGTTTCATTGTATATATATACCTAAATATAAATGGATGATAAATTCATTATTTTATTATGATATTAATTCTTAATGAAAGTATTTTTTTTTTTTGCTTTTCTAAATGAAAATAATACGTTATTATGTCCTATATTCTTTCAAATTAAATGAATTTGCGTCTGTCTAGTTTCTAAATTGAATTCGATTCAATTTTGTTTATTTATACAGAACAAGTCAATATTATTATCGTCATACAACGTAATCATTATTCATTTAATATTACAAAAATATAACATGTTATATACATATTATGAATGCATAAGTATATACGTACATATATATGTAATTTATTAAATAATCTCATCATTATTACTGTAATTATTATTGCTATTAATATAAATGTGGAGTCATATGGAGGGCAAATGTTCTTAGAAATTGCATCAGTTTGTTCAGCATCATCAGCGTAATACAGACGCTATAATCATTACTTTGTGCCATATGATCTTATTATTGTTTAAAATTAAAAATAAACAGTCACTCTCATAAATATTCGAACGAAAATTGGACGTATGTAATTTAAAATAAATTATTTTCATTTCTTTCTTCATATATATTTTTTTTACAATCCATCCATCTCAGCAATGAAATAAATGATAAAATCTATAAATTAATAAAAAAAAAATTGTCATTTTAATTGAATGCAAAATTATCAGTTGTATAAAAGCATCAATTCTCATAGCAAATAAAATTTATCCAAAAAAATTTAATTCATCTGGTTGTCCGAATATTTATGTGAGCGACTGTTTGTATATGAGACATATGAGATGTTTGATCATTTATATATAAAATATTCTGCTTTCCTCTTTTAAATTTTATTTCTTATTTTTATTCTTTATATTTATTCTGAAACATTTTTATGTGTATCACATTCAAAAATATCTACTTATATCGAATATAGATATTATTTACATTTTATTATATACGTTAAGTATGAAGTTTGTTTGTACCGTCATACATACTCGGTATATGCAGTAATTTAAATTAAATTATATATTGTATCATATTACAAAGAATGTTCAATTAGATTATATCAGATAGGAAATGAAATTATTAAGAGAAAAGTAATGATAATTTTATTATTGTAAATATTTTTTAATAGGGGTACACATGTATGTTGTATAACATATGGCTTTTAATTGACTAAACAAAATACAAAAAAAATATGTATATATTCTTTTATAATTATGAAAATTATAATTGTATTAATGACAATTTAATAATAATAATAATAGTAGATCAACCGATAGAAATTACAAATATAATTTTTATTAAATTTAAATGAATTTTTGTATCCTGATTTTGAAATCATGATTTGAAAATTTAAATTTAAAAAAAAAAAATGTCTCAAAAATTAAAAATGTATGGTTTCATATTTACCGACACCCCCATCATCGTAATTACGTGTACGTACATACAAACGTTTACTAATAAAAATCTCATTCTATAAAATTATGTATTTGTGATGGCGAAAAAATAACAGAAAATTAAAACATTAATTAGAAAATTTTCAATTTAAAAAAATAAAATAAAATAAATTAAAACGAAATTAAATACAAAACATTCTATGATAAGAATAAAAAGTATATAATTATATATAAAAAAAAATTATTCTTCTACCTATTGGCCTCTATTAATTTTCTTTTTCGTCATCAAAATGAATTAAATTCAAGGCTCTGGATCAAAATATTTTTTTACATTATCTATATAATAGTGATGAGTTTTTTTTTAAAAAAAAAAAAACAAAAAATACGTGGGATGATTTTTTTTAAAAAATTGGTTCATTACTTCTTCTTAATTGATGGAGCATTATCCACCTAACTATGTACCTACAAAATATGTACGTATAACATAACTGAATTTATTTTATTTATATACGAGTATACATATAACACGTATATACAAGATATATTTTTCCTTTCTATTTTTTTTATATTTTTATTTTTTTGCATCGAAAATAGTATTTCTTGGCACATTATAATTTTTGTCAGATTTTGCTACAAAAATAATATAAAAAAAAAAAAAAACAAAAGATTTTTGTCCTCATTTAAATTTGTCTTCCCTCATTCGATATGAAAAAACACATTGTAGATACCGGGTGATCAGATTAGTTTTAGGTACTAGTACATATATATTTTTTATAAAATTCCATAGAGTAACCATATTTTATATTTTAAAAACTCATTTCAAAATTAACATTTTGAATTCAGTATTGTTCGATAAATCATATTAAGTCAAATGAACATTTATTGTATAAAAATTTTCTAAATTGAACTTTGGAGAAAGTTTCGGAATCGAATTTTTTTAAAAAAAAAAACAAGCCGCGTAATTAATTTCATTAAAAATATATGAATTTGTCTCATTAATATACGATGAAAAAGAACCCGAATTAAATCCGAAATTCGGTATAATGTTAAATTAATTAACTCTAAAATGTTATTCAAATTAAAAATACAGTTCTGATTTGATCACCGTATATAAAAATTTTGTTTTAATATTTTCGGAACATTAACAGAGAACAGAGCATTTGTGTACATTATGTATGTATGTGCATTTAAAAAAAGTACAAAAACATTTTACGATAAATGATACATATACATAATATTTCATTTCGGTATTAATTTGTAAAAATATAATTTTCCGAAAATGTGACTACAAACAAAAATATGTATGTATCGAGTATAAAGAAAAAAAATAAAAATTAAATTTTATATAAAAATAAAAGGATTTTAGTCTTAATTTTTTGATGTTTTTATTAAAACACTAATTGAATTTCTTTGGGAAATTTGTAACAGAGAACAGGAAAATCATAAAACAACCCTAAAGAATTCGCACATTGAATTTAATTTGTCTGTAATTATGAATGGAATGGAAATAAAATTACTTGACGTGGATATATTTATAGCAAAATTTACGGAATAACATTCCTTTGTTCGACATTAATACAAAAATTTATATTACTAAAATTTTTGATTCAAATGCAAAAAAAAAAAATAAAAAAAAATTGAGTTATATTTTCTTTGTTAATAATAATTTATTGATAAGCTTATGGCCTATGGCACACATACAACTACGAGTATATGCACATGATGGAATTTATCTCTCATATTGTTGATAATTTTTAAATTTGAAAGTAAAAGTTTTAAATTTTTTTTTTGTCTTTGATCTTATATACTTTTACCTTATTGTATTCGCAAATTTCTGATGTTGTATTATAATGAGCAAAATTTTTTGGCATGATACATCTCGTACACTCATACAGTATTAAAATATTATTTGCGTGACTTTTATCATTGTAGAATTTTTCATTTTAATATATAAATGTACGTACAGATATTTTTATTTGATTCTATTTTTTCATTATATAGAATAACAAAATAAGATAAGCTTTCAAATTAATCTGTTAACTATTAATATTTTATTTTTGTTATTAGAAAGATACCTACCATACATTATATGTTTTCGTAAACAATAAATAAAATAAACAAAAATGTCGTCTGTCCTTCATTGCAAATAAAATAAATAAATACAATTTTTTTGAGTACGAGTATTTGAATATTTTGTGTTATACTTAAGTACTTATGTATGTATGTAATGAATTGTATTTAGATACAAAATGAAAACAATAACAATTTTATTTGTTTTTTTTTTATAATTTTATATTATTAATCCTTACATGTAATTATAATGTTTTCAGGATCAAATCAATTTTGAAAGAAAGTGAAAATTTTATAAACTAATATAGTTGTTTATATTCCTCTATCCTCCTCTACTAGTTTTGTGGACTGTTTACGAACATCTAAATTAAGGATGTTCAGAAATTATATTATTCAAAAATGCGAAATGCAATAGACATTCTTAAGCGTTCTTTTATACTAATCAACTACTGAAAAATTTTTCATTCATTTCAATTTTTATCGAATAAAAAATTAATATATTGTATGCGCATCAAATGGTAATTAATGTTTTTTTTGTTTTGTTTTTATATTTCCTCTTCACATAACACTGTTTTTTTTTCTGAAATTATACGTGTAAAACAAAATACAAATCTCCCCAACTATGAGTACATTTTTAGTGTAGTAATTATAAGTTGTCAGTTAAATTAAAGACAAGAAATGAAATCGACTCAGATTGTATTAGAATAATGTATTTACGATATTTTCAAGTACACATACGTAGATAT
Source organism: Villa cingulata (assembly GCA_951394055.1). NCBI lineage: Eukaryota > Metazoa > Arthropoda > Insecta > Diptera > Bombyliidae > Villa > Villa cingulata. The sequence continues at coordinate 24,936,504 of OX596024.1, read as the reverse complement.
ACCTATATGTACGTGCAAATAACACGTAAACATGCGATGTTTTACAAAGTGGCATTTATTATAAACAATATTTACAATACATGTATTTACATACAAATAAAGTGCTTTAAATAACATTTTAAATATGTATAATTTATTGCGCATTATTTTTTTTTTTTTATAATTTTCATGTTTTTATAGTTTTGTTTTTATTTTACTAAAATTATGCTGTTTTCTTTGAAAGTGGTATAAGTTCATTTTTGCCAAAAAAAAATGTTAGTTAATGATAACAATGAATACATGAATCCGGTATGAACATACCATGCGTTCGGTAATGTCAACTGCATAGCAGATGACAAATGTCGAAAGTTCGGTAATGCAGATTGCAAAGATCATACGTTCGGTAAAATCGATAGAATTAAATTTTTGATAAAAACCATGCAGATAACGCAGGTGATAATTATATGCTGCAATCTGCAAACATCAACGTGTCTAGGTTATGTAGAAAGTAAAAAAACTAATTGAAAACAAAGATTTTGTTTTGTTTTGTTCTGTTAAATAGTTTTGCTCGTTATTATCTCACATTTTGCATTAATCATAATTTATATAAATTTATATAAATTCACTTTCTCCATTATTTCACTTTAATTTAAAATTCACTCCAATTTATATTTATTTTTTCAATCCGTTTTTTTAATGTCAACTGTGCATGTTTGATCACACAAAAATCAAGTGTCTTTTGACATTAGTCAAATCAATCATTCAATCCATCAATTGACAATATTTTCGACATTACCGAACGCATGGATATTTTATCTATAAATAGTCAAAAAAAAAAATCTTTCAAATTTTTTTTTTATGAATTCACGTTCATGAAAATGATGGCCATGTTAAAAATGTCAATTGATTTTCAAATATGCAGGCAGTTTTTTTTTATTACAAATTTATTATTATTATTTTTTTTATTACAAACATGTTCGATTATCAAACTTGCAGCAGATAATTTTGATAATAGTCTGATTTTTTTGACAGTCAATAGTCATTTTCAAACATGTCATATGTATGTAATATTTCCACATAACAATAGCAATAGGTGCTTTCGATTTGGCACTTTCAAGTACTTGCGAGTAGAAAAGGTAAATGTCTGTGCTAAACCAGCTAATCATGAAAAATTTTTCAAGTAGCTGGAAGTTGATCAAAAGTAAATGCAAGTAGTTACGAATAATTTTTGTGTCTATCGTTTTATGAATTTATTCTAGACACATTTTAGTAGTCGCAAGTACTTGAAATTGCCAAAACGAAAGCACCTAACATAAAAATGAACTTTCAAAGAAAACTGATACTTATTACTCTTTTATTTTCAAATGTAGACAAATTTCAAATTATTTAAACAACGAAGTAAATGCAATTGTTTTTATTTTTTTCCATTTTTTTTTTCATTTATTCTTTTTGTTATTTTATTTTTATTATCTTTTTCTATTACTAATGCTACTAAATTTGGTATTATTCAACAACAAAAAATAAATAAAATAAATAAATGTTCCAGATGTATAAAAAAAAGAAAGAAATATATGTACATATACGCTAAGTATATAGAAAAACCCAGGGAGGAATGTATACGTTACATACACATACATAGTATGTACATATTTTCCTTATCTATCTACGTAGATACAAACGATTCGAGTATAAGATTTTAAAATTATTGAGCTTTTATAATTATGACAAACAAAACAAAAATATAAAAAATAAATACTTTACACTTTTTATTTTTTTTTTTAATTTTTCAAACAAACATAAATACTTATAAAATACTCGTATATGTATATGAAAATAATTTTTTGTTAGTGTGAAATAAAAACAAAAAAAAAAAGTTAAAGAAAAAAAAAAAAATATAATGTAAACAACTTATAATAAGAATAACATCTCATGAAACCAGTTTTTATTATTTATCATTTAATTTCAAGTTCGTTTTTTTTTATTTTAATTTTTTTTTTTTTATTAATTTCCACAAATAGATTATTAACCTTCAACATATTGTATTTATACTGTATTATTGTTTACAATATACATAATTGTGTACCTAATATACATTACATACGTAAATCGAACTGAATGAATAATAAAATTTAATATGAGTAGATATCTATATACATACAAAAGTAAAGTAAAGGTACTTGATAATAATCTTATCTATCAACATTTTGGAAAAATAAAAAAATATATATATGTATATATTTAAAAACATTAGTACAAAAAAAAAGAGTTAAAAATAAAAATGTATTTAATTTACAAAAAAATATATACTATACATTATATACAGTCGCAGTCATAAAAAATGTATCGCCATCTTTCTAAACATTCATATATTCATAAAATTGTGTGAGCCGTCGTAAATAAAGATGTGCACTATTAATCGACTGGGTTCCTCATTATTTCCTGCAATATTATTCTCTTTTAATTCACTCTTATTAAATATATTCGTCAATATAACTTGAAACTCAAGAAATGCGCATATAAATGCGATAAAAATATTATATCTCTTTTCTTATTTTGCCAATTTTTATCCCAATATACTGCGTCCAGACAAATCATGTACATATTTTATTGTACTGAAACAACATTTCAAGGCAAACATTTTCAAATCTTTTGAATTTCATATTAGTTTTCAAATTTTACACAAAAAAATTTCAATCAAAAAAAAAAAAGTAAAGAATGATTTAACAAAACTTTACTTACGTTTTTTTTTTGATTTGTTTTTTTTTTTGAAAATTCCAATTATAGGTTGGTAGCGCTGAATTTATGGCACCAGAAGTTGTTGATCTATTTGTTGGTGAAGCAAATTACTACGATAAACGATGTGATTTGTGGTCATTGGGTGTTATTGCTTACATTTTATTATGCGGTTATCCACCATTTTCTGGAAATTGTGAACAAGATTGCGGTTGGAATCGTGGTGAAAATTGTCGTACTTGTCAAGAATTGTTATTTGAATCAATTCAAGAAGGTAAAAAAAAAATTGAGAATTTTTATTTTATTTTTTATAAATTTATAAGTACCTATGTACATATATTCAAAATGATATAAACTTTTTAAATTTGCGATTTATATTTGTGCGTATGTGTGTGTGTAGGTCGATTCAGTTTTCCTGATTCTGATTGGTCTGAAATTAGTGAAGAGGCTAAAGACTTGATTAGAGGTTTATTAGTTAAGGAAGCTCCAAAAAGGTTAAGCGCTAAAGCAGTTTTAAATCATCCATGGATTAAAATGGCTGAAGTAGAGCCGGCTGACAGTTATAAAATGGAAAATCGTCGAAAAGCTCTTAAAACACCAGGCATTATTCGACGGTATGTAAAAATATTTTGGAAAGAAAAAATTTTAGCAGGATTAATTTCATTAAACATATATATATATTTTTTTTTTTCGTTTAAATAATTAGTAATCAATCGGCACGTGAATTATCACAATTTGCCGAATCCGCAATGGCTGTGAAACGTGTTATTCTACAACATTTCTCGATGCGTTATGATTATATGACAAAAGAACGTCCGAACATTTATCAAACATCTCGAACCGATTATAATAAGCAATCAACAACAACAGCTGCAGCAGTACCAGCGACATCAACAGCAACAGCGACAGCATCATCATCATCATCATCATCTGCAGTAGCAAAAATAAATATTAATGTTATAAACGGTGATATTATGAGAAACAACAGCATTGATGAAATTAATTGTGATAATCTAATAACAGTTGATAATAATAAAACAAATGATGATAATAATTGTGATGGTATAAATGATAATTTGAATGCAGTTGTTGCTAATAACGATTATTTTGATGATAATGATAATGATGATGATGATGATAAAATTGAAGAAGAAAATGGTACAGAAAATTTATTGAAAAATTATCTACATAATATTAATAATCTGAAACAATGTGATATGAAGAAAAATAATAATACAAACCACCATAATAATGTTAATAATAATAATAATAAAAATAATAGTAATAGCAATGGTAATAATTACCATCAAATGATAATGCAAGCGCAAGCTAACAATGATAATAATGACGATAATTATTATTATAAGAGAGATTCTAATAATTTTGTTGAAACTGAAAAAAAGAAAAATTACTATAAAGAAGAATATGAAGAATATAGAAATCATTATAATGAAATCGACGAAGATAATTGGCAGAAAGAACAAGAAGAGCAAGACCAACAACAACAGCTACATGAAAATGAAAGTTTTGAAGAAAATGAAGAGAAAAAACAACAGCAAACCGACGACGATAATCATACCGCCGCCAATAGTTATGATGATGATGATAATAATGCAATGATAATGATGGTGAATAATACACCAAGAAATAGTTTTAGTTATGAGACTGATGCTGATAGCGAAAATGACGAAGACGATGATGATGATTATGGTAATGGTGATGATAAAACTAAAAAATCATCATTAATATTATCATCAAAAAATAAATCATCACGCATGATTGATCAACAATTTGTTGATTGTGATTATGATGATGATAAATACAATATGTCATCATCATCATCATCATCATCATCATCAAATAATCATGTTAATAAAAATAAAAAGCACACAAATAATAAAACGTTGGACAGTATTTCTGAAATCAAAGAAAAGCTACCTGATTTAGAGGGAGATGACGAGACTGTTATTAATTGTACTAGTAATAATGAAGAAGATGTTATTATACAAAATGTAAAATCATTGACGATCCAGCAGCAGCAGCAGCAGCAGCAGCCATCGCTAACACCAACACCAACACCAACATCAGCATCATCAGTTGGATCATTTTTATCATTACCATCATTGATAAAATCATCTTTATCGACACAACAATTGATGACAGCAGCAGCCACTACCACATCATCATCAGCTACACCACCATCACGAAAATTTCAATCATTCAGAAAATGTGAAGATTATTATTATGATTCTGAAGAAAACGATGATAACGATAAAATGAAATTTGATAAGAAAATATATTCGAAACCATCATCAAATCGTCATAATAGCAACTCAAATTCAAATGGTGGTAATCATCATCAACGTACTAACAACAATCATTACAATTATAATAGCAACAATAATACTTCCAATGGATATCATCAAAAACAACATGAGAATAATTGGCGTTGTCGTAGCAATGATTCGGATGAAAGTCATCCGATAAGTTTCTCAAATTATCGTTCCGGTAAAAATAATCCAATACGTTATGGTAGTAATGCATATGGTGGTGGGGACGGACATTATCGTAATTATTATGGAAGTTATAGTACTGATACAATGAATAATTGTAAATTGAATATTGGAAACTATGGTGGTGGTGGCGGCTTTTATGGCAATAATACGAATGGATTCTATGGTAATGGTAATAAATCTGGTCGAGGAATTGAAATACGTAATTGGCGTAATGATTGCATATATTCATCAGCACGTAATTGTGGACTATCATCGACATCATCGAACAATAATAATGGTAGAAATGATAATATTGGTCATTCAACAAACGATAACGAATGTACAGTTGATAATAATTCAACAAACAGTTGTACCGGTGGCATTGGTCTTTCACCACCAAGTGAAAGTCTTTTGATGCAACGTCGTATGCGAATGATGGCAAATCGTAATGCAGCTGGTATAGAAATTCGTACACCACCAGCAACTGCTAGTGGTTAAAAATTTTTGGAATTTTTGGAATTTTTTTTAATTTTTATCTTTGTTGAAATTTTTAATAATAAAATACATATTCTACTGATGCATACAAACAAAGATAAAAATTAACAAAATTATTTGAAAAATTCAAATGGAATATTTTTTTTTTTTTTTGACCAATTAATTCTTTAATCGGAAGATTAATTATAATTTTCTTGTAATAAGTAAAAGATTTTCGTTTTTTTTTTCTCTATTTTTTTTTTTTGTTTCTTAATTGTTTAATAATAAATTTTAAACTTTATTTTCACTTTTTTATAAAATATATAAAAAAAAATTAAAAAAATTATATATATATACATATATCTTACTATTTGCTATTATCTATTATGTTAATACAATTGTCTATTAATGATTTCCTTTTGTTCACCATCGAGTTATGTAGTTAATTACTTAAGAAATTAAAAATAAAATTACTAAGAAAAGAAAAAAATTTAGAAGAAACAACGTGTTTTGTTTTATTTTTTTTTTCTTTCTCTGACAAAAATTGAAATAAAATAAATAAAAATAAAATTGTAATCTAAAATATTTCTTCAGTAATTAATTACTATTTAACTAAAATGTTACTATGTAATTCAATTAAATTTGTTTTTTTTTAAATTAAATACTAAATGAAATAAAGCTAAAAGAACAAGAAAGAAAATGAATGAAGAATGAAAATATAAATAAAATTTTATTCGAAATAAAAAGTTACAAATCACTTTTTTTTCTTCTTCTTCTTATTTCTTTAACTTTATTTTATTAACGTGTTTAATTAATTAATAAACTGATAATGGAAAAATTATAGTTTTTTTTTTTTTTCATAAAAAATAAAAAATCGAAAAGCCAATTTAAGAAAAAAAAATGAAAAAAATAAAAAATAAATATTTGTTCCAATGATAAAGCGTAAAAATAAGATGGGATAAATAAATAGTAAGGATGTTAAGTAATGCATAATGTTTAGTAGAAGAAAAAAAAGAAAATAAATATTATGAAAAAAACATGTAAGAAAAAAGTACACATACAAAAAATAAAAACATAAAATCAAAGAATTTATAGTGATGTATATTTTTTTTATTTAAAAAAAAAAAAAAAAAAAAGAAAAAAAAAAATAATAAAAAAGAAAATGAATATTAAACAAGAACAATAAAAAAAAATAAAACCAACAAATGAAATGTTAAATATAATAAGAGAATTTATTTTGTTGTAAAAATGAAAATGAAATATTAAAATATAATAATATGTCTATATGATTGATTGTATGAAAAAGATTTTTTTTTGTTTTTGTTTTTTAGTCCAACAACATAAATTAACCTATAAAATGTTAAAATGAAAATTTTCAAAAAAAAAAAAAAAGAAGAAATATATACATACATGAATGAGAATATGAGTTTGAAAGAATAATTGTATAAACTGAATGATATAGTATTTGTAAATTTGATTTACAAGAATTTTTTACCTTTTAAATTTTATCTTTGAATATTTTTTTTTTTTTTTTACGTGCGTCCTAAATAGATTTCATTTATTTGATGAAAGTATGGTAAGAAATGATTTTTAAAAAATTTCTTTCTAAAATTAATTATTTTTCTCTCTCAATTTTTATTAATTTTGCGTATGTTGTTTCGAGATTTGTGTGTGTGTGTATATATCATGTACTTATAGCCATGTAATTATAAAAAATCGTTTTTTTTTTTTAAAAGAAAAAAAAACAAATATATTTTGATTAAAACAAAAATTATTTTAAAATGAAATGTTAAAGCAGTCATATATGACTGAAAATTCAAAAAAAAAAACAAAAATATATTTGAATTATCGAAAATGGCCTATGTATGTATGTGCATACATTACCTATCAGTAAATTTATTTAAAATTTTGTTCTAAGTCTAAATTAATTGTAATTAATCCAAGTTTATTGGGTATCAACGTCTGTAGTTTTTAATTTAATACCGAAGACAGATCAATACATTAAATCGATAATCTAAATTAATTTTCCAGTCTGTCAACTTCAGTTCTGGATGATCTAATTGTACAACTGGATCATATTAATCTAGTTCTGTAAACTGGATTTACTTTGATAATTCGATTAACGGAGGAGAAAATATAATTTGACAGTTAAATTAAATATTAATTAAATAGAATTTATATTAACAAATAAGAAGTTAAAAAAAAGGGACTTGAATAGCTCGATGGTTGGGTGTCGGTCTTGTAATCTTGAGATCACGGTTCGAACCCCAGCCGGCGCGCTACTTTTGCCCAAGTCGATCATTAATTTCCCATCAGCAATGTACATCATTAACTGATTACTGATGATAAACTGGATGAGATATATATATGAGAGAAATTAATGATCGGCGGTGCCATAATAGACTGAGTATCCGCGTGCACTTTAATATACTATATACATTGTATTTATATAAATGTATATTTTAAAAGAAGAAAAGAAGTTAAAAAAAAAAAAAAAAACTAGATTTACTAAGAAGAAAAAGTTTAGAAAAAAGAAATCTAGATTTACAATCTGTCACATTATTTCTCGTTAATCTGGATTTCGAGTAATCTAGATTAATTTTTGATCTGTCTAAACTATATAATATCAAAATTTTACTAGTTTCTATGCTAACCTCTTCATATTTAATTTGAAATTTCGGATTTGATTCGAATTATTTTTAACGTATAAGCAAGAGAATGATTTCACTTTTTTATTTGTTTGCTTTGAAATTATTCTATACAATGCTGGCATATACATACATAGGTAAGGACGGTACTAAGGTCATACTGATCGTACATAAATTTAACATTCTGTTTTATATTTTAATAGAATAATTCTGAATATTGAATAGTTAACAACAACAAAAAAAAATTAATTAAAATCAATTTGTAAGAAATTCTACATCTACATTTTCTCTTTATGAATAAGAATAATATGTATGTTTCTGATATTGGCTGCGTCAGATTTTCTGCTAAAACTCCTACTGGCAGATATCTGCTTTTATTGTATTACCGCCTTAAAGTCAATTTAAAAATGAGAAAAATGCGAATAAATTAAGAGAGAAAAAGTAAGTGAAGAATGCCGATTCTACATTCAATTCAGTGACTTCAATTTCGACTTTGATTTAATGGATATGTATTAGAACTTCTACATTCAATGCACTAAACTAAAAAGTCGAAGTCCAAGTTGAAGTCACTGCATTGAATGTAGAAGCGGCATGGCATAATGAATGTGATGAGAATGAAAAAAGAGAAGGAAATAAAAATGATTTATGTTACTTTAGAAAATAAGAAAGATAGATAGGATATGATTTAATTAAAAATAAATAAATAAGTAAAAAATAAAAATAAAATCAAATTAGAACGTAAGAATCCCAGTGATGAATTGAATCAAGAATAAATTTGTATGCACATTTTTTTTTTGTTTTTTTATTGGTCGGAATATAGGAAAATTTTATGAAATAAAACACAGATTGTTTTAAAATTTTTCCGTCTATTGCCTAGTTTCAATAAAATGATGATCTCTACTAGCTATGTATCTTAAATGACGAAATATAAAACATATCAATATGTTATTTGATTTTTCGAAATTAAAATATACAGTGGGAAAAAAATAAAAATTTCAATTTTGAAATATTTATATTTGTGGACAAAAAAAATTTAATTCAAAAATCAATTTAAAAATTTTTTTACGCAAAATAAACAAATTGCAAATTAATTTGATTTTGAAAAAAAGAAACACAAGAAACAATTGTATTTTTTTCCCTTTTTTAATTACAGAACATAACTGTGTTTTATTTCCTATTTTTCAAAAAATAATAATAAAACAACGAAGCGGTGATAAAAAAACAAAAAAAACAAAAAATTGTAGTAATTGTATATGATTGATAAAAATGTTTCTAATGATGATGGAGAAAAATAAACAGAATAAAATAAAAATAAAATAATAAAATATTGTTAAATAAAAAAATTAGAAAAAGAAAATGAAAATTTAGCTAAAAAAGATATAAAAACAAAAAAAGGGGCTTAAAAAAGAACTTATTTCTTTTTTAATTTTTATTATAAGTGAAATTTGATGAGGAAAATAAAATAAATATGAAAATCTAGTGTGAAGATGATGAATGATGCCTACAACAAATAATAATAAAAACAAAAATAAAGTAAGTAACTTAAAATAAAATCAAAGTTAAAAGAAAAACAGAAAAGAAAAATACTACGAGTAACATTTAAAGAAAAAAATAATAATTTTTAATTTTTAAGTACGAAAAAAAGAAAAAAAATAAAATCTTTTTATATAAAACGAAAAATAAAAAATGAAGAGAGAGAGAGAGAGAGAGAGAGAAATAAAGAAAGAGAAAAAAAATGAGCGAAAATTTTTGTGTAGAATTTGATACGAGTCGAATATGTAAGTAAGTTGCATAATAAGCATACAACAACACGAAATACCTAATTATAATTATAATGAATAACAATAATTGAAAAAAATTGAAGTAAAAATCAGATTTCGATATAATTTATGTGTGCGTTATGAGTATTATAATAATGTACAAGATACAATAATTGGATACAGAGGGCTGTTGAGTTTTTATTTTTCTTTCCATTTTTGTTTTGTTTTTTAAAGAACACATAATGTGTAAATTTTCCTAAAATTATATTCTTTTCGTATTTTAATTAATTATTGTTCCTTTTTTTCTTTTTATTAAGTTGCAAATCGGTTAAGAGTTGTCTAACGTTCAGCAGTAGCTCTACGCTCTTAATCAAATTCGCTTTTTTTTTTTTTTGTAAATGCAATCAATTTGTGTGCCATACCACTCAGCAATCTCTAAACTAAAAGTTTAATAATTTTTAATTTTTTTTTTTTTTTTTATTTTTATTTTATATTTTTATATGATGTACATACTAACCTATTATGAAAGATTAGATCGAAAAAATTTTTGATTTTAATTTTTGTTTTAAGGAAGAATTAAAATAATACTTGCCCATTTCTTGAAAGTTTCACATAATGTACGATGAGTATGCAAAAAAACAAATCAAAGATTACTTCCGAAAAACCACCGACTATAGTCAAAGATAATTTTATTTTCAATCAAAAAAAAAAGTCTCAGATGGTATTTAATTTAATTTTTTTTTCCTTTTTTAATGTACGGATAATATACGCATTTTCATACTACTTACAACACAACTACTATCATTATATGTATGAGTATGTAATGAAATAATGATGACTAGTGACCTAGTGATGTATTTTTTTTTTTTTTAAATAAAATATGTTTTAAGAAAAAGAAGAAGAATAAAAAACAACATTCCGCTGTGATTTTTGTATTTAAAGTTGAAGATTATTTTGTAAATTTTTGTTTCTTTAAGAAAAAAAAAACTTGTTCTCATGCATGCCTTTTTTAATAGTTATCCATATTTTTTTTAATTTTAATTTTAATTTTATGAGAAAAATTGTTGAAGAGGAAAACAGGAAATTTTTTTTAAAATTTTGATATCCGAAATAAAAAAAAATGTTCTTAGTTGCCGTAAATATCTGCACGAGTTTATCTCTCATAACTTTCATTATCAAAGATAAGGCCAGACAGAATAAAGTCATTTGAAAAATTTAACTTTTGATATACTGGTTTCTAAAAATTCTGTTAAACGAAATAGAGCAAAAATCTGTTGAATATGCAATGCAAGCAAATACATTCTATTCATATATCCAGAAATAGAAAGATACAAATGATAGAACCTAACTTTGATAAAAGAAAATTAAAACTTTGAGAAAAGCTGACATTAAAGGCAGCTTTTATGTTTAATACAATTACTCTGTTTTCAGCCTATATAAATTCATTAAATTAAAATCAGAGTACGGGGGAGTCAAGAGTAAATAATTTTTTGGCTATGCAGCTTTATTTTAAGTGGTGGGTACTACGACGTCGACTACGATACGAGTAGAGTAGATTATACTAAATTTCATCAATGAATCTTGAAAGGAAAAAATATTCAAGTTCCATTTGTAATTTGAGTGTCACCTGTCGTATAATAAATAATCGAATTTTTACTTCAATTTTTTCAAAAACGATAATAAAAAAAAAGACTAAAAAATTAAAAAAAAAAGATACAAAAAAAAAAATATCAAATAAAAATTATTTATTAATGATAAATTTTTTTTACAATTACATACCTAAATATAATTTTTTTTTTTTAATTTTTAATAATTATAATTAACAAATATTAATTTGCATATTTTTTGAATGAAAAAAAGTTATAAAATATATGCACACACACCATTTATACACAATCATGTAAATGAGTTTGTGATTAATGAAAAAATGAAAAAAAAAAAAAAAAAATAAACAAAAATAATTGGAAATAAAACACAAAAATTAAAAACAACCAAATAAAAAAAAGAATCAGAATAAAAAGTTAGTTAAAAAAAATTTTTTTTTTTTGGTAAAAATATAAAATAAATAACGAATAAAATTATGAAGAAAAGAAAATAAATATCAAAATAGCAATTTGGTAATTACGAGTACATTATTACAAAGTGATATAAATAAGTACACATAACTTTTGTATTACAAAAAATTAAAAAAAAAAAAATAAACTAAAAATTATAGTTATCAGAATATTGTAAAAAGAAATTTATATTTAGAGAATAACGCTTTGTAAATGATGATAATACGAACGAATACAATCATTAAAATGAAGAGAAAAAAAAAATGAATAAGAGTATTCACTTAATGCAATAGTAAAAGGCATTGTAAACCGAATAAAACGTGTATATTTGTATGTACATGATTTGAACGCTTTTATAAAACTGTATGAAAAATTTTTTACACGAAGCGAAATGAATTCCGCCTTTTGGTCCTAATTACTGTGGCGTAGAGAAATGTGTAATTTAACATGCCTTTAATAATATGTAAATAAAATTTTTAACAATAAAAATTACAGAAAACTTCAAATACTACTGAATTAAAGAAGATGTGTCACAGTCACAGTGCATTTCCCTGCCATCGCACAATTCGGGCGCAACTGAAGCATAAAATCACTGATCAACAACTAACAAGATGTGACACTCTTTTTTTTTTTAAATTTACCAAAACACATAAATATTTAAAAATAATAAAAAAAATCAAAATTCAATTTACAAAAACAGTACAGAATTAATGTACTTATTTCAAATCCATATTTCCAAATCCATATTTATTTAAGAAAAGATACAAAATAATATATAAATGTGAGCAATACAATCATATTGTACATGTATACGATTTTTTCACAATGCATTTTTAAAGGCGATCTGGAACTTTTTCACTGTGTTAGTACTGTTTAGGTAGCAATGTAAATCATAGGGAAAATTGAAACTGATACGCAAATGTTTACATTTTTTCATAATGTATTTTTAAAGGCGATCTGGAACTTTTTTTTTGACTACCTGTCGCGTCATTATATCAAGATATAAGGTGATTCATATAATTTCTGAGAATTTTGAAGACAAGAAAAAGTTTATTTTGTTCAGCTATATATTAGAGTAAGAATTTATTTTATAATTAAGAAATTTAACAAAAATGTAAAAACATTTGATAGCAAACACAAAATTTTAAGTGTAATGCATTTATAATTAATTTTGTTCATTTTAGATTAAAAATTTTAAATAACAAAATTTGTACTTTTTTTAATGAGTATACCCTGTAATAATGTTACATTTTTTAAAAAGGTTGGTGTTTCCATTCCATTTTTTTGTCCCTTTTTCTTACAAAGGATGTTAATTACTATCGACTTTTAGCAAAACCGTTAAGGCCGAATGCATAACGGGACAAAGGTCATGAGAAATTTTTGCTAACACGTGCTCAGTGTCACATCTTATTATAGTGGTTGATCAGTGCATAAAATATACATATATGAATTTTACATTTCTTCTTCTTGCGAATAGATTACTACTACTGTAAAATCCAGATCGGGATGGCTCGTTGTCGCTGAAAAATAGAATAGAATAGAATCTATTTGGGCGACAGCGACAGCGTAAAGTTCAGCGTAAAAAGTCCCATTTAATTACTGTATACTCTGTAATATAATTATATAATATATAATATATATACGCTGTTGTCGCCGGAATTATGCGATGGCGGTCACTTTATGTGTAAATTCACTCTAATACGAGTTTGTAATTTTAAGTGAATACTTTTAATAACTTTGAAGAAAAAAGAAAAAAATACAATATTTACCTGTTTTTAAGGAATTTACACTGTATAAGAACAGAATAATAATAATATGATAATAATAAGAAAAAAAAAACCAATTAAGAAATTTATTATTTTTTAGTTTTTCTTTTCGTTATGATTATGTAAAATTGTAAAATTTATCATTTTATACGAATAAATAAAAAGAATTTCATCAAAAAAAAAAAAAAAAAAAAATTGTAAAGAAAAGCTTACCAAAAAATTTTTATTAAGAATTTTTCTAATTTGATCATCATTTTAAGTTTCTGCCTGTCAATGTTGTCATACGGTTGTCTGAAATTAACGAATATTTGGTAGACGTCAATGACAATACTCCCAACATTTTTGCAGTTGTTGCCGAACTACGAATAGTGTTAGTCTAAGACAAGCCATAAGGTAGTATGAAATTTATCTAGCATCAATTAATGGCGGTTGGTGAATACAATTTAGGCAGTCGTAAATTTATCTTGATTGGTGAATATGGGCCTAAATAAATCAGATTTTTTCAGAGCGATTCTCAGTGCGCATTAACGTTAAGGCGAAGTGAAACTAAAGCATAATAATCAAGGTAAATATCTTGTAAATCTATAACCAGACAGATAAACAAGTGAAAAGAAATGAAAGAGTTTAATTCATGCAAATGTCAGAAGTTCAAAAGTGCACGAAAATTGTTAAAAATTTTAACAAAAATAATTAAATAAATTTGATTTTTAAATAAGAAATTTTTATACAAACTGTAGTTAATTATAGTAAATTTGTTTAAATATTTTGTTTTTTTTTTTTTGTAATCACTTTATTGTCATTTGCTAATTAAAATTATTATAAATTAAAACTAAAATAAATTAATAAAAACTTTTGTTTTATATACAATATTTATATAATATAATAGAATTATTTTACTTTTATTATTTACTATTTTATGTTTCCTTTACTTTACTTTACTTTACTTTTTTTTAGCTTAATTTTCAAAGCAAACCTATATACCATTTTTATGAATCATGTTTTTTTTTTTTTTTATTTCGTATAAATTTAAAAGCTTTTTAAATGTTTCTTAATTTAAATAACATGCTTTTTTTTTGAATATTTTTTTTTTTTTAATTTTATAATTTATATATTTTTTGTTCATTTCGTATGCATGATACTATTATTTTTTATTTAATTAAAAATTAAATTAGTGAAAGAAGGGCAAAATTTCGGAAACTTATTGATAACACTGTAAAAAATAACTAAACTAATATGAATACTGTCTTCATATATGTATACTCATGCTAACGACAATACGACGAACATTGTACAATGCAACTGTTTGTGTATGTATCATCAATAATATTCTTGATGTGTTATTTACTCTTTTTCACAATAGTACGTTTCGAAACATTTTTGAATTTATTTTGTGATTGTAATAAATTGTAAATGAAAAATGCTTCAAAATTTGTAAATATACATACATTGTACACAAATACAGTAATAATTATAAGTTTCCGAATTTGCCCGAAATTCTAAATGCTCTTACAATTACATGATCGATACTCGTAATTTGGTCATTCATTATTTTTTTTTTTTTTTTTTTTTATTTCTTATTATGACTCCACGTGACATTACATACATATACATATATTTAATATTTAATTTATATATTAATAATTTTGTTTACTTTATTATTACTATAAATATAAGGTACTTATTATAAACAAACAATTTTTTATTTTCAGGAAATTAATTATAATATTAATGACAATTAAGTAAAATGTTCGCTAATTACATATTTATTTTTCAATTCGTCACTATGTGATCAATTTTATTTAAATAATTAATTAATTTTATTTACGAGTTACGAATGACCAAAGTAAATGTTTGCATCGACCATGAAAGAGCAGAAGATTCTGGTCATTTATTTTGTTGTTGTTGTTGTATAGTCGATGACAATGTTCGTTGTTGTTCCTGCTGTTGTTGTTGATTTGTTGTCACTTGTTGTTGACTAATATTCGATTGTAGTCTTGTGTGATGCAGCTGCTGCTGCTGTTGTTGTATAGTGTTTGTTGGTGGAGCTGGAGCTATGCGTACTGGTTTGGATCGTTGATGATGATGATTTAAATTTGATGATGATTGTCTTCCACGATTTCGGTTACTTTTTGTTGTTGTTACTAAAGTTGTTGTCGTTGACGGTTGTTGTGGCATTGTTGACATACGATCCAATTCAGTCATTGCTTCTTGAATGGCACGTTCTAATTGTGAATTCAATTTTCTGCTCCTACATTTTTTTTTTAATGTTTAAAATAAAAATATTTCATGTGAATTAATTTTTTTTTTCATTGTAATATAGAAATTTAAATTTTTTGAAATAAAAAAATTAAGAGAAGAATAGATAAAAATCAATAATTTATATTTATATATAATATTAAGGACCTAACATTCTTTTTTATTTAACTAAACTAGATAATTAGAATTGGCCAATGCGATATGGATTTCCTTAATAAATTTAATTTTTTCATTCAAAAAATTGAGAACAGTTAAAATTATTCAAAATTCTAACTGTTTCACAATTTCATTTTTCACATTTTTATAATGTAATGTCTAATGTTTTTCTATAGAATGCCTATTTTTTCCAATAGAAAATAATCAAAATATATTTTTTTTTAATTATTATTAATTTTCCTTCAAAATATTTTAGACAATAAAATTATGTTTTTATTTTATTTTATTTTTTTTTTCTTTATAGAGAAATACTATACGTAAATGTATGCATAAAATTTTAAAAAGTAAGTTAAATTCTCACTTTCTAGTATCCTTTTGTGCTTTATGGTGAGCCTCCAAGCCTTCTGATAAACTTTTTAATGAACTGATAGCAACAAGTTCAACGTTTGGTCGACAACCAAACCATTGTACCCATGTAGAATCTGATGGTGTACAGACTCCATCTGGAGGATTTACAATTTTACCGGGCCAAGCTGGATGACCACGGGCAGCACCCCAAACTAATTCACCAATACAATATGATGATGTAATTAATTGATTTTGAATAATACTATTACTATTACTACAGCCAGCGGCGCTAATACATCCACCATTATTATTGCCACCATTATCAACTCCTCCAGATAATATGGAACTAATAGCATTATTACTATTATTACTATTATTTACATAATTATTATTATTATTATTTCCATTTTTTGATGTTGTTGTTGTTGAAGTTGCTGAAGTTGTTGGTGAATTTGTCGGTGATTCTATATTATAATACAATTTTTTTTTCAAGATTGTTTTTTTTTTTTTTTTTTGGTTTTTGTGGGAAATTTATTTTATTTTAAATTCATTTTTCGAAAAAAATTTTTTAGTAAAAAATAAATTATTTATAAGAAAAAAAAAACAAAGATTTTATTTTATTTTTGTGATGAAAATTTTATGATATGTTATGATGATATGAAGATTATACATAATTTAATTTATAAATAAAATGAACATTGAAAAATGAAATATTAATATATATATACAGAACTTAGAAGCCAGCACCTAAGCACATTTACATTTATGTTATATATTTTTTTTATGTATGTATTGTATTAGATTTGCATTTTTATCTACATATTTATTTACATTTTTTTTTTTTAGAAAAAAAAATCATCAAAGAAAATTTTATACATGTTAAATTAAAATGAATGAATAAAAAATTATAAGAATTCATTTTAATTTGTGTACAATTTCTATGGTAAAAGGTAAAAGAATAAACATATTTTTTTTTTCAATATTAATATCATTAAAAAAAAAAAGAATAGATTAGATTTTTCGTAGGTAGGGCTTCGAAAATTTTATAATCTGACAACACTAGAAAATTGTGTAACAACTATAAAATGTAAGAAGAACAAAATCAACTTACTCCGCCCCATCCCCCATATTGGGCACCCAACTAAACTGCTTCAGAGCATTTCGAAAATAATTATTTACAAACTTTCAAAATATTTTTTAGATATAAAAATTTAAAATATTCATTTAAATTTATGCCTCCAGCCGTTCAATAACATTTCAAAACACTTTACAATGTTAGTCAATATCATTCCTAATCCTTTCACATATCTCCATATCCCCCCTCTAACTGACGAGGCATCGAAATTACAGTCTAGTTTGAATTTATTTTTTAAATATTATCAAAATTAATAGAATATGTTGTGATTTTTTTCATTGTATGTAGCAAAGAATTAAGAGAATACATATAATATTTTTTTATATTTAAGTGGACACAGATGCTAAGTAGTCCATTATGGCAGCCCAATCAATAATTCTATTATTAGTTATATCATCCAGTTTAGCATTATATACAATTAAACTGGCGTACTAATATAATTAATGATCGCCTTGGGCGAAATCTGTACTTTATGCGTACGAATCTATCATAATTTAAATAAAAACAAAATTGAAAAGAAAAAATCTGTGGTGAAAAATCTGATTCATTTTCGTTACAATAAAAAACGTTTGGATACAATTTCATCTTAAAAAATGTCTTCACTTCAGTTTCGATGAGTCAAAAATAAAAAAAAAAGAAGTATATGTACTCCAAAATGATTAAAAAAAAATTTTTTTGAAATTATAAACTGATAGTTATAAAGATTTATTAGCTTCTTTTGTATTAAATAAGCGTAACATAAAAAAAAGTGAAAAAATATACATACATAAAGATACAGAATTTACCAAAGAATTTTAACAATATTATTGTATGAACAAATTTAAAGAAATGATCGCAGCCTTTGAACATTGAACGATTAAAGCTATGCCCTAAATTTAGTTAAAATGTAAATTTAAATTATAGCCAATTCCATATGATTGTAATGTAACAGAAAAATAATAAACTTTAAATTAAAATTAAAATTAAATACACATTTGAAACAAAATTCATGCAGAAAAAAATTGAAATCAATTAAAGTTAAAAAATTAAACGATAGAATATATGAAGAGATGAAATGATTTTATTTTATTTTTTACGCCACGTCTACACTTAACGAACGAATGTGTTCGAAATGTGAATTGAGTCTGAAACTGAGTAATATGATTACAAAATTTTTTTTGCTGTTTTCTTGGATATTATTAAAATGTTGTAAAACATTCATGCACATTCGTTTATTAAGTGTGAACACGGCTAAAAATATTTATTTTGTGTTTAAAAAAAGAAATGAATTTGAAATTTACTTATCAATATTTACCATGTGAGTCTGGTTTCATTTGGCTCGATATATCCGATGTGGTGAATTGTGGTGGAGTTTTAACTCGACGAATTTTTGTATCTGACGATGATTTATAAATTTTATTCGAATTTTGATATGCAGTATCTGAAATTTGGTTTTTATATTTTTAATTTTTTATTTAATAATTTTAATAAAAAATTAACGAAGTCAAAACAAAAAAAAACAAAAAAATAAATAAATATTTAAAAAAAAAAAAGGTTTAACTACCACTACCATCATAATCAGTTGTTGATGGTGATTGTGCGCTATCTGCAAGCGATACTACAGAATCTGGTTCTGAGCTTGATACACATTGCACCTATTTGCAAAATAATAAACGATAATGTTTGAAAAATTTATGAAATTAAAATTAAAATAAAGAAATTTTCATTTTACCATATCACTTCCTCTGCTTCGTTCGCTTGGTGGTCGAACTGGACTTCGTGGACTATGCGTTGTAGTATCTGGTGGACTAGTTGCACCTTGAACTTGATTTGAATGCGATTCGACTATACTATCACTGTTGCTCACTACCACTGCTGATTGCTGTTGTTGTTGTTGTTGTTGGGTTTGTGGTTGTGGAGATTGTTGGACTATAGTCGTGTTTTGTTGAACAAATGTTGTCGTTCCAGAATTCGATTGTGGAACAACTAAACCAACTGGAGCTCCATAAATTTGACCAACTGGACTCATTTGGTTATTTCCGCTAACTATAAATTGTTGTCCTGAACCGTTTGGCGAAAGAAAACTTTTATTTTGTGGACTGGGAGCTCGCAATACCATTCCTTGAGGTGTTATTATACCTCCACATGATGCTACATTCTGAATTTGTAATAAAGTTGTAGTCTCTGGAGTGACTACTAGACCTGCAGGCACCAATAATTGTTGGCCAATTAAATTTACTGGCTGAATAATTTGACCGTTTTGGAAAATGATTTGCTGTTGGGGGGCACTAGTTTGAGTATTTTTATTCACAACAATTCCTTGTAACCCCGGACCTATTTGAAATCCTTGCGTAGGATACTGAGATGCTATCTGTACAACAGTTCCTTGTTGTTGTTGCGTTTGTGTTGCGGACTGTGATACTGCAGTATTTGTTGCTGCTTGCAATGTTGGAGATTGCTGTGGGGATAAACTAGAAGGAGTCGACGGTGAAGAACCGGCACTACATTTTCGTTTTTTCGCTCTTCTCTTGGAATCCGGTGATGATAAAATAATTTGTCTGTGTTGTTGTGGTGGTTGTTGCTGAATAAAGGTTCTGTGACCGTTTTCTTGATTCACAATTTGATTAACCATTTGACCGTCTACTGTTGTGAAATTCGGTTGAATTACATATCCACCATTTGGTAGAGTATTCAATACGACTGTTTGCTGACCAATAATTCCTCCATTACTTGGAATTATATTATTCGAAATAACTTTTGTACCACCAGATGTCATTACATTGGAACCAGGTGCAGAGTTTTGTATTACATTCGCTGCATTCGCTGTTATTATGTTCTGTCCATTCTGTTGGATTATATTCGAATTATTCAAAATTACTGGCTGCATGTTATTCGATGAATTCACAATGAAATTTTGATTACTATTGGCCGTAATCAAATTATTCGATGACTGAATTAAATTTTGTCCACTCTGAACTAATCCAGAATTTTGTATTACTAAGCTACTGCCAGGACTTTGGATTAGATTTGTTGTTGTAGACGTATTCGATTGATTATTTAAAACCTCAACACTATTTCCAATCAGTTGGGCATTATTCATAACTGTTGCTGTATTTGGTTGATTTTGTATCAATACACTTTGCTGGTTGTTTACCATCAAATTACTTCCACTGGGACTATTGATTATCACTTGGTTCGATGATTTGTTGGATTGACTAGGCATCACAATTATTTGTCCGGTAGATGTCATAATTAATTGATTCCCTGGCTCTCTAACTACTGGTTGTAATTGAAGTCCAGAAACTGGAATTATGCTACCAGGACTAAGTTTCTGCGATTGATGAATTATTTCATTATTTGGTTCAATAATGTTCACTGTCGTCGGTTTATCACTGACTGACGTTGTTGCTGTTATAGTTTTACCTGCTGTAACTGAAGTAATTGTGTTTCTAGCCGTTGTGTGAGACGTGGCGAATACATTTTGTTGTTGACTTTTACTGAAGTTCGGTTGTACGATGTTGTGCACAGCAACTGATGATGATTTTACTGTTAATTGTGACACATCCGGAGATTTTGATGGAGAGGAACATGGATGTGGACTATCATTACTTGTAGAAATGGCACCGACTTGTGGTGGCCCCTTACTATCTGGGGTATTTCTATTATCCGGTATACAACGATTAAATGTTGTGGTACTTGAAGGAACAGGAGATCCTTGAGTTGCAGGAATTTGTAATTTTTGATCAGAAAAATTATTACTTGGTAATTGTTGTTGTTGGTAATTTGACAATTGCTGTTGTTTTCTTAATGATTTCTGAATCTGTTGATTCTGACGAAATAAAATATTATGTTGTTGGATCTGCTGTTGTAGCTGGATTTGTTGTTGTGGTTTTAGAGACACAATTGCATTATCACAGTTCTGTTCAACTTGAACCATACCATTCGGAAAATGAGTAACTGTCTGACCTCCAATACTTGTGGTAGTTGGCTGAGATATTAAACTGTTTGTTCGACAAATATCCTGTTGCTGTTGTTGCTCATCAGTAGTCTGATACTGTTGCATTGAAGTTTCTTCAATCGAAATTTGTTGCTGTGGTTGACTAGAAGAAACGTTTGTAATAATTTGTTGTGTTGGAAAATTTGCACTTATTTGTTGTTGCTTTTGACCATGGATTTGATTCGAATTCGATGAAATATTTTGTAAATTCCTATTATAATTTAAACCGCCTGGATTTATTACATCTGATCTATTAGCGATAATGTCAAGTGATTCTGATTTAATTTGACCTTTTTCTTGTTGCATTTGATACACACTTTGTGAAGAGTTTGAATAGTATTTACCAGTATTCGGTATATAATTGATTTTTTCCATTTTACTATTCTCTACACTTTTTATATCTTCTGATGATGAGTGGTGGTAAATGTTTTGAGTTTGCGTTACAGTCAATCCTTGTTCACTAGTTTTCAATGCTTTTAAATCAGGTCCTCTACTCAAAGAAATTTCATCATTACTGATCTGTTTGCCGCCAATAATAAAATCACTTTCTGATACATTATCATTCGTTTCAGGACTCTGAACTACATTCAATATGGAATTATGTAAAATGGCGGTTTGATGATCTAAATATCCAGTTGGATCATCTCTGAAATTCGGTTTTTTCTTAGCTGTAGATCCTTGGGATGATATAGTACGAGTTTTAGCAAAACGTGTCTGGATATTATGATGACCTTGCCATGGCGGAGTCACATTTTGTCCACAAGTAACAACTTGTGATGAAGTTGATTGTTGCTGCTGCGACTGCGACTGTGTTTGCTGCTGCTGCTGCTGCTGCTGACATAAATGAGACTGAGGTAACGGCGGTACACGTTCATTACTATTGTCTCTTAAATACAATAATGACTCAGTTGTTGTAGAACTAGCTAGAACTTGTTGATTTTGTTGTTGTTGTAATTGAGACATACTTTGACTACCAACTTGTTGCTGTTGCTGCTGCTGTAAAATTGAATTTTTCCGCCATGGCGGAGTTTTTGATATCATCACATTTCCAATTTGTTTTTCATCAACTTTCACGGATAATCTTTCAATTTGTTGTTGTTGGTGATCCTGCTGTTGCTGTTGCTGTTGTTGTGATCCATCTATTTTCTGTTCATGAGCTGTTGGATATGCAACACTTGAAATCAATTGCTCTTGTATTTCTTGCTGCTGTTGCTCTTGTTCCATTTGAGTGACTAGTTGAGAGCTCATTATTTGCATTCTATTATTTTTATTATTATCATTATTTTTGTTATTATTATTATCATTTGTATTATTATTATAATTATTATTTTTATTATTTATGTTATTATTATCTTTATTATTATTATTGTTATTATTACTATTTAACGGGATCACTTGACTAGATTGCATTACATTACCACCAGAATAAATTGCTACTGAATTGCATTGTGTTGTTGTCGTTGGTGATGTAGATGTAGATGATAATTTTCCAGAAATTGATAGATCGCTGCTGAATTTACGTTTCTTGACATCTGTTGTATAGAAAACAATATTAAATAAAATAAAGATGAATAATTGAAGGTGCTTTCATAAATTCAAGCTTGCCGCAATAGGAAAGTTCAAAACTCAACGTTACAAGAAAATTGTGCGTAAGTTCTGAAAACATTTTCAACTAATTGAACTGTAAATTTTAAAGAATTAGAAGCAGAAGTGTACTGCCATTGTCATTTGTTGGTTTTATTTTGATATTTTATAAGCATATGCATGTAAAATAATAAAAATAAATAAAAAAAATTATTCATAAATGCAAGTAATCTTGCCAGTAAATTAACTACTTGGTATAATGCTTCCACATTCACATACAAGACAGTACCACAAGTAAGCTTGAATTTATGGATGTGCCAATCAAAAATTTACCTATTATATTTTGTTGTTGATAATCCATATATTTTCTTTGATGCACACAAAACATACAAGATCTCGATGGTAATCCATTCTCAAGAGGTATATGTAATGGTATATTGGGAACCTGACAAAAAAAATATAAAATAAAAATAATTTTTTTCAAACAAAAACAGAACAACAAATTAAGAACCAAAATTTGTAAAGAAAAAGCAAATAATATTCTTATTAAAAATATTCGTTATAATACTAACCTGGGGATTAAAATCGAAAAAATATTCTGGTCTCAAAGGGCAAGGAAGTCCACATTTACAAGTACCTGGCGATAATAGATAATTTTCTATTTGTCCGTGATTCCTTAAAGATGCACCACTCGGACTATAGGTAAAAAAAAAATTATTTATTAAAATTAAAAATAAATTGTAAATTTTTAATTTTAATTATTCTTGTAAATTTATTCATTGCGCAATAAGAATTGCTTTCTTTATAAAATGATTCATTAGAACAATTCTACATTTGGGTTATTTTTTAATTTTTCAATTGTATCATTAAAATATGTAAAAGTGAAATTAAAAAAAAATGTAATGACCGATACCTGATATCGGTGTACATCAAGAGCAGATAGAATATTTAAAACAAAGGGGGTCCCGGTATCACTTCGAGTGTTTAGCCAACGGCAGCAAAATTAAAATATAATTTATGTACCAAGAATATTAATAAAAATTGATCAAAAATAATAAGGATGATCAGATTTAAATACACAAATAATCCGACAAGATGCGAAGAACATTATTTTAGTGCTTCATGTTCATACATATTCATATTCTTTTTTTTTAGGCAATCCTTTTTTGGATTGATCACATTATAATGTGTAATATCAACGGTAATATGTAGAACAATAATATGGCCAAAGAAAAAACACGATTAGGAAATCAAACAAACAAACAAAACATGAATTTCTTAACAAAAATTAATTTGTTTTTTAAATTTCTGTAAAATATAAAATTTAAAATTAAAATGAATTTTATTTCACCCCTTTTTGGAATCATGTCATGTGTGAAAAATATGTAGTCAAGAAAAATGCATTTTCTTGTAAATTAATCACTCATATTTTGTCCTTTAATGTATACACATTACATGTACATAATTACATTTATATTCTTGCATAAACATAAAAAAAATTGAAGGGAGATGTGGTGAGTGGTGGTGACTCATTTTTGATGGTTAATATTTTTTGAAAGGCTATGTAAGTAGAGGAGGAGAGATTAAAACTCAAATTTTTGTGTTATATTTTACAGTCAAGTTGGTCTAGTGTTATAAATCGTAGATCGGAGGGATACAAGAAAGGTATGGGTAGGTAGACAAGAGATATAGTCGGAGGTAGGGAAGGCAAAAAAATTGAACTTTTTTTAGATTCTGTTGCTAAATGATTATTTAATTTATACTGAATTTTATAGGGCAATCGGAAGGTGTGGGAATGGGAAAAATGTGAATTGTAATTTATTTTAATAAAATAACATTTAATTTTGATAAGAATTGCTTATTTCTATGGAAAAAATTTGTGAGAAATCAAATGAAAAAAATTTTAAAAGATAAATTGATTTAAAAAAAAAAATCCATGCAATTTTTTATATTTAGCACTTACCTAACATAAATTACTTCGTTATTCGAAATCAATCTTCGCCATTCAGGTGTCACATTAGCATCATTCGTCATTATTTGTGTTTGTCGACGATGCTGCTGTTGTTGCGATTGTCGTTGAGATAATTGATGATGTTCTTGTATTAAATTATTATTAAAATTTTGCTGTTGTTGGTGCGAAATAATTTGATCAGTTACTTGATTTGATCTTATTGGTGTAATATGTGTATCATTATTATCATTACTGTTTAATACAACATCACTCGCAACTGATCTATTACCAGAATTTCCAATATTCAAATGTTGTTGTGAAACATTGACACCGACCCGCGGTACAAAAGTGGTATGACGATTATGAATTCCACCACCACCAGTTATATTTTGTGGTGTGGCTGTGGAATCATGAAATTGTAAATTAATTACATGATGTTGCTGTTGCTGTTGTACGGAAAGTAAATTTTGTGATTGTTGTAATGATTTTTGTTGTTGTTGATGATGAAAATTATTTATCGTTAATTGTCCATCAACAATTGTTGTTGATGAAGATGATGGCACCATTTCTCCAGTTACAATTGCGGAACCTGAAGACTGAGACTGAAGCGTTCCAGCGCTAGCCGAAGCCATTCTTTATAAGATATTTTAATCTGATCTGATTAGAAAATAAAAATGTAACTTTTCGCATTTAAAAAATTTGAATAGATAATTTTCATAATAATATAATAATTCATGTAATCTAAATTATGAAATAAAGTAGGTATGTAAAATTTTTAGACTTTACAATTGAATAATTAATTTTTATAATTTTATTTTAGAGAATTGTAGTATTTTCCAAAATCAGCTGACTATTATTTTACACCTACATTCATATCAGTGTAACATAAACAACAATTTATTAAACTATCCTCCAACTCCAAACCATCCAAACCCAAGTTACATTACATATTTTATAGATGTGGAAGTGGAAGAGGTAAGAAGTATACATACTACATAAACCATGAATGAAATGACATTTGACCGATGATCAGGCACTTTTAGACAGGTAAGATAAGGTCTAAGGTAAAATTAGCTAAAGCCTGACTATGATGACTATTTTTCTTGCTGACTTTTGACATAATTTTCATCGATATTGAATACCGACCCGACCGATTGTTGTAGATAATTGTAATAGAAAATTTCATTCCTTTTTAATTTAGTTTAATGTCAGCTATGTACAATGTACTATATATTATGAGTTGTACATAGCTGATTATGTATGTATTATGTAGGTGGGATGGTAGGCTAGATATATCTATATCAATCAAACTGAAAATTTATTTTAAAAACTTTTGTTCAACAATGTATGTGTAAATGAGAGAGAAATAAAAAGTTAAGAAATATTCAAATTTTCATGATTTTTATAATTACAAATTATAGTTTTGTACAAAAAAAAAATGAATCATAGTACTTGTCCTACAATTATTTTTCATTTTACATTTTGTTATACCTTTGTACTTTGATATTTTGGATATATTCAATTATATGTGTACTATATTATACATATTTTATAAATTTATTTTTAATTTTTTTTTTACCTACCTGCCAAAGAAAATATTTATGATGCAACATGTCCTAAATACACTTAACATAGCAAAATTTTATAATCACTAATTGGAATATAATTATTTCTCTATTATTACAATAGTATGACATTTTATTTAAAATAAAAAATTTTATTTTTTAATTATCAATAATTTATATTAATTTATATATAATCTACACGTATATAAATATTTATGTATGTACAAGTATTTAAATTATATCCAGAATAATATAACAACAAATTAGTACATTATATTTAATTGATTTTTTCCATTTTTTTTTTTTTTTTCAAATCACCATAATAAAATTTTTTATTATGAATCACATAACAATTGAATAAAATTTACGGGATGAGATAAAAAAAAATGAAAATAAGCATATACAATACACAAAACACATATGTGAATTATTTTTTTTTTTAATCAATGTTTTAATTTAATAAATCATTATATGTACATTTTTTTTTTATCCTCCTTTCACATTAAAATTTTCCAATAAGTTTATCTCATGTTATGATTTACACATTAATATAACTATTTAAGTTTTTTGATTTTAATTTGCCTTCAACTTGCAACTAACATTTACTATATTTGTTGTAAATGTTTAAAATTTTAATATAGCTACATATATGTTCATATGCATGCAAAATAAAATGATTTTTTTTATATTATTATTCTTTTATACCTCCATACACTACTATACTATATAATTAAAATTTTTTCTTGATAAAATTAAAATTTACAACTAAACTAGTGTTGTATACAAAGTATAACATATAACACCTGCTCGTTTTTTTTTTTTTTTTTGCGACAATCATTTAGGATTTAAATTAAATTGACGCATCCGCGTCGAATTTCACTTATCATTGATCACTGCATTTTTATAATTTTATTAAATTAGAGTGTATTATTAGAAAAATTGAAAAAAAAATTGTAAAAATGTTCAAAAAAACAAAGCCTTCAACAAAAACTACTCAACTCATACTTTCCATTTTCTGTTTTTTTTTTTTTCTCTTTCCCGATTACTTACTGTTACTATATTAGATGTTTGCTACACTTTCCTTTTTGTAGATAAACTAAATTTCACTTATTTTAAATAATATATTTTAAATTTATTGTAAAAAACATATTCATTATCATTTATTTATCAATTTTGATTTCATTAAAATGAAAGAAAAATATATAGATTTTATTCCATATCCTTTACAATTTTCAGACCAAAAACCAAAACTTGACTTGACACATCAATTTTTAAAAACGCTCGTCCGTCAAATTCGTATTCTATTTTTATAAAATCGTAATTATTCGTATTTCTGTAGTTTCGTTGAATTGGAATTGAATTGAATGGAAGTGGGTGGATGAAAATGAATAGTTGCAAGTTGCAAAAGTTGTATCGTCGTAAATTGTTTTATTTTTTATTGTAGTTTTTGTTGATTTTTTTTTACCGATTTTCAATTCCTGATTCCTGTTGAGAAAAGAAAATTAATTTTCCATTTTCTCATAATCGCATCGCAATCGCAAACACCTAATTCAATTCCAATAAGTAGAGTTTTGATTATCAAAAATTCCTATTTGTTAAATATATTTAACAAAATTTACACTAGAGCCATCTATGAAATAGATTTTTTCTAACATTGATAACAGTTTAAAATACATATGAATAATTTCAAAATTTGATATATAAAATAATAAAAAAATTAATCCAAATACCAAGCATTTTGTTCAAAACAAGGTTCGACAGATTATTACAAATTATCTTGTATTGTTGTTGATTGTTGAGTATTACCAGTATTACCAAGTATTACTGGTATTACAAAATTGCCAATCGTTTCGTTATTGACCAAAACAAAACACAAACCCAAGACCCACAAGACCTATCCCAAAACGCCAAAACCCAACCCATTATTCCATTCCATAAAAGATAATGTAGTTCATCAACATAAACCTGCATTATCTTCGATGCCATTAATCATAATTCACAATAGATATGGATAATTACTAATTGAACCATTTAACATACGCTTTACAGGCTATGTTATAGATAATAGATATAGATATGATAGATAAGATAGGTGGAACCGTGAGTAGAACGTCAAAAAACCAAAATGTCTAGAATATTTTTCAGTACGGGGTTTCTAATAAAATCTTTTCAAAATCTTCGAATTAATACAATAATAAATTCAAACATACAGAATGCAAATGGACTACTAAACGCTCAATTAAATAAAATTTTACCCGTCAGGAATACTAGTTTCTTTAATAAACGTAAGAAATTTTTGCAACAGAAACATTTTAACCATTAAAATCACTCAATTTTTATAAACAAAACATTGAAATTTTAGATAAAAAAATTTATAAAAATAAATTAAAATATTTTTAGTTCCGGCTGAACATTTATGGAAGGGTGTTACTTCAGTTAGTAATGCTGGTAGAAAACGTGGTCGCGGAAAAGGTGTTGGTAGAAAAATAGCCAAAGATTTAAATCGAGGACAAGTAATTGGTGTTGGAAAATTAAATATATTATGGCCTGGTTTAAATGCACCAATAATTCGTGGTCGAGAACTAGTGCAACAACAGAAACTTCCACCAGATCCGGAACGACAGCAGAAATTGATTAAATTACGTGACTCGATGGGAAATTTTCGAGTATTACGGATAAATCCAATTGATAGAGGTTGGTCTGGATCAAAAATGCCGGGACGTAGTATAGGACCACCTGATGCTATTGGAGAAGATACATTCGAAGGATTTGATACAAAAGTATTAGAATTGAAAACTGTATTCATTATGAAAAATAATATGGGTAGAAGACGAAGATTTTCGGCATTAACTGTAACTGGAAATGGTAAAGGTTTAGCTGGTTTTGCATTATCCAAAGGACCAGATGCAAGAATCGCTTTAAGAAAATCAAAAAATCGCGCCGGACAAAAATTAGTTCATATTGAATTATGTAATAATCATACAGTGTTTCATGATTTCTTCTGTCAATTTGGTAAAACAAAAATTTTCGTTTCAAAGAAGCCAGAAGGTTATGGACTGGTATGTCACCGTGCTATACAAACAATTTGTTCTGTGCTTGGTATAAAAGATCTACATGCAAAAGTTGAAGGTTCAACCAATCTACAGCATGTTGTAAAAGCATTTTTCGTTGGCCTATTACAGCAACGAAATCACGAAGAAATTGCTGAAGAAAAAGGATTACATGTTGTTGAAATCCGTAAGGAACATGGAAATTTACCACATGTAGTTGCTAGTCCACATATTTGTCGTAAAAATGAGGATATTAAAAGTGATGAAGTACTAAATTTTAAACAGTATGTTATGAATGATCGTATCGTATTGAAAAAGAAAAAATTTGCACCATTTTACACGAGAATGAAATCATATGAAATTTATTTGAGAAAACAAGAAAGAATTAGAAATCAAGATAAAGTTAGATTAGATATGTTAGCAAATTTTGGTGAATTGAGAAGTTTTCTAACAGAAAAATATCCTGAATGTAGATCATATAAGCATAAAGTAGAAACACAAGAATAAATTACAAATTTGTTACCCATACCAACCACTGTAAATAAATAAATTTGAATACAAAATAAGAGAATAAAGGAAAATTTATTAAATTTTTAATTTGTAAAAAATTTATAAGAATGAAATGATTAATATATTTAAAAAAATGAAATAAACTTGATAATCTATAACTAATGCTTAGCAAAATTCTTTATCTTTCAAATTTATGCTGAAATTTTTTTCAATTCATATACATATTTTGCTTGTTGCTCAAAATGCATTTCCTTTTATTACTACTCAGTAGAAAATTCCGTCTTTCAGAACTACCAAATCCGTCAAATACCATATCGGTATTTTGATTTCCTCCAAATGATGTATGTAATCGAGGCTTTTTTAATATGGAGTACTATATATAATTGCAAAAAAAAAATAAAAAAAGAACAAAAAAATACATACTTTGATTAGAAAGTTAATCTCTTATAAAAAAGTACATTATTATGTTTTTACCTTTTTACTTAAATCACTTTTGTTTCGTTTCAATGATCCCTGATTTGATTCTAGATTGCCTAAATTTCTAAATCTAACGATTTTTTTATCTTTGAATTTCGATAATACTTGTAATCCTACTCCACTACTTTTTATATTCAAATATGGTGAATTTGATTCTTCAATTTTCTTAATATTTTCACTCTTAAAATTAAGGTTAGTGTTATAATTTCTTCTCGACTTCTCATTGTTTTTGAATAAAATAAATACTTACTAATTTTGGAGAGATTTTTATAATACTTAAATTACTATTATTCTTTAAATCATTCAACATTTTTGTTGAATCATCTGATGTTTTGTTTTTATTCAAATTTCCTTCTTGTATCTGTAAAACGGCCTTGTCGGATAATCTATAATTTTCACTTTCCAAAGATATGACTTTCTCTACCAGTAAACTAAAAACATTTTAATTTATTAAAAAAATTACTAATTACTGAACTAAAATTTATAAATTTAAACCTTTTCTCTTTATGGGCATTTTTCAAATCCTGCTGAATCTCTACCAAAGATTTTTTTAAATCAGCTCTCTTATTTTCACTTTGTCTTAGATTTCTGAAAAATTTATAACTCGTGTATTTATAATAAAATATACATATATACATCTGTACTTTTTATTAATCAATGAATAGAACAGCAAACCTTTTTAATGTAGTAACTAACATAGCCAAAGTCTTCGGATCATTTTCATCTTTCAACAATCTTTCAACTTCTGGACCATTATTTTCCAACAATTTTTGTACCGTCGACATTAAATTTAATTGTTTTTTCAGTTCGTTAATTTCCTTTTCCCGTTCTTGTAATGCCTTACTATCAATTTTAAATGCTTTTACCTGTACCATAAAAATAATTATGAATAAACATAATAGATACATATTTTTCTAATTTACATGTACAAAAAATTTATTTTCAATTTACCATTTCCATGCATGTATCTAACTTGATATCTTTTTGAGACACTTTTTGTTCTAACTTTTTTATTACTTTCCTAATGTTATGAAAAAACGAAAAAATTGTAAATTTTACTTTCTACAAATTAGAAATTGTATAATTTAATTGAAACATTATGTAGTACATTACTTACACGGCATTTTTGTGCGTTTTTTTATGAAATTCAATTTCTTGTTTGGCTGCTTCAAGTTCAGTGTTAGATGCTCTATTTTTTATATTTGCAAGCTCTAATTGCTGTTCAAGTAATGCATAATTATTTTCAGAGGCATCAATATTTGCAATATTAAAATAAATACGATGAATATCACTTAAACTGCAATTATTACGACACTGTGGACACGTTTTTGATCTTAAAAAATATAAAATACAAAACAAGAAAAGAAATAAATTAAAATATTTAAAAATTTTTGAAAAATTTTTGAAAAATTTTTGAAAAATTAAAAATTACAAACCTTTCAAGCCATTTACGTATACAAGTATGATGGAATATATGACCGCAGGGAGTAACATAAGTTTCTAATAATATATCTGATTGATTTACCAATTCTGCACAAATCACACAGGTGAATAACATTTTTTATTAATTGTAAACTCAATTAATTTATCAAAATTGTGTAGTTATTTTAATCAAATAAAAGAATTGCCTCTATAACTTAAATCGAATTAAATCTAAACTAAACAATTTTTTAATGTTTGTGATTGTGGATTGTGTTGCTTTTTAAATAGATTGTATATGTATAATCATCATAACTGAAGATTCAGTCAAGTCAAAATGTATTCGACAGACGACAATCGACAATAAATAAAAAATAATGTATTATTTTCGGTCGTTCAATTTATTATAATAAAATCATAAAAGAAATTTAAGATAAGATTTAATTTAAAGATTTACACAGCACTGAGTACCGACGTACCGTTCAATACGAAACAATCGAAACTTGTAAAGCTATAACCTAAATAGACGTGACGAAACGAAACGAAACGAAACGATACATACGATAGTACAGTGGTACGTGGAACTAGCCTAAATGGACGTGTTCTTCCGTTCGTTCAATTTCGATAAGTTTAAATGTCAAATAGACGAAACGAGACGAAACGGATAGTGCCGTAGCGGTCGTACATTTTATCGTTTCTACTCGTTTCACTCGTTCCTTAGGTTATATTTGTATTAAGAATTGAAATTTTGAAAGTAAAGAGTTTTTTTAAATTAATAAATAATAATAATATATCTAATAGACATTAGTAATATGATAATAAAATAATAAAAATTAATATTTAATCGTTTCTACTCGTTTCTTAAGTTATATTTAAATTAAAAATTTAAATTTTGAAAGTGAAGAGTTTTTTTTAAATTAATAAATATGTAATAATATAATAGACATTAGTATATAATAATAAAATAATAAAAATAGATATTTAATGGTACATTTTATCGTTTCTACTCGTTTGTTAGGTTATATTTAAATTAAGAATTTAAATTTTGAAAGTGAAGTGATTTTTTAAATTAATAAACATAAGTGTATAATAATAAAATAATAATAATAGACATAAATATATTATAATAAAATAATAATACCAAGAAGAATAAATCTTGAAAAATGGATTCAGAAGAAAATTTCTTCCATATTTTAATTGAGGCTGTACGAGAAGAAAAATGCTTGTACATGAAATCTCATCCAAATTATATGAACAAGGTAGAAAAATATAAGGCGTGGGAACAAATTTCCCAAAAAACTGGAAAACCCAGTAAGTACAAAATTTTATTTTATTTTATTTATTTATTATTAATTCATAATTAATTTCATCATTCATATATTTTATATTAATTGCATTTCTCTCATCATTTATTTTATTTTGTTAACTAATATATGTACTAACTAAAAATACAGATAAAATACTACGTTGTAAAAAAAAGTGTTTCTTTTTATCACATAAATAAAAAAAGTCAAATTTTCTAATTCAACAATTTGTTATTTTAGGAGAATTATGTGAAAAGCGATGGCTTCTGTTAAGAGAAAAATACTGTAGAGAATTAAAAAAAACCGAATTACCATCGGGTAGTGGAGCTTCAGATGTTCCAGTTTGGGAGTATTTCGGCTCCATGAGTTTTTTAAAAACTCATATCAAAACTAAAAAGTAAGTATTTCACTATACATTTTAAAATTCAAATGTTTTTTATATTTTAACAATATGTATTTCATATATAGAACCAGGGACAACGATTTTCAAGAGTTTGACTCATCTTCCACACCGATAGAGGTACAAGAGAGCGACGAGTTTTTAGAATCGGGTGAAATACCAATGAAAAAAAGGCGGACCATTTCAGGTTCATCAGACAGTGATTTGAAGCAGCAATTCAAAGAAACGCTGCTTTTATATAAAGAAAAGGCTATGAAAACAACCCATTCTGAGGATCAGGATGAGCTTTTTATGAAAGCCATGGTAGGTCTTATGAAAGATCTGCCAGAAAAATCAAAAAATAAATTAAGAAAAGACATTTTTAATTTAATTATTGGTGAAAGAGAGGAGATTTTTAAAGATTGAAATAAAAATGTAATATGTTTACACAATTGTTTTTATTTTATTTAATTAAAATTATTGTTTACTTGCGGATAATTTTACCTTCGTTGTTAACAAAATTACAAAGTTGGTTTCTCATACTAGTTGAAGCAGTCCTGGAGTAAGTATGTTGATTTTTTGAAGGAGTTAAATTTGAGGAAGATTGATTTATTTCACTCCTCCATAATCCTTCATGAAGAATATTATCTTGATCTTCCCAGTCGATAAAATATGGAGGCACGTATAAATTTCTACTTTCTTTATTTAAACGAAGAAAATTGTGCAGAGCGATACATGCTAACACTATTCTTTCAGCATTTTCAGGCAGCATGTGTAATGTTGTTAGTAGAAGCCTCCACCGTGCGACTAGAATACCAAAGCTGTTCTCTATGACTCTTC
Source organism: Villa cingulata (assembly GCA_951394055.1). Classification (NCBI taxonomy): domain Eukaryota; kingdom Metazoa; phylum Arthropoda; class Insecta; order Diptera; family Bombyliidae; genus Villa; species Villa cingulata. The sequence goes on along the minus strand of OX596024.1, from coordinate 24,901,645 downwards.
TAGCTCTCGAAATCCTTTTATTATAATATTCTACTTCTTTCGACATGTATATTCCTGGGAATGGTTTCATAATATTAGTATGCAGAGGAAATGCTGCATCTGCTACGAAAAAACAGGGCAGAACTTTGTTTGAATTTGGAAGCTTTTTTGGCGGTGGAATAAGGAGTTTGTTGTTTAAGATTCTCTTTCCCAAAGAGCTCGCTTGAAAAACACCTGTAAAAAATATTATCAATTTATTTTTATGTTCAATTTGTGTAAACAAGCTCATACCTCCATCACTTTGAGAGCCATATGCTCCAATATCGACATATGTAAAAGTGTATTGTGCATCGCATGCAGCCAGCAACACTATACTGTAAAACTTTTTGTAATTAAAAAATTCAGATCCTGAATTTGGAGGCCGTATTAGGGCTATATGCTTTCCGTCTATAGCTCCTATACAGTTTGGCATTTGCCACATATTCCAATAATCATGGGTGATTTTATCCAATTCTCCTAAATTTGGTTCACAGACATAAAATGGTGATAAAACTTTCCAAATGACATCGCATGTCTCATATATAATATTTCTCACGGTTTCCTTGCCTAACTTCCAGCTCCAAGCCAAGGATTGAAAGCTAGCTCCTTGAGATAAATATCTGAGGTATAAACAAAAAATTTGTACACAATTTATACTTTATGTATGAAAAAATAACTTACAAAAGGGTTAATGCCAAACGAGTTTCAGGTTGTATGGACTCTCTGATAGATTGCTTTATTAAATGATCATTTATAAGTGTTAATAATAAATTAAATGTTGTTACACTCATCCTAGTGTGAATAAAAAATTGTCCTGAATCCAATTCTTTTATTTTAATAAATGTTGTCTTATAGTATCCATCCTTGTTCCTGGTTCTATTTATTTGTCTATTTTTCTTCCTTTTTTTTATTGTTTTAGTCACATTTTTATATTCCGTCAACATTTCGTACATTCTATATAAATCTTGTACATCTTCAAAATCTTCTAAATTATCCATTATTTATAAAAATTTATTTCACTGATTAACTTATAAACACAATAAATATAAACAATATAAACACACTCGTTTTGATTCGTTTCTATTTAGGGCAAATTGTCAAAATGACGGAACGAGTATTTACGTTCGTTCAATTTCTTTCGTTTCGTTTCGTTTCGTCACGTCTATTTAGGTTATAGCTTAAGTTGTAAATTGTAATAGAAGTTAAGTTGTTAAGAGTATCAGTATTGTCATTTGTCATTTGTCAATGTCGTATCGTACTGCTGTATACAACTGTATTGAATTGAATAATTGAATTTTTACAAATTTTTTACGCTATGCTATGCATAGGATGCTATGATAAAAATTAAAAAATAAAAATCTGCTTTGCACATTGTTTCATGATTTCTTCTATCAATTTGGTAAAACAAAAATTTTCGTTTCAAAGAAGCCAGAAGGTTATGGACTGGTATGTCACCGTGCTATACAAACAATTTGTTCTGTGCTTGGTATAAAAGATCTACATGCAAAAGTTGAAGGTTCAACCAATCTACAGCATGTTGTAAAAGCATTTTTCGTTGGCCTATTACAGCAACGAAATCACGAAGAAATTGCTGAAGAAAAAGGATTACATGTTGAAATCCGTAAGGAACATGGAAATTTACCACATGTAGTTGCTAGTCCACATATTTGTCGTAAAAATGAGGATATTAAAAGTGATGAAGTACTAAATTTTAAACAGTATGTTATGAATGATCGTATCGTATTGAAAAAGAAAAAATTTGCACCATTTTACACGAGAATGAAATCATATGAAATTTATTTGAGAAAACAAGAAAGAATTAGAAATCAAGATAAAGTTAGATTAGATATGTTAGCAAATTTTGGTGAATTGAGAAGTTTTCTAACAGAAAAATATCCTGAATGTAGATCATATAAGCATAAAGTAGAAACACAAGAATAAATTACAAATTTGTTACCCATACCAACCACTGTAAATAAATAAATTTGAATACAAAATAAGAGAATAAAGGAAAATTTATTAAATTTTTAATTTGTAAAAAATTTATAAGAATGAAATGATTAATATATTTAAAAAAATGAAATAAACTTGATAATCTATAACTAATGCTTAGCAAAATTCTTTATCTTTCAAATTTATGCTGAAATTTTTTTCAATTCATATACATATTTTGCTTGTTGCTCAAAATGCATTTCCTTTTATTACTACTCAGTAGAAAATTCCGTCTTTCAGAACTACCAAATCCGTCAAATACCATATCGGTATTTTGATTTCCTCCAAATGATGTATGTAATCGAGGCTTTTTTAATATGGAGTACTATATATAATTGCAAAAAAAAAATAAAAAAAGAACAAAAAAATACATACTTTGATTAGAAAGTTAATCTCTTATAAAAAAGTACATTATTATGTTTTTACCTTTTTACTTAAATCACTTTTGTTTCGTTTCAATGATCCCTGATTTGATTCTAGATTGCCTAAATTTCTAAATCTAACGATTTTTTTATCTTTGAATTTCGATAATACTTGTAATCCTACTCCACTACTTTTTATATTCAAATATGGTGAATTTGATTCTTCAATTTTCTTAATATTTTCACTCTTAAAATTAAGGTTAGTGTTATAATTTCTTCTCGACTTCTCATTGTTTTTGAATAAAATAAATACTTACTAATTTTGGAGAGATTTTTATAATACTTAAATTACTATTATTCTTTAAATCATTCAACATTTTTGTTGAATCATCTGTTTTGTTTTTATTCAAATTTCCTTCTTGTATCTGTAAAACGGCCTTGTCGGATAATCTATAATTTTCACTTTCCAAAGATATGACTTTCTCTACCAGTAAACTAAAAACATTTTAATTTATTAAAAAAATTACTAATTACTGAACTAAAATTTATAAATTTAAACCTTTTCTCTTTATGGGCATTTTTCAAATCCTGCTGAATCTCTACCAAAGATTTTTTTAAATCAGCTCTCTTATTTTCACTTTGTCTTAGATTTCTGAAAAATTTATAACTCGTGTATTTATAATAAAATATACATATATACATCTGTACTTTTTATTAATCAATGAATAGAACAGCAAACCTTTTTAATGTAGTAACTAACATAGCCAAAGTCTTCGGATCATTTTCATCTTTCAACAATCTTTCAACTTCTGGACCATTATTTTCCAACAATTTTTGTACCGTCGACATTAAATTTAATTGTTTTTTCAGTTCGTTAATTTCCTTTTCCCGTTCTTGTAATGCCTTACTATCAATTTTAAATGCTTTTATCTGTACCATAAAAATAATTATGAATAAACATAATAGATACATATTGTTCTAATTTACATGTACAAAAAATTTATTTTCAATTTACCATTTCCATGCATGTATCTAACTTGATATCTTTTTGAGACACTTTTTGTTCTAACTTTTTTATTACTTCCCTAACGTTATGAAAAAACGAAAAAATTGTAAATTTTACTTTCTACAAATTAGAAATTATATAATTTAATTGAAACATTATGTAGTACATTACTTACACGGCATTTTTGTGCGTTTTTTTATGAAATTCAATTTCTTGTTTGGCTGCTTCAAGTTCAGTGTTAGATGCTCTATTTTTTATATTTACAAGCTCTAATTGCTGTTCAAGTAATGCATAATTATTTTCAGAGGCATCAATATTTGCAATATTAAAATAAATACGATGAATATCACTTAAACTGCAATTATTACGACACTGTGGACACGTTTTTGATCTTAAAAAATATAAAATACAAAACAAGAAAAGAAATAAATTAAAATATTTAAAAATTTTTGAAAAATTTTTGAAAAATTTTTGAAAAATTAAAAATTACAAACCTTTCAAGCCATTTACGTATACAAGTATGATGGAATATATGACCGCAGGGAGTAACATAAGTTTCTAATAATATATCTGATTGATTTACCAATTCTGCACAAATCACACAGGTGAACAACATTTTTTATTAATTGTAAACTCAATTAATTTATCAAAATTGTGTAGTTATTTTAATCAAATAAAAGAATTGCCTCTATAACTTAAATCGAATTAAATCTAAACTAAACAATTTTTTAATGTTTGTGATTGTGGATTGTGTTGCCTTTTAACCCTCTACTGCATGAATTATTTTATAAGTGCAAAAATCTGTCAATGACATTAAAAGATCATTTCAAGATGCATAACTAGAATAAATATTTGGTACAAAAAAATTTATTTCACCTCGCAGGATCAAAATAAGGATAAAACCATATATGGCTTCGTATGTATTAAGCATAAAATTTTCAGAAAAGTAGTCTGCCATATATGGCTTTGTATGCTTTTGCGGCAAAAGTGAGAAAAGTGATATGTTTTGTATGATTAATTTTTTGTGATGGTAAGAAAAACTAAATTGAAATATTTTTTGACTTATTTATTTAATTTTACAAATTCCTTCAAACTTAAAATTAAAAATGAAATTCGCGAAACAATTACGCTTTTCGTTGTAGCAAAGATGTACGTTGCATTTTTCGCATACAGTATATGACCGGAAATTGCAGTGATTTTGACATAACATTCTGTTTGAGGACCACATTGGTAGATGTCCAATGTTATCCACTCGCACAGAATTCAAAGGTATGTCCTGATGTCTGGTTGGACGTTTTCTTTTTTTCTTCTTATGTTGTTGGAGTATTGTCAGGAGCAGGAGAGTTATATGGACTTGATATAGGAGTACTATATGGGAACAATCCATCTGTTGAAGTATAAGAAGCCATATATGGCAGATTAGTTGTGTGAAGTTTTTTTGATAAATGCATACGAAGCCATATTCGGCTTTTTGGAAAATTGCACAAAATCATATATAAAAATAATTGTTTTTTTGAAAAATTGCATTATAATAATTAAATAATAATGCTTAGAAATAGAAAATATTTTTTAAATCGTCTTTACTTACTTTTTGTTTATTTTATTCAAAAAATAAAATTACACAACTTTTTATTACACTTTCATTTGGCACACGCTAACGCACAACTAAAAAATGATTACTTCAGGAACATGAAACGAACATGACAGAATATGAATAACAGTTGTAATAGTACATACTAAAACTTGATGAAACAAGTGTTAACTTTTAATAACAGGATTTCGAGAAAAACATTATAGAATACACGAATCCATATATGGCTTCGTATACAGTAGAGGGTTAAATAGATTGTTTCTGTATAATCATCATAACCTATTTTAGAGGTGGGCGATAGCGAATGATTTCAACAATCGATAGTTTGATAGTGAATGAATTCAACTATCGATAGTATCGAATGCGATAGTTTTTACTATCGAATAATTCGATAGTTTTAGCCTTTGTTATAAAATAATGACATATACCACCGTCACCGTCCCATTTCCCATTCCAATCGGCACGAAAATGGAACTATGTTATATGTTTATCACTTAATACGACATCCCTGTCCTTTTATTCTAAATCTGAAATGACATTTATCATTTTTGTTTTGATATAAAATTTAATTAAGAAAGACTTTTCTGCTTAAATTTTTAAATCAGTGTGGAATTCCGAAGAGTTTTGTTTTATTTTAACTTGAACTGGCTAAAATTAGAAGAACTATTTTTAATAATTTATTTCCGTTCTTTAAAATTATGATAAAATTTTGAAAAAAGTATAAATTTCCAACCATTTACAGATTTTTCAGTTTTGTTTATTTCAATGATATTAGTAGGTTATAATTTCAGCATTACATTGCTGTAATAGTTAAATTAAAAAATGTCAAATCCAGCAAATAACATGTATGAAGAATGAAGAAAGAAGCTGATATTACACCGAACTGACAAACTGTCAGAAATTTGCTCATTTTCATGTCAGATATGTGTAATCACCATGACCGATGTAGACAAACGTCTGCCCTCGAAATCTGACACTCAAAGATTGCCATACGTCTTCCACACGTGTTACCTGCAATTTTTTTCATTTGAGAACTTTCAAAACTCATCTACCAAACTGCCAAGTGAATATTTTCAGATTCAGCAGATGGAATCTGACAAAAACTCTGCTACTTCCGTAATCAGTAAGACAAATACATATATGCCAGCAAAATAGTTATTCGAATGTTTTGAAAATATCGAATGTTTCGATAGTTTAATGTTTTAGTATTCGAATAAATGAAAATCATTCAACTATCGAATAATTCGATAGTTTTTATTCGCTATCGCCCACCTCTAACCTATTTAGATTCAGTCAAGTCAAAATGTATTCGACAATCGACAATAAATAAAAAATAATGTATTATTTTCGGTCGTTCAATTTATTATAATAAAATCATAAAAGAAATTTAAGATAAGATTTAATTTAAAGATTTACACAGCACTGAGTACCGACGTACCGTTCAATACGAAACAATCGAAACTTGTAATTGTAAGTTGTAAATTGTAATAGAAGTTGTTAAGAGTATTGTCATTTGTCATTTGTCAATGTCGTATCGTACTGTATACAACTGTATTGAATTGAATAATTGAATTTTTACAAATTTTTTACGCTATGCTATGCCAGCTATGCATAGGATGCTTGCTATGATAAAAATTAAAAAATAAAAATCTTTGCAGTTTGCACATTGCACAGCTGACAGTATACTACGTTACGTATACCGTATGCTGACGCTGACGTATACGAGTACGTACGTAAGCGTACGTAGGTATTGTAGTACGTACACTGCACTACCTATACACTACATCATTACCATTACATGACCTAAAACCTGAGTGCTTTGTTTTATGGGAAATTGAGGAAATCTCATCAAGATACCACAGAACAGGACATAGATAGATCATTCATAGAACATAGAATATTATAATAATATATATGAATATATGTATATAATACAACAGACAACATAAATATAATAATATAACTACTTAATTAATATTTAATAATTATGAATCTTTGTAGCTATTATATTATAATGTAATTATGAGGTTAAGGATGTATTTCTGTTTAGAGGAACTAAAATTATCAAATTTTATCTATTCCAATCGACAGATACTGACGTCCTGAGCAACGTTAATACGTTAATACTAACCATTTTTGGCGGAAACGCTACCTAGTGGTCGAAAAATGTGGTAAAAAACATCTAGTGGTACAAAATAAAAAGAAATGAGCATAATTCAATAACCAGAGAACCAGAGATCGTACAGACAAGACACTTTATCTATCCCAATTCCCAAATGCACGTGCGCATGTGTTTGTATATGCATTTGTACAAGACAAATCTGACAGTGTTTAGTAATATGAAATCTATTAAAAATTAAAATTTTTTGAATAATTATTATTATAAATTGTTAAAAATTTAAAAAAAAATCGTCCATTTCAATAATATCCAAAGCATTCGACGTTTCAATATGATAGAAAGAGTGAGTACCCGGCTTGAAAGGTACAGTAGGTTTTGTTAATGCGATATTGTATAATCGTATTGTATTATTTTGTATTTTTGCCGTTAAATTTAAATAACAAATTATCACATCATACAACCATAACTGTTTAAAAATTAAATATACAAAATGTACATTTGATGTACATATGTACATACCAATTGGTACCAATAATACTAGTTTTAGGTTTTAGCAGTTAGTTCGTTTTTAGTTCAGTGTATCATATCAATCAATTTGAATTTAGAATTTATTTCTTTCATTCGTTCCGAAATAATCCGAATCCTCATCTCATATTAAAGAAAGTCAAAGTCAACGCAGTTCTTTTATCAGCAGGGAATGGTAAAAACTAAAAACATTGTGTGTGTATTGACTATTGAGTATTGGAAATATTTTAAATATTTTCTATAGTGCCGCCTGTATTAAGTAATTTTATAAAAAAAAATTTTATCAAAAGTATGTATTATTGATTTTATTATTTTATATCATTACAATTGCTTAAAACTATTAATTAAAAAAAAATCTAATCTTTTGTACGCTTCTAATTTCTGAATATAACTTAAAATATGGAGTAACATTTATTACGATTGCACGCACATGGTGATTTTCGCTATTGGAATACAATACAATAATACATTTTTTTTTTACAATATTTTGTAAAATAATTTTAAGTGAATTATGTTTGAAATATTTAAAATAAAATAATGCATGATTGCATTTTTTTTAAAAATTCATTGCAAAAATATGCAATTTTAAATGGATGTGGTGTGTTACCAATAAAAAATTTGTGCATCATAAATGCATCATTGCTTCATTATTAATTAGTTGTCTCGATTTATTACATCATATTCACATACAGTAAAAATGAAGGTATATAATATCTGAATGTTATTTCAAATTATCGTCAGAAGTTAATTTTTAAATTATTTTAATTTTAATTTAAATTCGTTGTTGAAAATGACTTTATAATTAAAATAATTATTCTTTTAAATTAATAATTCAGTTGTACATACATATCTACACACCTAAACTATATAAAAATTAGTTTATCGAATTTTACTTTACAATAATGAAAAATGTGCATTTGAAAAAAAAAATTAGACATGAGTTTCTTTATTAAGAGTAGGATTCGACTTTGAAAAATTTCGAAAACAACAAAAACGATTTTACATACGAACATTTTAAAAAATACCTTTGCATACCTTTTAGGTGCTAGTAAAAATGGATTTTTGAATATTTTGATGAAAAAGAACATAATTTTATTTTGTTAATAAAAATGGAAATATAATAAAGAATTTTATACTTTTTTTTTGTAAAAACATCAGAAAAGTCCAAATTTTATTTTGATACCAAAATCATATAGACATATGAAGATTTAATGTATGAAAATAGAAGTCAAAGTTGAACGATTTTTCAGAAAAAACCCTCTACTTTTTTAAGAACTATAACTAAATTTCAAGAGCTAAAATCAAAAACGTGCTATATTTAAGCACCACAATATCCTTCAGACTACCTATATTCAAAGTTTCAAAGAAATTGATAAATCAGTGTTTGCTGTACAAGCCGAAAAATCGTAATTTTGACAACTTCGCTACCCTGTAAAAAAGGAAAAAAGGACAGTTTAAAAAAAAACGCTCCGTTAAGCACCACAATTTCTATCAAAGTATCTATGTTTCAAATTTCATTCAAATCGGTTAAGTAACTTTGGAGATAATTGGTGCACAAGATAGCAGATATCTCGAATCCTAATCTTAATAAAAAACCAAATGATTTCATATGATTGAATTTAAATTACGACTGTTAATATTCTAATTGAAATCAATTAATTTCAATTAATTCTTTGCTTGATAATTTTTACATTTCAATAGTTTTCTAAATGTATTGTGTATACTGTACAAAATATAATACATACACAACTCACGTTGAAATTATAGTGAAGATGATGCATTCACACATACATGATATACAAATTCGTTAATTAAATGTAATAGAACACATGAATTTAAAACATTTAAAAATAATTATTATTAAAAAAATACCATAACGTACTTATATTCATTATTGTACTTTTTTCAAATAGGTACATTATTTTAAATTTGTATTAGTAAAACTATATCGTTATTATTTTAGCAGAAACTTATCAAAATTTAGACTAGACGATAACATATTGTACACCATTCAATTCAAGTGACAATTGCATACATATGTACCTTGTTAAAAATACATATGTATGTAATTAAATAAAAATTTTTAAAACGTCTATCACATTGCATATTTAATTTTATTTTTTAATTACTATGTTCCGTTTATATGTACTTGTATGCATTTATTTTAAGGTCTATAATTAGAAAAAGTTGTGGTGTTACATGAAAACGTCGTCTAGTTTATTAATTGGAAATAAATTTAAAGTATCTGTAACGGAGATGATTATTTCTTCGTCATTTTAAATCAAAATTAAAAAATATGATCAATATTTTATCTTGATTTTGCAATCAGTTTTAATTCTATGTAGCTAGTGGTAATTTGATTTTATTGTGTAAACAATTTTAATTCAATTAAAAGTAATAAAAAATTTTTTTAAGTATTTATATAGTTATTTTTTTTTAAATTAACTACTTATTTTTATAAGAAAATGTAACAACAATGAGATAAGAAAATATAATTACATATACATACATAAACATTTTAAATTCCAGTAATCAGCAGAAAAATATTTTAAAAAATTTCAATTTTAAAATTTTGTATTTATTTTCAGATATGAAATACCAGAAATATTATCTTCCACTTAATGATGTGTCCTGGTTACGGAGTTCGTTAAGTCAACTTTGACAAATCAAGTTGATTTTGATATAGAGACAAATTTCACCATTTATATATCTTAAGGATTCTCTTAATTACTTATAAATTACTAATTTATTATTATCATTATTATTATTATTATCTCAAGTATTAAAGTTTGCACTATTAAATTATACAAATATTTTTAAAAACAAAATTACAAAACTACAAGAAAAAAGAAAACTACGAAATATTTCTCTTACTCTCTTAATCAAAATTCAAAAAAAATACTTAGTAACTACTATAATAAAATTTATGTTGTTTCTATTGCTGAAATTGATATAAATTATAAAAATGAGTAAAGCGCTTTTTAATTAGATGAATAACAATTAGAAGCAGTACATCCAGCTACATCATTCAAATATATATTTAATAGTATAATAAATATATGTATTTATTTAAAATTTAAATACAACACAAATAGACAGTTAGTACTTAAAAATTTAATTTTAATTTATTTGGTAAGTAAACCTACAACATTTTAGTTAACATCTCTCGAAACGTACTGCGATTTTTTAATTTAAATTTTTATATTTTTTTAGGTGATATTAAAGAAAAACTATAAAATTAATCCAAAGATTTCAAAGATTTTTGATTGATTGATAAAAAAAGAATTGGATTGAATTGAATTTCTATTTTGAAAATAAGCAAACTGTGAAATAAGGATTAAAAAAAAAACGAGAAAAAAAATTAAAATGGATTTATATTCAAACGATGTATTATGGATGATAATTGTTGGTTTTGTTATTGCATTTATATTAGCGTTTGGAATTGGAGCTAATGATGTTGCAAATTCATTTGGTACAAGTGTTGGTTCTGGTGTGTTAACAATCAGGCAGGCTTGTTTGTTAGCAACTGTGTGTGAAATTTCTGGTGCAGTTTTGATTGGTAATAATAAAGAATAAAAAAAATAAATTAATTGTTTGTTTAAATTTATACCCTATTTTTTTCTGTAGGATATAAAGTTTCTGATACAATGCGTAAGGGTATACTAGAAGTAAGTGTTTATGAAGGTGCTGAAACTGAGTTGATGCTCGGATGTGTATCATCATTGTTTAGTAGTGCATGCTGGTTATTAGTAGCAACATTTTTAAAATTACCAATATCTGGAACACATAGTATTGTTGGTTCAACAATTGGATTTAGTTTAATAGCAAGAGGTACACAAGGATTAAAATGGTCAACACTGGGAACAATAATCGGTTCATGGTTTATATCACCATTATTAAGTGGATTCGTTAGTGTGTTTCTATATTTGACGATAAGAAAATACATTTTATGTGCTAAAGAACCGTTAAAAGCTGGATTCATATTTTTACCATTATTTTATGGTGTTACATTTTTCATAAATTTAATAAGTATTGTCCTTGATGGACCAAAACGTAAGTAAGAAATATATTATGTATAATATTTCTTCTCATATATTAAAAATTAAAAAAAATTTTCCGCAGTTCTTCATATGGATAATATACCAAAATGGATGGCATTCACGGGAAGCTTTACACTGAGTGTTATTATTGTAGTTCTTGTACAAACTATTGTTGTACCACAACAAAAGAAAAAAATCTTAAATCAATCAAACCGTGAAAGACCTGTGAAATTCACATTTTCAGATTCAAGCGGTATGGTATATAATTAAAAATATTTTCGTGATTTTTCTTCATTTTTATATTTTTTATTATTAAAGAATCGTCTCCTATTGGAAGTCCGAAACGAAATAAACGACCATTGTCTCTTGTTAGTGATGGAAAACAGTTACCAGCTATTGCTGAAATAACAGAATTTGTTCCTCTAACAGAAGTTTCTATAAATTTGAATGTATTTTCGTCGAAAAATGATTTAGGAAAACAGCAAAATAGTGTTTTTGTGTCGAAAGGACATTATAAAATTAATCCAGATATTATAAAAAAAGCAGAAGATCTACTTGGTAAAACCAGTTTGGATAATACAGATTTGACTGTAACCAGTCTCAATTATATTGATGAGCAACAGAATGGAATAGATACAGTGAATAATGATTATCATTCATTATCAAATTTTTTCGATGGAAAATGTAACATTTCTCAAAAGTCTTTAGGAAATAGTAGCAAAATGTAAATAATTTTAATATATTTTGTGAAAATTTGAATGATTTTGTGAAATTAATTTTTAATTTTTTTATTTGAAACAGGGAAAACACAGAAATAAATTTAATTCAGAGTAATGATAAAAATATACTGCCAGTGCCAAAAAATGAAAATGATTTTAAAACAACAGAAAGTAGCGGAAGCTTGGAATTAATGATTTCATCGACATTATCCCAAAATTCTAGTAAAGTTCCATTAATTGAGGACAAAGATAATCAGAATGCAAAGAAAAATAAAAATTCTGATGGTATTGAAACTGAGGAAGTATCAAAATTATTTTCGTTTCTTCAAATTTTAACAGCAACATTCGGGAGCTTTGCACATGGGGGTAATGATGTCAGGTAGGTATTTTTTTTTTTTAAAAATGATAAACCTTGTAATTAATTAACTCAAAAATACTTTTGTTTTTAGTAATGCGATTGGTCCGCTTATAGCACTATATATGATTTATAAAGAAGGTTCTGTGATGCAAAAATCTGAAGCACCCATTTACATTCTAATTTATGGCGGAGTTGGTATTTCAATTGGACTTTGGGTATGGGGAAGAAGAGTAATTCAAACGATTGGTAATGATTTGACCAAGCTAACTCCTTCAACGTAAGTTTTAATTAAATCATTTTTAAATAAATATTGATAATTATTAAAGATTTTTATTAAATATTTTATTTACAGAGGTTTTACAATTGAAATTGGTGCTGCAATAACAGTATTACTAGCAAGCAAAATTGGCTTACCGATTTCAACAACACATTGTAAAGTTGGCTCTGTTGTATTCGTTGGTTATACAAGATCCCGATCAATGAAAAATAATGCTCATTTTAATGATGAAGAAAATCCAGATGAATCAAATAATGCAACAGCAGCATCAGCTGTTGATTGGCATCTATTTCGTAATATAATATATGCTTGGGTTGTAACTGTTCCAGTTGCAGCTGCATTAAGTGCTGGTATTATGTTTATACTATGTCAATTGGTACTGAAATAATAAAATTATTCCATATACAACACACACACACACCCATAATATATATTCTATCCTACCGACACACAAATAATTATAGCGTACATAGTTTTCAATAAATTATTTAAATAAATATTTTAAAATTACAAAAAGAAAAAAAAATTACCAAAATAAAGAAGAAATAAAATTATTGGTTAAAAATGAAAAAAAAAATTATTTTTGAATTTTTGAATACATTTTTTTTATTTAAAATAAATTAAATTTTATTTTTCACCATTCAACAATATTTTAAATAGAAAAATATTATTTTTACTTTAAAGTATACATATTTACATGCATTTCATTCAACTAAATTTTAAAAATTCCAAATGTTCTGATTCTGGAAAATGATTTAAAACCATCAAATTATTTCCGTTTTCTTTCAGATATAAAATATCCTTAACATAACCAAACCAATAAATTACCATTCCTGATCCAAATCGATTAATATAACTTTTAAGTTGTTGATTTAAATATCTTCTATGTGTTCTAATATCACCAAATAATGCCTTACTTTCAATCCAATTAATTATGAATCCTTTATATGAGTACGGTAAAGCTAATTTTAAATCTGGCGTTTTATCAAAACCAATTCGTCGTAAATTTTCTTCATCTACATAAACCATACCAATTTTAGTTGCTATTTCTTTACATTCCATTTCGTATTCTTCACCTAAACATCTATGAACAAAATCTGATATTGGTCCTTCTTGATTATCACTGTACATACATATTTTTGCATTTCCAGCCAAACAATCATCCGGTATTAGTTCTGGATTTCTTATCATTCTTGTTATTGTTGCTTTAGTTGCATCTTTATATTTTTCTTGTATAATTAATCGGCTTATAAATGTTGGTGATACTTGATAATTTATAGCCATTTTTAATAAAATTTCAAAATTATTAGGATCTTTTTTGGACATAAATTCAAACTCTGAAAGAAATTTAGTTGAGTTTCTAATAAATTTATGATGTGATATTTTCATGTTTTGTGAACATTCCGTTGATAATATACTTTTAAGTGTTTTTGAATCGATATTAGAAAACTTTCTCTTAAGATCTAGATGGCAATCTATTGGTAATCCTTTGTATGAATTTATATACTTTATAACATTATTATATGTCTGTATATCTAATACATTTATTTTATCGTGTTCTATAATTGATTCTTCTTCCATTTCTTTTAATTCTTTTTGTGATAAAATTTAACATTTATATATATATATATCATATGTTACTGTAAATAAATATATATTTTTCACTTTCACAGAGTAGCTACATTTAATATTTAAATTTAAAAATTATATGTAAAAAAACATTAGGTATATCGTCAAAAATAAAGATTTTGGGATTTGATTTAAAAACAACTGAGAGAGAACTGGAACTTAGAGACACCGCAAAAGTATCGATAGTATCGGGCATCGAGTATTTTTGATTCGATACTATTCGATACACATCGATTCTTTCAAATTCCGATACTCCTCGCATCGATGCCTAATTTCCTAATATCGAATAAGTCGATACTTTTGAATATTTTGAACAAGTCATTTTTCCATATGTCAAAATATTTAGCATTTTATTCATTTTATAATATAATATAATTTCTTATCGGTATCGCAGATCTGTGTTTTGTGTCTCCTCCGTCATTTTGTTTTCTTTTACCTAACCAAACCATCCATCCTCTTAAGATAACCAACAGCACAAAACAAGATATAGTTTTTTTTTCGGTATGTACCTACATTTTGTTGTACTATATATTTTATATTTTTTTTTTGTGTGAATAAATTCACAATTTCAAATTCTGTGTCGTACATTATTATTATCATTATTTAATCCATCATCATAAAAATATATGTACATGCATGTACCATCAAACCACCACCATCAACCACCATCAAACACTAGCTGACGGTCATACACAAAAACACAATAGTTCTTCAAAAGCACAAAATGATGAATTAACATTATATTTATCAAATGCTGTTAGCGCGCTACAATCTGATCCTTTGCAGCAATGGGAAGATATGAAAAATATATTTCCAACTCTTTATAAAATAGCCTTGAAATATTTCACCATAGTAGCAACATCAGTGCCTTGTGAAAGACTATTTTCAAAAGCAGGAGCAACGGTTACTCAAAGAAGAAACCGACTGCTTGGAAAAAGATTGAATAAATTATTATTTCTATCATCATGTGATGATGACGAATATTGGTTTAACTTATAATGTTGTATTTTTTGTACTGTACGGTACGTTCACGACAGCGACAACGTTTGTAGACCTTTCGGTCTCAAATTTAATTTTACAAAAATAAAAAAAACTTAAGGATTGGTTTCATTTTGATGCTTTTTTATTATTATAATTGTATAAATAAGGAAATAAAAAATGTATTTCATTTAACAATATACATCTTTCATTTAACAAAATACATCCTTCATTTCTCGGAGTACCTATTACCAAAGAACTAAACTTTTTTCTTTGACCAGTTTCATATTTAAGTTCGATACCAAAATATCGATATTATTGGAATCGAGTATTTTTTATATGATATTATCGAGCATCGGTATCGACGTTTTGCGATACCGATGCCGATACTCGATACCGATATTTGAAAATTGCGGTGTCCCTACTGGAACTGGCAAAGTGGCAAATGGCAACTGGCAATTGCTATGTTCTAGCGGTTCTAGCTAGGGTTGTCATTTGTCAAGACAACGATATATCGATATTTCATAAATATCGATAAAAAGCTTAGTAGTTCGAATCCCAGCACGCTAACATACCACAGAACATAGATCATATAGAAATTAGAAATGACACCCTTTACCTCTAGAAAAATTTTCAATTTTCAATTATCTCGAAATTTTTTCTCATAAATACAGTAAACAATAACACTTTCTAAAGTAGACAGAAAAGTCAAAATTAGGTATAAAAATTAGTTACAGTTACAGTTATTCACATACAAAGGGTATTTCGTTTTAACTTGTATATAATTTCTCTTACTGACGCATGTTAAAGATTCCTCGTCAAAGATTTTTTTTTTTTTTACATTATACACCATATGTTCGGTTTTATCCAGGTTGGTGTTATGATGACATCATTTCTGATTATCTAAACATTTGAAATTAACGTTTTAATTATTGAAAGGCAAAGCAATAATTTTATACGAGCACATTAAATTTATTATGTGAGATTTATCATCAAAAATAAAAAAAAAATAAAAAAAATAAATTCATAATATATCAACAATATATTGAATAATTATTACAGTTTGACTACAATTTTATAGATTAAATTTTTGTATTTTTATTAATTTTCATTTTTTCCATTTGAATTCGTTTCCATTTCATTCTACGATTTTGAAACCAAACTTTTATCTGAAATTAAAATTGAACCAAGAAAATTAATCAATTACAAATTTTAAGATAATACTAAAATAATACAAAATTTAAAAAAAAATATGTACATTATATTTCAATCTAAAATAGAAATATAATCACCACAAATCGTTACTGATCATTATAATCATCATAATGTATCACATTTATTTATCACATTTGTAATAAAAATATTTATTTTATGATGTAACGATGTGTGATGTTTGTTGAACAAAAAAATATATAAGAAAAATAAATAAATTACATAATTGTATGCATATGAGAGTCATGTATATGATGTATATGAGTATTAAACGAACTGTAAAATGTATCATTTATCATATCAAAAAAAAAAAAAAAATAAGTAAATAAATACTGACCTGCCTTTCTGTAAGACTTAAAGACACAGCAATCTCATAACGTCGTAATCTAGTCAAATAATTTGAATGCATAAATTCAGTTTCTAATATTTTAACTTGATCCTTAGTGAATGCTGTTCTTTCTTTTCTGTTATTTGTAGAGAATATGGATTTTTTCTTTTTTTTAATTGATCTATCAACAAAAACTATATATGTAATATGGAAAGCATTTAAAAAAAAGATGAAAAGAAAAAAAGAAAATGAATAAATTATGACAAAATTTACTTTTTCTAAAAAAAAAATTAAAAAAAAATGATTTATTTAAATATTACATCATATATTAAATGATATTATATGTATAACACTTTTGTCCTTTCATTATTTGTTTAGAAATTTACAGATCCGGAAAGGATCAAATTACAATATTTATATTTTTATTTTATTTTTTTATTTTTTTCATAATAATACATAATACGATAATACTTACACATGCCCTTTCTAATAATGTATTTATTTAGCATTTATGTACTACATGTGTATATAATACCACAAAAAATTTGATTTTAAGGACATTAAGAACAATATGACTATATAAAATATTAAAATTCAGTCAAGAATTTCAGATGTTATTTTGATTTTGAAACAATTGCAGTCCATTTTTTATGATGATTTTTTCATTAGAATATAGGAAAGAAATAATAAATGTATCGATAAAATATCTGATAAAGTTTTACGGTTCTATATATAGTTTCCAGCATTACGTAGAATACCTACACATATTTTAGAAAAATTGAATGCAAATTCTTCTAATTCAAGAGCTGCATCATATTTCCTTCAGGTAGGTACATACCGTTAGTATTAATTTTTTTTCCTTGTTGATTTTGTTTAGATAATTGCTGTGATGTTGCTGTTACTGAAGATTCATTCAGTTTTTCAGAACTTTTGTGTTCGTCATTGAGAATTTGATTAACACTTTTATTTTTTACACACATTACTTCTTGATTATCTTCATTATCATTACTATTACTCTTACTATTATTGTTATTATCATTATTATTGTTATTATCATTATTAATATTACAACAAATCAATTGATCTTTTCCAATAATTGTTAAATTTTCATTATTCGTTTTGCACATGTAATTTTTCCATTGAAAATTTTCATTTGTCGG
Source organism: Villa cingulata (assembly GCA_951394055.1). Lineage (NCBI taxonomy): Eukaryota > Metazoa > Arthropoda > Insecta > Diptera > Bombyliidae > Villa > Villa cingulata. The sequence continues at coordinate 24,883,331 of OX596024.1, read as the reverse complement.
ATTAATATCATTATTATTATTGTTTATATAAATATTTGATTTAATTGCACTACAATATGGGGTCGGTATCATTTTGAAATATTCAAAATAATTTAATTTATTATTATTACTACCATCATCATTGCCTTCAGTAATGAATTGCTGATAATTAGCCGTTGTTTTATTTTGAAAATAATTTTCGAAACATTCATCAAAATTCTGATATGTTTTTTTCCAATTTAATTGATTTGTAGCTATTGGAATCGATGATGATGATGATGATGCTGTTGGTGTTCCAAAAATATTTTGATTTCTATTACTACATCCTATTGGAACAGGAACATTTTGAATATTTGTCAGAAAATTATCATTGTTTCCTATCGATGGATAATAATTAAAATCGTTATACATTTGAGGATAATTATTATTATTATTGATTCTTTGTTGATGATGATGTTGTATTTGATGATGCTGCTGCTGATGTTTCGGATGATGTTCTTGTTGTTGCTGATGATGTTGTTGTTGTGATGATGATGATGATGATAAATCAAAATAATAATCACTTAATTCAAATTTAACAGTACAATTTGTATTTTGAAAATTATTACTATTATTATTATTATTATGAAACATTATGCTTTTCTAGAAATTTGCTTTTTTTCTTTTTGAACGTTTCGAAATTGAACCGAATTGAAGCTAATATGAAATTAAACTGGACATTAATTAATTTGATGTGCATCGAATATATTCAAGATATACTTATGCGTTCATGTACAAACATAAAGTGAGATAGATCATGATCATTTTTTGATTCATTTTCATAAATGAAGATATGATAGTAAACTTCTAAACCAATAAGAATTGAAGAAAAATATTTTTATTTTAGAATATATCGTATTTTTTATTTATTTAATAACGATCGCTTCAATGTGATTGGTTATTGCATGTACAGGCAGAGAATGATATCGTATATATAAATACAAAACGGATGTGATATTATGCATTATTAAAGCGATTCAGTGATCCAGATCAAATAATGATCTCAAAAAAGTTAGAAGTCTGTATCTGTATGATCTGTAAAATGTCTCGTATGTGTATCTTTGATGCATATTCATATATCAAGCATCAGAGTATCGGTTATAAATCCATATGTGAGTGAATACAAATAAATTATTTATAAATCATTATTTTGGGGCGTGTCAATGAAATATTTATGATATTGTTATTTTTTATTGACATTTTTATGAATTTCAAAAATCTACATAAATATTCTAGACCTAAGTATACGTCGTCGTAAGTATATGAATATGATGAAGAACAATATCTTTATTTGTTATTTCATATTTACGTAATGAGTTTATTTTAAAAAAAAATAAATAAATAAAGTCATAAATAGATAAAAATAATTTTGAATTGGATAATTGTTTTAAAAATTTATTAAAAGAACGTTTCTTTTTTTTTTATTATTATTTTTCTATTTTATATAATTAGCATCTGATGTTGTCATTAGAAAAATAAAAAATTTATTATAAAATTAATATTTCAAATAATGTACATACATAATCTACATACATACATACTACTTATGTGTAGCTACATTTTTAAACATATTTCTATCTTTGTATTCCTTAAATTCAGTCATCATATGTGGTTAATAATATTTGAAATTGTTTTTAATTTTTGTTTTTTTTTTCTTTAAATAAAGGACAGACAACAAATCAAAATGAAATTTTCCTAAGAAAATATTCATAGAAGAAATAATAACAAAATTTTTGACAATTTACTCAAAAAAATAAGAAAGAAAATGTTCATAAAATTCTTTTTGTCTAGTAAAATGTGGAACGTTCTTCATTCTGTAGTTTTTCCTTTTTTTTTACAGAATAAGATAAATAACCAGCAAGTGCCATGGCACGATTAACTGAACAAAAACAAAATGTGAAAAAATTCAAGATTGTTTGGATTTCATTTATATTATATGACACTCTGATTTTGATAGACGATGATACTACATTTTGAATCCCTCGAGATTTATAAAATTTTTCAAAATTATATTGAGTTTTTCTTTTTCTGTTTTCGTTTTAAACCGATCAAAATCTTTTGACACAGTACACCTGTAAGATGCATTACTAAAAAAAAAAAAAAAAATTAATTTGAAGACAATTTTTTTTGTACAAAAATTATGCGTGTATATTTACATATCTATAGGTATACGGGTATAAAATCTAGCATTTGTAAAGATGTACATAAAATGTGTACATATTGCATGGTATAGTTCAATGAAATTATGAAAACAGAAATACAGTTGTTACAATTATTCTCATATAAAATATAAGGCAATAGGATGATATTAAAATTAAGTACATGATCAATTATTATTTTTACATAGATAATCAAGATTTGCATATACAACTAAAAACTATATTAAATTGTATATCATATATCATTAACGTAATGAAATGGATGTTTACTTCATTCAGTTCATAAATGATGCATAAAAACTGCCTTCCCATTTATCTATGGGATATATCAAATCATATATAGAGTAGTCGGGATTATAGTTTAAATTATCGCTAGTAAATTTTCTTTTTATTTTTTTTATTACCGCCAACATATGTAACTGATACATCATATATATACATATATAGAGGGTATATTCATAAAGTTATTCATTATGTAAATTACATATAATTTTATTATCGATTTAAATCTTTTCCGTTCTTCAAAGAAATTCATCAACAACAGCACAAGGAATATGAATAAAAATTTTATTTCCACTTTATGCAATTGTCCGACAAATAAACGAAAACGTCTATAGTCTAGGCTTAAAATTTAAATATTGAATTGCCAGATGTTACTGCTACTGTTACATAAACGTATATCTCTTCGTATCGTTTGTATGTTGTATTTTTTTGCAATAAAATAAATTTTTATAAAAAAATATGCTGTAGCTAAACGATTATCAATTTAATTTTGAATTTTTAATTTACTTTATTGATCTGAAATTAAATTCGATCTAAATATTTTAATGTACTTACATTAACTTTTCTATTCAAATCATTTCAGATTTTGAAAATTTTTATATATTCACATCATAATTTTCTTAATTCATTAAATATTAAATGGATCTACCTACATATTTTAGTTTGAAAAAATCAACTGAAAATTACCTAATTCAAAATATGAATAAAAAATAAAATAAAACAAAAATGTATTAATTGAAAACATAAAATTACTTTTATTCTTTAACTTATTATCAATTTATAATATTTTTTATGATTCTATTTTGTAAAATTAAAAAAAAAAAATAAAATATATAAAGTAAAATATGTATTAACATTTTTTTTTACTTACATTGCATAAATTTAAATTAAAAAAATCAATTTATTTTACTTTTAATTTTTTTTAGTTTTACGAACTTTTTGAAATGATTTCTTTTCAGTTTTATTTTTAATGTTAGTCATTTTCATCATTTCCTTGAGACTAGCTTCGATTAGACTTTTTTTCAATTTTTCATTTTGATCATTTTTTTGTTCTTTGATTTTTAATAATTTATGATTGTTGTTTTTAATATTTTTTGCTTTCTGTATTCCACCTAGTAGTGGTTTCTTTTTAATGATTGCATCTAATCCAATTTCTTTTTTCTTCTGCTGTTGTTTTGTTTTATTTTGTTTCGTTTTAATCATATCGATATCATCTTCTTCGCTATCATCATCACTTTCACTATCGTCTTCATTTGAATTCGATGTTTTATCAACAGATGTATTTTGTAAATCATTTGATGATGATGATCCTAATGATGTTGAAGATACAGATTTCGATATACTACTTTTAATACTTCTTTTCTCTTCTTTGCCTTCACTTTTAGAATCTGAAGTATCTAGGGATTTTTTCGACTTTTTATTATCATTAATGGTTTTTGAATCTTGTGAACTATTTGTATCATTCATATTCCTTTTACGTTTCTTAACAAGTAAAAGATTTTCACATTTTGAGGAATCAGAATCTTTCGATGAGCTATCTGATGATTCAGCAGTAATGTTTTCTTCAATCCTTTTAAATTTTTCAATTTTTTTAGATTGTTTACTCTCAGTACTGGAATCATTTTTATCAGTACGATTTTGAAGTTCATTATCTGATTGGCTTGAATCTAATCCAAGTACTAATTTATTGAAATCGATATTAACTTCACATTTCTTTTTTAATTTATTTAATTTTTTCAAATTCGATTTTATACGTTTCTTTTGTGCTTCATCATCCCATTTATTGTATGCTCTCATTTCGCGTGCAATATGTTTTGTCTTATTCGAAATATAAATCTCTTTGCCAACATTGTTTACTACTTTACGAACTTTCGATTTGAAATAATTGTATTTTTGTTTTTCTGGAGGAATATATGCAGTTTTTACGATCTTTTGAAACATTAAATAATTATTCATTGTATTCGCAGCAATTTCAGCTACTTCAGGAACAGCAAACTCAACAAATGCGAATCCTTTGCTATTACCTGTTCGTCTGGAACGTGCCAATCTTAAACGTGTTACTTTACCAAATTGTTCAAAGTATTTTCTCATTTGTTCTTCAAAAAATCCATGTGGAAGATTCTTGACGAAAACAACACCTCTATTTCTATTTTTTTGCGGTAATTTCTTCAATTTTTTATTATTAATTTGCTTTTGTAACTGTAAAAAAAATATATAATGTTAACCTAACATTTTCCTTCTAAAAAAATATATAAAATTATATACATACTTGACCAGAAATAACTGTTTGTGGCTCCGACTCTAGTTCCGTTTTAATTTTCTTCTCGGCTTTAATTGTTTCAGCTTTAACAGTTTTATTTTTCTTTGCAACAGGAGGCATTTTTAAAGATTTAGTAAAATTTATAGAATTACTTAAAATTTGTTTTTTCTTCCTTTAGATAAACAGATTTATAGACAAATGATAATTTCTAACAGCACTAGCACATGGAATGGAATTAGGAAACGATGACAGCCAGACAGCAGCAGCACAGCACGTCATGTACATGTGCACACACACAAACATTACACACTTTAAACATAGATTTAAAAATGAAGGAAAAAATGTACAAAAAAATAGAAATAGAAAAGAATGAAAAAGAGAAGAATCAGCTGTTTGCAAGGTATGGTGAATTTCACCACAGGTTCAGAAATGAACTAAAATAAGTTCTGACTTTCTGACTCACTGAACTGAACGCATCTAAAAAGAGGGTGATTCACTCACAGTTTTCTACAATTTACGGCAATAATTGCAATAATATTATGAACATTACTTTTACAATGTGCAGCTGCAGGAAGAAAATTCATGCATCTGGCAAGGGCAATCGCAGCGTACAGATTACAGCAACAAAATGAAAATGGTACCCAACAAATGGAATACAATTCAAAAGGAAAGTAGTAACTAGTAAAAAATAAAGAATCAGCCAGCAGAAGCAGAATTCAGAACCAGAATCAGACGGGGAATCCGAATCAGTTGAATAATCAAAATCAGTCAAAAAAAAGTGGTCAACAAGAACAAAAATAAAAGTAAATAAAATTTCGAAGTTTCAATTTTTACGATACGATTATTGATATTTATTTAGATGATTAATAAAAAATTTAGAAATTACTCATGTATTACTGCACATAAAAAAATACATTGAAAATGTGAAAAAAATGAAAATATTTATTAAAGATGTGTCATCATAAATTGAAAGAAAATTTTTTTTTAGAATGAAATTAACATTATTTGTTGATGGTTTATTTTTGTGAAAATTTTATTTATTAAAAAAAAAATTATATAAAATTATTAAAAGAAATGGAAGTTTTTCAAACAGATCATTATTATATATTTGTTAAACGTGAAAAAAGTTTATGGTGGAATAGAACAACATCAGAATTCACTTTGAAAGCAGGTAAATATTTACATACATACATATATCGCAATTGAATTAATGTAGAAAAAATGAATTTTAATTTTTATTTACAAAGGAAAATAATATGTTGATTTAATAACTAAAAAAGGATTAATAAATTTGCATATCAAATGAAGAAAATATTGTTCTCGTAATGATTTCATTCATTCATTTCATTTTCATAATATGTACACAATTTGTGAAAATAAGTCAATATCAATACGCCTTATAATTTTTTTTATCAATAATTTTTTCTTCTTTTTTGATATTGTGTACATATATTTTGTTGTTTTAAGATTTTATCTTTTTCTTTTATCTTTTGGTGCTTTTTTGATTAATATATATGTATGTTGCTTTATAAATTTGTGTTGTCGTTTTGTTATTGTGTGTTAATTCGAATTTCATTTTCATACGTAATATTTTTGTTTGTATGCATATTAAAAAAAAGAGCGAGACGAAATAAAGATGAAATGAGATAAAATTGAAATAAGAAAAAAAAAACTCAAATGCATAATAAATTTTTGATTTGTTTACATCAGTACTTCTCAAACTTAACACATATTTTTTTTTCAAATTTTTAAAAAAAAAATGAAAAATGCAAACAAAACAAAAGTACAGTCACAGTCGCATAGACAGTAAGCAAGTAATAAGCACGAGTAACCCATTATCTCTTATCTCGATTTGTGATCAATCACTTTTATTTTTTTATTTTTTCATAAATTAAATAAATATTGAAAAAATTTGAATAATATTTCATGTAATGATATAACAAACTTACCAACACAACGTATGTAAATTTACATACAATTATGCATGCATGTCTGTACTCTGTACATATAAAATATATAGTAAGTACATTACATATGTTATTTTATATTATATTTTTAAGTAATAAATATACATATTTAAATTTCATTTGAACAGAAAATAATGATTATGTAGTTGTAATTCTGTTAATTGTATTGAAGTAAATTATTCTAGCGTGTGAGGTAATTTAAATAAAATATTAAAATTTTTATGGTAAATATGTCAGCTTATCAAAATGAAAAAAAAAAAAAAAACAATACATAATAATAATAACATGAAAGGAACAATAATAATAAAATAAAATTAAATTGAATCTATAAATATATGTATTTACATAGATACATAATATAAGGCATATGCACAAAGTACAATATAATTTCTATTTTTGGTAAAAAAAATTCGATTAATTATTGATGAAGTTTAATATGATATTTAATGTACTTACATACATTATGTATTTCTAGATGTATGTACACATGTAGGAGAGACATAAATATAATAAATATATAATTTACCTACACCGAAAAGTGTTATTTTATTGCTTTTTCCTTTGATTATTTAATTTCTAAAAAAACAAAACAAAATTATATGTATAATGTATATTTTAGGAAATCATAATAAATTTTTAATAAAAGGATAATCGAATTAGGTATATAATATAATATGAAAGTTTTATTTAAAAACATTGAAATGTGTGATAAATATTAATATAAAATGTAGACACATGTATTTAATTTTGAATTTATTTTTGTTTGAGAAATTATACAGATTAATTTTGAAGAAAACATATATGTATACATATATATGTATTACGTTAAGTGTACACACACACACACATACATGGGAATATTTACATATATTATGTATAGTTACAGTATAATATCATAATACTTAATTGGTGCTATTACCCTAGAATGATTCACCCTTAAATAAATGGCAACACATAAGTACATACATATGTATGTAATGTACATGTGTTGTACATAGCGAATAAAAATAAAATAATTGAAGAAAAAAACATAAATTTAATGAGGTCGAGGTCAAATGTCACAAGTTTTTATTGTACCTGTAGCTGTAGCGTTCGCTGGCATTGCAATAAACGTTAACCTCCAATATAGCGCACATTTTTTTTTTATATATTTTTTTATTATTTTTAAGATTATAAGGTCTTTTTATTTCTTATTTTTTATTTTATTTAAATATTATTCTTGAAGAATTATGCTAATCTTAAAATTTAATGATGTTGATATTTTAAAAAGGATATTACATATCACAAACGATAACAAAAGAAAAACAAAAAGATATAGGTAGGTACAAAAATTTATAAGAGTTCTTTAGAATTAGTCTATATCTATTACAATTACTTGAGATTACAAAAGGTACATGTACATATATCTATACACCTCTATACACTACAGCACATACATATGTGCAGTACAAGTATTAAATTATTTCAATAGTTGACGTACATAAGTGTATATACTTCTATTAAATAACATATGTACATAAATCTTATAACTATTCTGCAGATACATATACTCGTATATTTATATATTATTGCTGCGGCTTTCATATCATTTTTTTTTTAGAATTTTTATTAATACTCGTACATACTACTGTCCTTCATTCTATTGGATTTTTCTATGAACAACCAAAATAATAATGTAATTGAATTAATTTACGATTTGCAATTAAACTACATACCTCTACCTCTACTACTGTGTATTATACTGCATAAATAATATAAAAATAATATAATATTTCCACGTGATTTAAAACGATTTATTTTATTATACAGCGTCTACCAATAAATATGTAATGTACATACATATGTATAAATAATGCACACATGAATAAACAATAAATTATGTCAAATCATATCATATCATAAAAATATAATTGTGCCTAGGGAAAATTTGCTATTAATTCTAAATATACTTTATAACATATGTACGTACGTACTTGAAAATTTTTTGAATACGATACGAGCTTTTAGAACTATCGATTTTTTTTTCTTTTGTTACTAGATACGTTTTCTAAATTTCATATTTTATGTATTTGTGTATATTATGCATAATAATTTTGTGGTTGCTTTCAGGATGGGATTTATCATCAGTTGATGATATTGAATGCCTTGGTATAACTCACGGTATTATTGGAGTTATATCATTTCCAGGCGTATTTGAACCGCATTTAATTATAATTAAAGAGGCTACACCAGTTGGTGTTGTATATCCACCATTTTTAGTTTATAAAATAAAAAGTATTTGTATTTTAAGTGCCGAAGAATCAGATGCAATTCTTACGGCATGTCCACGACACAATAGTTCAAGGTATATATATATATATAATGTATACATATATTCATAAATTGTTCATTAATTTGTTGATAAACAAATGAAATACGCTTACATAAAACACTTTATTCGTTATTTTATAGAATAAATAATACTCCGCCACCACATAAACCGCGTTTATTCGAAGGTAGTCAATTAATGAATAAAACATGGGGTGCTGTAAAAATTGCCGGAAGCACAATAAAAAATACAACACAACAAGCAGCCGCATTAGCATCAAATCAAGTTAAATCTACTGTTGGTATTAAAGATCCGACAAAAATTGAAAAAAAGATCACAGATGAATTACATAAAATATTCGATGATACAGATAGTTTTTATTTTTGTTTGGAAAGTGATATAACAAATAATTTACAAAGAAGATCTGATGGTAGTTATGATGAACGTTTCTTTTGGAATTTACATATGATTGAAGATATAATGAAATTGAATGATAAAACATGGATATTACCAATTATACAAGGTTTTGTACAAGTTGAACAATGCGTTATTGAAAACGATTGTTTCACTTTAACTTTGGTATCGCGCAGATCACGTCATAGAGCTGGAACTCGGTGCGTTTTAAATATAGAGATTTTTTTTTTCAAATTAATTTTGATAAATAATGCGTTAAAAATTAAAAATTTTAGTTATAAACGACGTGGAGTCGATGAAAATGGTCATTGCGCAAATTATGTTGAAACCGAACAAATTTTATCATTTCGACATCATCAAATGTCTTTCACTCAAGTCAGAGGTTCAGTACCAGTATTTTGGAGTCAGCCAGGATATAAATATAGACCCCCACCTAGACTAGATAAAAGTAATATATATTTATATTACAAATAAAATTTTTATGATAAATTTTAATTGAATTGAAATGAATGTAATAAATTTTAGATGAGGATGAAACTCAGATAGCATTTGAAAAACATTTTGCTCAAGAATTGGATGTATATAAAAACGTTTTTATTATAAATCTTGTTGAACAGAGCGGAAAAGAGAAAGTAATTGGAGACGCTTATGCTAATCATATTCTAAACTACAATAGTGATCGCTTAATTTATATTACTTTCGATTTTCATGATTATTGGTAAGAATTTATTGAAGTATAAACTACCAAATGAGTAATCTTATTTTTATTTTCTTGAATCGATAGTCGTGGTATGCGTTTTGAAAATGTTTCACATTTAGTGGAAGCTTTGGCTCCAGAAGCAGGAGCAATGGGCTTCCATTGGAAAGATGGAAAAGGAGTAATTTGTGATCAAAAAGCAGTTTTTCGTGTTAATTGCATGGACTGCTTGGATCGAACAAATGTTGTTCAAACGGCAATCGGAAAAGCTGTTCTAGAATCACAGCTAGTCAAATTGGGTCTAGCACCACCATATACACCAATTCCTGAAGAATTAAAAGTACCTTTTATGGAGTTATGGGCAAATAATGGTGATATAATAAGTAGACAATATGCTGGAACAAATGCTTTAAAGGTAAATTATGATTTTTTTTTTTTTTAATTTTCATGATTATTGCAATTAATAATTGCAAAAAATTATTTAGGGTGATTACACAAGAACTGGAGAACGTAAATTGACTGGAATCATGAAAGATGGAATGAATTCTGCAAATCGGTAAGTCTAAGAATACACTACATTGAAATTTTTCAAAGTGTTTCCTTTTTCGTATTTTAGATTGAATTTGTGATTTTTTTTTTAAAGATTATAATAAGTTAAATGTGTTTATGTTGTGTTAGCTAATTATTGAATTATTTTAAATATGAAGCATCGATTAAATGCTTCATTTTTTTTTTTAAATGAATCTTTCCTTAATTTATGTGTCAACTAATTAATACGTCTAGATATACTTAGTACATGTTAGTTGGACGAAATTAAAAAAAAAATGTTTTTGCTTTCAGTGTTTTCTATCAGAAACCATCATTCAACTTAAAGAAGTTGAGTAAAATTTGTATAAATTCAAATTTGATTGAAGAAAAGTGGTGAAAGATTGTACATATTTTGTGTGTAAATATTTTGATGGGATTTATTGCGTTGTCCTTATTCATGTACATAAAAATGTATTTGTTTTTTTTTTTTTGTCTTTTCGTTTTGAAAACATTTTTTGTTTTGTGTTGGAATTATATTTTGCGATTTCAAATTTTTTTCTAAAATTTCGGTGTATTTTAATGTTGTTTCAAATTTTCATATATCTGTATAAGATTATTTTAAACTTTCTAAAATAAAAAATTTTTCACTTCTAATTATAATCTGTTCGAATGTTACTCTAACTTTGCTGAGTTTTGGAACAAAAAAAAAATTATTGGTTCAAAATTAAAAAATTACTTAATCGGCTTCAATGAATTATTTGTGGAATACTTCTAAACATAATTAAATTTAAATTCATAAGAAAACAACAAAAGAATTTTCGTATTAATTTCTTTTTATATTAATTTTCTCTCTTAACATGATTGTGTTTAATTATTTAATTAAATGTTGTCGACGAAAAGAAAACCATTTCAAAAATAAAAATTTTTCGTAGTTACATCATACAAAATTTTATGGACTCATTTCGTCAGAACGTGATTGATTTAATGCAAGGCAATATAACTGAATATACACAGATAACCGATGATGATATGTTTGATACAATTGTTGAAATTGCACAGGAAACACTTATACCATCGACGCCAGCCCCAATTCGTGGTTATTATTATGCTGGCGTTCTTGGTCCAGAACTACGTCTAGCTGAAGATTTGATATTGCATACAAGGTCCGCGTCTATATGTCATATTGCATTAGAGCTATAGTATTGTGATTGTCTTTATTTGATAGCTCAATAATAAATTAAAAAAAAAATTAATTTTTGAAATGAATTGAATAAAATTAAAAATTTGATTACAGTTATTATTTGGCGAGATTTAAAGATACTTACCGACAAGCAACTATTGATTTAATGTTGGGAAATCAAGTTTCTCAAGAATCTTTAAACGCCTTAGGGGGCCAAACGGCCCCAGACGACACAGATGCTTTGGAAGGTGCCGAACACGCAAGGTTGCTAGTGGAGGATTGTCGTAGATTATTATTGGGTACATCTCAATTTCCACTCGGTTCATGGGGATTAATCGATGCTGATCCAAGGTTTGTTTAAAAATATCTTAAATACTTCTTGCATATACACTCGTATGTACACGAATTCTAGAATGAAATTTGTGTTGTGCATTTTAGAACCGGCGATTTAAATGAAACTGAAGTTGATACCATTCTATTACTGACAGATGATTGCTACATTGTAGCTGAATATGATTCACATTTAGATAAAATAATTCGATACGAAAAAGTTTTATTACAAAATATAACAATGATCGAACTCGGTATGTTCCAGCAAACAAAAATATTTCAAGGATCTGCTCCGGCATTTTTATGTTTACGTATCAATTACCTTGTTGATGGTACGGACGGATACTTTCATATGTTCCGATCACCAAATATTCGTTTTTTTAATAATGTTGCCGTAGTAATTAAGACACAAGAGGAAGTAATGGGTATGTATTGATCCATCAACATGATCAACAGTTTAATTTCGCTAACAATCGATTGGTATTTTTGATATTTTAGAATCTTTGACAGCGATTGTAGAATTCTTTCGAATAGCTTTAGATAATATTGGAAAAAATGATGTACAGTTTGTTAGTGGTGGTATGTTGCAAAGAAGAAAAAGTAAAGCTCCATTTTTGGATGTTCCAAAAGTATGTTGAAATTGTAAAAAAAATACATAATTTTTTTCTTTTTCAATTTTAAATATTATTTTTTCTCAAATTTTACAGGGAATACCTAGAAATTTATCAGAATCTCATCTGGTTCAAGCTAGCTCAAAAGCGCTTAGTAATGTTGCAGGACAATTTACAAAATTGGGACAAAGTTTAAATCCGAATAAGAATAATAAACGTGGTAAAGTGAGCGACGAAATAGCTCAATCGATTGAAAAAGCGATAGAAGCATCAGAAAAAACAATTTTTACTGTAGGCCACTCAAAACCAAAAAGTTCTATGTCCAGTTCTGATTCAGAGGATAATGATAATAGCATTTTTGAACCAAATAACGGAAGTAATAACGACAGCGTCAATTTAGCTACTGAAAATCTATACAATGAAAATACATTTTTACCAAGTGTTGGAATTGTAATGACAAGTAACGAAAATAAAGGATTAGTTAATCAACTGGAAGAAAAAGATAGTGTTGCTAAAATGTCTGAAGATGTTCTTACAATTTCAATATCATCTGTAATGGATCATGTTAGATTGCCAGCTGGTCTTTTAGAGAATGCTTCACCGATTAGACCACGAAGTCCAACACCAGAAATCCGTGTATACGAATCAAATGAACCAAGAAAAGAGACAGTTTCAGCACAAGAAACTCGGTACGTTATTTTATTTGATTTTATTTCGATTGGATTTTAATTTAATTTAACTTTTCTTTTTACTCAATGTACAGATCATCTTCACCTCGAGATTTTTCATTAAATTTAAGTGGATCTCAAAGTGAAAATACTTTAAAACAATTGAAAACATTAACTAGTCCACTATCAAAGATAGCTAAAGGTATGCAAAATCTTGGTATGAATTTAGATCCAAGAAAAATAACAAACAAGGTAAATATTAAAAATTTCATTTTCAAATGTCCAACAAATAAATTGAAATGATTCAAAAAAAAATTTTTTTTTTAATTAAATTATTTTAGACTGGAATAAGTAGTCAGTCACAATCAGCAAATTCATCACCACCAGAAAGGAATAGACTACAAGAAATATGGGATGCCACTAATTGCCGTACCAAATTGATAGCTTTGTAATCTTGATACAAGCTTGCTGTTTAAAAAAAAATTGTGTATTTTATGTTTTTTTACTTTCATGCAGTAATATGACGTTACTTTTTACTTTTTAATATTTTATTATCGTACCAAAAAAAAAAAAAAAAAATTGGTTTCCTTATTTATTTTAATTTGATTTTTAATTCGATTTTAATTGTTGAAAATGCAATTGATCTGATGTGATCGAAAATTGTCAGAAAAAAATTATTTTAAAATTAAAAATTTAAAATTTTTATTCCTTTATGTATCTGTGTAATTTTAAAGCAAATATTTTATTTATTTTTTAGTAGAAATTTATAATTAATTTTAAATTTGTTTTTGAGTTAATATATGCAGTATTAAATTTTTATGTAAATATTCGTGTACATTAAATAGTAAAATCAATCATGAATATAAATTCCATTGGAGGACGACAGTAGGATGTATTAATATTTTGTGGAAAATTCATTTGTAATAAAATGAAAATCATAAAAAAATATTTTTTAAGGCAAATTTAAAATTGAATTCAATTCAATTTGAGATTGACTCGAAAATATGTCATTTTAATTATAAATTGAAATTTAATAAGAATAAAAAAAAAAACGAAAACGAAAAAATTAAAATATTTATATACACGTAAATATAAATATTTAATAAATTTGCATGTAATTAGATTATAATTTAAATGTGAAAGATACGTTATATTGGTTATATGTTAATTCAAATTATTTGATAATTGGAAAAACTGTAGAAATTCTAAAATTGTATGTAGAAAATGCTTATAAAAAGTTCATTTATCAATTGGGGAAAAAAAAATCGAACAGAAAAATACGAGTATGTTACTGTTCTGTTTTGTTTTATTTAGAAAATTTTATAATTGTCTGTCTAGATTTTAGAAAAATTTTAAGCCAAAACGAAAATGGTAGCAATTTATTTAATTATGTTAATAAAATTTAAAACATTTAAATTCTTATTATTTTTTTAAGTGATCTGCAAGAAAAGTGATCGCATTTATAATGATTGAAAAAAAAAAATGTTGATATGTTTTTTTTCATTTGTAATGATAAAAAAGTTATAAACAAAAAAATATACTATATACCGAGTAGGTATACTGATTTTGATCTTTACACTCGAAGAAAGACTCGTTCAATAATTCTTTGTATTTTGTATTTTGGTAAATTATTGGAAAGCATTAAATTCATGCAAGTATGTTGTTTCTAATTTATAAATTTGAAACTTGAATCATGATTTAATTATGAGGTCGAATTCAAAAACATCAAAATGAAGATTAAATTTTAAAATTCGACGAATTATTTGTAATATGAGGCTTAATTGTAGAATTAGATTGTCATTCAATGTTTCATTGGAAGTTGGCAATAGTGCAGATATTGACAAAAGATGCAATGTAGGTTGGTTGAAATGAAGATCAATATTTCAAGCGTTCTGTGCGATAACTGATAACTGAATTCCAATCGAGGAAAAAAAAAAACTGAAGTTCTGAAAGTGTAATAAAAGACAAAGAAAACGTATGAAAACATAATTTGATGTTTATGAAATTCTGATCTATATTATATATTATCTATTCTATTGAACGAGTCATTTTGTAATTCTTTAGAATCTAAAGTAGATTGCTGTTTTTATTAATATTACGAGTAGAGATATAAATTATTGACCAAAATATATTACATTTATACATATACACATATATACATACATATATACAAAATGATAGCTTACTAATATTATTACATAATATTACATACAAAATATTTGTAGACATTGTAAACATATTACGAAATAATATTACAAAAATTGTTTTTTAACAGCTTATTTACATATTTAGAATTCGTAAATTAATATTGTTATAACGATTATATACACAGTTATATTCCGAATATTTATGATGTGAATAATTATGAAAAATATATACATACATATATACACATACACATTATATATATATACATACATTATAACGAAAATGTTTTTGTAGAACGTATATACGAGTATTTAATATAAATAAAATATACCAACAACCAAAGTCAATTAGATACGATATTCATGATGATGATATGAAATGTAATAATCTTAAGATCTATAGCTTTGTTTTTATTTATTTTCAGTGGAAAAATGTGTGAACATTTTTGAAATAAAATTTTTTCTTACTGTACAATGTCGAAGTTATGATAAATTATTCACTGCGCAAAATCTAACGTTTTTGAAAAATAGTTTTATATTATTCCAAAATTTTTTAATACATTTCGAAATTAATAAACTGATAATATTATTTTTTTCATTTTTCAGCATCCACACTTAATCTTCAATTCAAATTAATTTTCTCTAGAATTCACTATCAAAATTAAGAATAATTCAAGTAATTCATATTTTCGAATACGGTCCATAATGCATAATAAATGTACATATATAATTCAGTACTCTAAAAAAAAAATGTATAGTAGAAAAAAATTTTCATTTTGAATAAAGAATTAGAAGCGCTTTCAAAAATCACTTTATACATACAATACAAATAATAATAATAAAAATGTAATTAATAGATAAACAAATAATATGAGTGTAAATCTTCAAAACTAATAAATAAAATAAATTGAAGAAAAAATAAAATAATAATATTGTGATTTATTGAAATGAAAATATGTATTTAATCATAAATTGAAATTGTACTCATTTTTACTGTGATGAAATTAGTTACAGTATTTGCTGAATTTTTGAAATAATAAAATAACAAAAACGAAAATAAAATAAAAATAAAAATTATGTAGAGAAAAGTAAATTAATACAATACAATACACAATACATATACATCCATACAATTATATATGATATTATGATAATAATTAACGACTAGACAAATAATATTAATTTTAGAAAATTTGAAAGCATATACATATGTAATACATAAAATTATTAAATATAAAAAAAAAATTAGTAAAAAATTTGGAAACTGTTTAAAAGTAAAATAATATTACATATAATTGTAGTACTTATATGACAGCAATTAGGATGCGTTCTCATGAGATGTATGCAGTCGAGTCGGTTGCTGCAGTAAACTGATTGGTTAATTTTTTTTTTTTTTAAATAAAATCTGAATCTGTTTTGGAGGTTGCAAAATTTTTTGTTTCTTAAGGATTAAGAGGAAGTTCTGAATTCATTTTAAACAAAATTTTAGTGAAATTAACATTCAACAATTAACAAAACAATTTATAAATCCACTTTTAAAGGAAATCAGAATATTTCCGTTATTCTTGATGATAAATTTAAAGTTGGTAAATTTTTAAAAAATGTTAAATATTTTACCAGGAACAAAAATATGTATAATTATTTATTTTGATATAAAATAAAAAAAAAATTTCATATAGCCTACTTGCATCCAAACGGGTGAATGTAAATGAAATTCACGAATATATCGATTGTTATACTGATTTTCAGCATAAAGTTGTATTGCCCAGATATTAATTTTGCATTCAACTGTTTGCATCTCATGAGAACGTATTCTCTGATTTTAGAAAAAAATGAATCAAATGTTTCGAAAGTGCTTAAAAATTGTACTCAAATTAAATTTAAATAAAAATTATAAATTAATTTGAAAACAAAATAAAAAAAATTGTATTATTAATGTTTAATAAATAAATATTATGATGCATACAAATATACAAAATATATAAAATATATAAATACTTTTTTTTTTGTAATTTTATTTTATTATATGTATAAAATTTTAATCTTTTCCATTGCACTTTTGTTTTTATTCAACAAAATATTAAATTTAATGTGTATAATGCTGTCCGAAAATTTTCATTTTCACATTCAATTAACTTTATTTCTAAATTAAATACAATACAAAATAAAATAAAATAAAATCCACAAAATGTTTTTAATAAAAAATTTACACTATTTTTTTTTTTTTTTAATAATAATAATATATAATATGTATAATGACTGTAATTTAATGTAAATTGAACATCCATTTAATTCGTCATCTGGCTTATTTTCATTATTTTTTATAATGTAATTGCTTCATACTCTAATAATAGCACTAAAGCTAAATCCCTCACATACGATACGAAATCATCTAGTATATAATTTATTTATTTATTTATTTTTATTCTTTTTTTTTTTTTTAAAGAGAAAAAAGAAAAACAATATAATTCTATTTTTATGATCCCACACATTTATACATAAATACGTGTACATTCATTATAATCGTATACAGTATATGTATGTTTAACATCTCTATAATTGGGTATTTAAAGGACAATTACGACTAGACGACATTCTATCATTTTTACTGTAATAAAGTGAGTCGTCAGTCAATTGTTAATTTAAATGTATGTTCATGTTCATGCGAATTTATTTTTATTTATTTTTTTATTGTACAATTTATACATTACATACATATTAGATTAGTTATTGGAAGCTGTAAGGAGGAGATCGATTACACATGATGATGACAAATAATGATGATTATAATGTACAAAATAAAACCGTAAAAAGTATATCAAATTGATTTGATTTACATTTAATTGATTTGTTCCAATAACCAGAGGGTTAATAGAATAAGTTATGAAACGGATATTATTTTTCGATTTCATTTTGGAATAAAAAATTCCAAAAGAAATATAAAACCAAAAAAAAAAAAAAATAGTAGATATAACTTTATATTTTATTTTATATTGCACACATGCATTTATACAATAATGTACATATATGTAATTGGATGAGAAATTGCATTTATGAAATGTTTTCGTTGTATCCTGGGTATCTAATCTGGTATGATGTACAATAGAAAAAAAATTGTAAAATCTGTATGTATGTTTTTTTATAAAATTAAAATTTTTAATAATTGAAAATTTTATAAAAAAGAATTTATTGTACGCACCCATTTGTTACAATTATTTTCAGCTATTTGTGACGGGATATTGTTATTTTTATTCTGATTAATTAAATTTCATTTTTTAATTTTTGTTATCGTTCAGTGGTTTATTTAAAAAATTAATACATTTCTACGCAAAATTTGATGTAACCATAACAGTGTATGCATTTATGTTCCATAGTATGTATAGAGTAGAGGAGTAAGTATGTATAAAATGTTGTTTGTTGATTTTCCGTATTTTGTTTTGTGCAGTATTCGCATTCTTTTAAAAGAGGAAAATCAACTTATTTTGAAGAAGAAACACGTACACATGGTGTGTGAAATAATACAAGTACTATAGCAATAGCGTACACTAGTTATAGTCAATAAACCTCCTTTGACACAGAGTACGTATTAAGGGGAGGAGCAAGTATAAAATGTTGTTTGTTGATTTTCTGTGTTTTGTTTTGTACAATATTCGCATTCGCATTCCACTAAAAGAGAAAATCAACTTTTTTTGAAGAAGGAAAATTCGAGTACACATTGTATGTGAAATACTATTCGTGCTAGCGTAGCGTATAAGGTACCAAAACAGCTCGAAAATCGTATGAAGGGGAAGTATAAAATGTTGTTTGTTGTTTTTTCCATGTTTTGTTTTGTTTAATATTCGCATTCTTTTAAAACAGAAAAATCAATTTTTTCTGAAGAAGGAAAATATGAGAACGCACATACTTTTCTTTAGTATAAATAAAAGTTAGCAATTCATCCAAATAATCATCAAAATTAGCAAAAATAAATAAAATTTTTAAAACAAAAAAAAAATATTTTTTGAATAAAAAATTTTCCAAAGAAAGAAAAATTGAAAAATACAAATAAAAAAACAAAATGAAAAATGACAAAAAAACAGAGGAAAATTTGTATAATAAGTATGAAACAAATGCATCAATTTCATGCTTCCTTCCACTTCATCCAACGAAAATTTTGTTAGATAGTTACTTTTGTATGCAACTTAGTCGACCAGAAAATTGACCTTACAGTTGCCGCTTTTTAGATAATACATACACTATAAGTTACAACCAACCATATCTAGATGAGTACATACATATATACGTATATGTATATGCACAGATGTATGCAGATGCTGTATGTAGTGGTATAATTTATAGAAGACCAAGGAAGGATAAACAAAAAAATTTTTAATACTATGCTTATAGCTTACATTTTTGTGAATTTTATATCGGAAAAATGATGTAAAAATGTACAAAATGTAAATACATTAAATATGTACCTACATAAACGTATGTATATATGTTCGTATGCATTTGTATATTTATAGATTTCTTTCTATATTGTGGCACTAAAATATATATACAAAGTTAAAAAAAAACTTAATAGTTTACATAAAAGACAAGACATAATCTTTGTTGAATGTACGAGTATGCTTGTATGTAGGTATATATGTATTTATGTACATACATAAATAATATCATATCAAATAGTGCTACTATTAATGTGATTAAATTTTAATAGTACTAGTATATTATATAAATGAAATAAGGTACGTACATACATTTGTATATGGTTATAAAGTATATTTAGACATTTACGAGTATATTTTATGTACTAAATTTTTTTAGTATAGTAACACTATATTCGGTATTATTTTGAATAGAATTAAAATCCTTATTTTTTTCCAATTTTTTTGTTGTTGAAAAAATTACAATTCACCCTTATTTAGACTTTGAAGTAAATACACTATATTTGTAGATAGTACTCGATAGTATATACTTATATCTTAGTCCACGAGTACGTAATATAGTCAAATTGAGGGCAGATAAAAAATAAAATCACAATGGCCGTTTTCGGTAATTAAGATCTAAGTTAGATATTAAATTTCAGCGTGTTCGGTAAAGAAGATCTTAGTGGTAAGGCTGTTCGAAAAGTCAGATATGAATATTAAGTGTGTTCGGTAAAGTAGATCTGAAAGTTAAGATAGTTCGAAAATTCAGAAATCTATAAGCACTGACATAGATAAGATAGATTATTAATAGACATCTGACTTGACTGACAGGTTAGAAATATCTGATATATCTGACTACACAGCGCTTACAGAACTTTTTCAACTAAATTTACATATACTTTTTAATCAGTGTTAAACAAGTCAGATCTGACTGAAAAGTCAGAAAAGATCTGGATTACCGAAAACGGCCAATATTAACAATCTAAATAGAAATCCTTTTTTTTTTTTTAATTTCTTATCAATCTTTGAAACACGTTAAAAATATAAAAAAAAAGTAAAAAGTTAAAAAGGATATTAGATGACAATTTAAATTGATGATACATTATTACTTGTTGTGGTAAGTCGTACACGTATACTTACATATGATTGACATGTATACAATTCAGAAATTGAAATAGAAATATGTATACTTGTATATGATAATCATTGGATAATCCAGAATTAATTAAGCACCATAGTTTGGGTGGGGATGATGATCTAAAAAACTAAATGAAAGCAATTTGTTGCATTTAATTTTTAAACGTAGTTTTAGCACAAATCTTTTATTACTTAAAGTTATATGAATACAATCGTGAAGGTTTTTCATTCAATTATGATACACCAACACAACTGTAAACTTAATAATTATTTCATATATATATTATTATTGGAAATTATCATAAATAATCTAGAGTCTAGAGTATTAAAAAGAAAAATTAATTTTTATTTTCTTGAGAAAAAAAAATATAAAATATTTTTTCAACTTTTTCATATAAGTAGTAAATTATTATAAATAAAAATGAAAATGTTTTCTTATTAAATTTTGTAGCACAAATAAAATACAAATATACGAATATACGTATACATATGTATATATGTATATTTAGTCGCACAGTCGTAAACACATTCAACTGTATAGTTATATAGTTTATTCATCATAATTATATCCTGCATAAAATATAGAAATTATTTCTTCGTATTCTATACACAGTAAAAACAAAATAAAAAAAACATTCATACATTTACGTATACATTATATACAGACACACATACACCTACATTCATTTTTTTATTTACTACGCGATAAATAATTCTTCGAAATGAATTATTTTTAATTTCAAATTTATTTATTTTATTTTTTTTTGTTTGCTCAGCTCATTTTGATTCTATATACGTTCTTATACATTTTTCCTGCACCTAAACACATACAACAATATTGTTGTTTTTGTATTTTTTTTTCTTAGATTCTTTTCCTTGCTTCATTTTTTTTCTTTCCTTATTTGGTGTAGTGTATATATGTATGTATGTGAAAATAAGCTTAATTTTCTTATTTTTATCCTAATTAGCAAATTCATTAGAAAAAGAAGGTCACTATTTCAAATTCCAATTAAAAAAGAATTATACAAAAAAAAACTAAAAAAAAAAAAAAATTGAACGAAATAATTTTCATCCTTCGTTTATCTTAAATCGAAAATTCTTGGTCATTAAATAAAAAATACTTTTAAGTAGATACCAGATATAGTGGAATGTGTAAGAAGTTATGTTCTCGTATAGAAAGAAAAAAAAAAACAAATAAGAAGAAAATATCTAGAAAATGAAAATGTAAAGAAATGAAAACAAATATATATAATATCTAGCTATGTACTCGTATTATATTGAAAAATTAAAATTTAGAGAAAAATTTCGAGCGCATTGAATCATTCATTTCATTCGACTTAGATTTTTTTTTATTTTTTTATATTTTCATTCTACTATATCTTCATTTTCATTCATTTTCTTTTTATAAAATGATTACAGTACATGCGGGTTGTCACAATATCTGATAAATTGAGTCAAGTGTATATTTATACGAGTACGAATTTATTAACATATAAATGAATGTGTATGTTTTTTTTTGTATGTATGTATATATGTGAATGTATGTACATATATATACGTATGGATGTAAGGATAAAAATGCTTGTGAATAATATTTGTACGTTCCGCCCTTCAATAATAATAATCTGTCTATGACAATGAAGAAATAAAAATAAAAAGAAAAATAATTTTTTTTTCTTTTCATTTTACTCTCTTTATATATAAATATGAAAGTATGTATGTATATGTATGTATGTATATGTTTATGTATGTCCTCTATTTTACCAAATCACCGGACAAATTTATCTCACAATATCCTTCGTTTAAGAACTAATCGGTTTCTAAGACAGTTTCCCATTCAAGTAGACAGACCGAAAGACTTTCTGAATGTTTCAATTACACGCCTTCTTAAGCACAGCATATCCTAAATTGGTGTCCCGATATTATTATATGTATATGTATGTACTGTATGTAGTGTCTGTATGCATATATGTATATACGACATTTATGTGTGTTTATTATGTATATGATGCTGTAATAATACGCAAGAGTATTTGTACTTATATTTTTGATCAATGTACAAATACATTCTTTATACATACATGTACATACATATATACTGTAACTCTATGTATGTATGTATGTATAAAAATAGTATTTTAGTACTTAATGTATACATAAGTATACAGATTATATAACGTTGTGCATATACTAGAATTATAATATTTAGTACATGTATAGAAATGAAAATGAAAAAAAAAATAAATAAATAAAACGCCGAATAAAATTGTCACATAGAAAATTATCCTGAAATAAAAGGAACCTTAGGAAGGACGAGTGCTATAATGATATAGCAGCGGTAACGTTAAATGATACAAAGAAAGAGTAATGATATAATTGTGTACATATATCTGTTCTTCATATGCACATACATGCATATATATTCATGTATAGATTTCTACTTATATGTGAATTAAATTATCCTTTTTTTTATTATTATATTCTTCATATGATTTGCAAAAAAATACAATGTATGGAATGTGTGTTGTATCATTGTACGTACATATACTAATGTATACGAGTATAATAGTCTTCTAACAAATTAATGGGGTGAAGTAGAGAATATATTATACGAATAGATAAAATCAAATTTGGTTTATTGGCGAGTAAAAAGCAATAAGAACCTATGGAGAAAAAAAAAACAAAATGTGTAAAAAGAAAATATGTACATATAAGATATAACAAGTAAGAAAGAAAATGAGTTTACTATTTAATATATGTACTCGTATACAAACACAAGTACATATACAAGTATTTTTCTCTGATCATACAATAAATATAAATGTTAGAGCTGTATATTTTCTTTATGAATGTATTAAATATGTATGTGTATGTGTGTATTATATCATGTACGTACATATACTATATATGTATGTATATGTTTACATATAATCTAATAATATACTTAAATTGTGAAATATTTTCGACAACATATCAATAATGGGATGACTTAAAGGATTAAGAAAAGTTCAAAGAGTGTAAAATGTGAAATAAAAGTGTATCCATTTTATATGTTTATGTATATTGACATTGTATTTATTTTATAAAGTAGAAAATCGTTTTCATTTTAATGAGAATATTCTATATAGTATACGTTTTATATATATTATTATATTACAACATAAAGTTAAGAAATACGATAAAAAAAAAAAACAAATGAATAAATGTATAAATAAAAGACAAAAAATTGGAATGAAAATGAATTGAATGCGATAAATTTAATCGAATATTGATTGAAGTCATTTTACGAAAAAAAAAAAAAAAAAAAAAAAATAAGTAAAAAAACAGAAAACAAAACATGAATGTATATTACATTGTATACATTATACTTATACGTTTATACGTGTATGGTTATATATGCTCTCATCGTATATGGGCAATTTTATTTGAAAATGAAAGGATTTTGATGAAATGATTATGTTCGTTTTGGTCCATTACATATTATTTGATTATAAATAGATTATATGATAAAGAAAACTGAATTACATATGTATGAGTAACTGTTTCATATATGTATCTATGTATATTTAATATTTATATATATTCGATTCGATTCAGACTTTGAATTATCAAATTAACATTTAATTTTTTCGCTAAAAAAACTTAGAAATTTGAATTTTGTGATGTTAAAATAAAAAAAAAAAATAAAATTAAAATTTAAAATAAGTGGTAAAGTTTCAACTTAAGGAGCGAAAAGTTTAGAATTGTATCGTGGGCGCCCAAGAGACTAAAACCGCCTCTGTAAGACAGTTCACTTGATCAGATCAATTATATAGCTTTAATTATATAGTTATTTCAATTTGAACTCATTTTTATATGGGATGGGTCATGTATTAGCATTTTATTATTAAATTTTGAAATGATTTTTCGAAAATCTTTATAACATTTTAATCTAAAACAATCAGAGCAAGAATTCAATTAGATTTTGCTAAATTAAGATGACAGCATTATCTGAGATCCACTTTGTGGTATCAATATCTTTTTTCTCATTTGATTTCACAAAAAAAAAACAAAAAAAAAAATTTGCATAATATATGTAACAAAACAAAAATAAAAAAAAAAGAGAAAAATAAAATAAAATAAAAAACGAAACAAAAATGAAGACGTTACCGTGGAAAACGTGTTATGCACGTGTTTAAATTAAAATCCAATTAAATGAAGTTTGCCACAAATTATTATTTTATAGTTTTCCTCGCATATTATAGAAAATATGTGTATAAAGTATCTATTCTTATAAAACTTTTACATTCACAACAAAACAATGTAAATATATAATATCCTATATGTTGGTATATAACTTAGTACTTACATAATTATGTATAAACAACTATATCATCTATGTATTTATATACTACATAAGTATTTACAAACATTCTCATAGGAACATAGGATATACGATTCGATTTATTATAATTTTATGAGGGTGCGTAAATATACAATCAGACCTAAGATTGATTTTATTCTCATATCATAGGATATGTTATAAAATAGTAAGAACATTATCCATACAATCATGATATAGGATATACTACATAAGTAATTTAGAACATATAGGTATCACGTATTATGTATTATATTCGTACATTGTATAGAATGAAGACTTCAAATATTATATGATTCAACCAATCATTGAGTTGGTAGTTGTATTAGTATTTGATTTATAAAACAATTTCAGTTTACTTTACAACGAGTGCTTGTTAACTGATAAGAATGATGAACACATATTGATATTTTGATTTTATATTACTTCTTGATTCTCAGAATATGTATTGTATACATCCGCATATGAATATACGTATATACACGTATAATAAATTTTTTTTCTTCTAATTTTTGGTATATGTACATACCCGTATAGTAATAATTTTATTTCTGCAAAACATTGTACTATACCTATACCTACTCCTACATAAAATAAAAGATTTCGAGCAGATATATGTATGCATGTACATACGCATTACATATTATACCTATTGTATTCCATTCGATCAACAACAATATCATCATCATCATCATATGGTCTATTCATCTGTATATATGCCTAATGATAAATGAATGACCAATTGTTTTCCAATAAAGTGGTAATCCATCTTCAACAAATTTGACAGTATTTGAAGAAGAAAAGTTTATATAGCTAATATGAAAAAGTGTTGATTTTCATTATTTCATTTTATTACATTATGAGATTTTTTTGTTTTGGGCAAGAAATGAAAACAAACAAAAAAAAAAATAAAAAAAAATAAAAAAGAAAAACGATAACAACACATTACAGATAAAATGCAAAAATAAAATTAATATAAAAATTATATTGTGGAAAGGAAAAATATGTAAATTATAAAAAGTTTTCTATTTGAAAAATTATTATAGGAAATGAGAAATGATGTAACGCGGAGAAGAGTATAAATTTAATTGATTTTAAATTGATTTTTTAATTTTAATTTATTTTTATTTTTTTATTGAATGTTTTGTTCGTTTCTTTTTATTTTTCGCCACAAAATTTCAATTAAAAATTATATAAATGACCGCACCATGATAATAAGTTAGATGTATATAGAAATTACAGTAAATACTTATGTGTGCAAAATAGCAAAGGAATTTCAAGTTTACTCCATTTTAGTATTCATCTTACTGCGTATCTCTGCAGATGGTGAATAAAGGAACTTCTGTCACATATGCGGATAATATTGAGGACACGATAAAATACTCGAAATGAACCAAAACTATCCTAGCAATATGAGAAGATAATTGCTTGCCTTACATAGTGAACGTATGACATTCAGAGAAGAGTCCAATCTTTAATTGAAGCGACTGAAAGTTATCAGTTAGCACGGGTAGCAGTATGATTTGATGGTATAGGGTTGGAATACTGAGCTAACAACCTATTTCTCAGAGATCATCAACTATTTACTGTTATATAGAATCGATAAGTATGTTCTGGTTTAGATTCATTCAATCCAATTTGAATTTTAGAGAGAACATTTGATTTACGCGGCCGTAGATGATGATGGTTATTGCAGCCGCAGATAATATTATCACTACAGGTACAAAAGTTTTCATTTTCAAATATAGTAGATATATGTACATCACACATGTAAAATTTAGAAGAAATTATTTTGACTATGTATGTACATGAAATGAAATTCGATAATAATTACAGAAGTTCGCTTATATAATAAAAAATATATTATAATGTAATAAGTGTATGGTATAAAATATGAATATTAAATAACAAGTGTTCATTATTATTACTGCATTTATGGTACACGAAATTTTCTTGTTAATTACATATTTGTATATTGCGATTTGAATAATCATTTCATACCCTATCTATATAAGTATGTATACAAAAAAGATTAACTAAAATTGAACTTAACTACTGGCGCAAACATGTATGAACTTATATATAAGTACATATTTTCATTCAACTCTTTAAAAATTAATTACATACACGTATTATATATTTTAAATATACGTATATGTATCTTATTCATATATCTGAATAATTTAAATAATATAGGTTGGTATGTATTCGTAAATAAATTTTCCTATATAATGAAGTATGTACACTTGGTACACTTAAATTAAGATATTTGTGTACACATATAAGAAAATTATGAACGTTTATTGTACGAGTATATCAAAAGTTATAACAGGGTTAAAATACATACATATAATATCATAAATGAGTATGTAAGTATATTTATGTTCGTTTTTAACAAATGTATATGTACATATTTCTTTCCCTTGACTTATAATAATAGAGTAGAGACTATTTACTCTGTTGGTTTTTATAGTATAAGTGTATATTGCTGCGGCTACTAAAATACAAACATCACATAAAAATCATATGATACGATGAACATAATAAAAATATAAAGTGTTGGTTGCTATTATATAAATACAAAAATATAATACACATACATTTATGTACATACCTATGTACATACCTATTTAGAGGGTGGTTTTATTTTATACTCTGTATTTTTCTTAAATATACAAATTTATATGTATATATACATTTATAGATATAAATATGTACATAATGTACGACTGTATAGTGTACAGTGTACGTACTTATATACGATAGTAAAATCGCATTCATTCATATTATATACTCGATACCTTTTAAGTTATTATTATTATATGACTTGCCATGTTTATGTACTCGTATTATTGGTTTGTTGACTTTTGAAATTAGTTTTGAATTGAGGCAAATAAAAAATATGGGGAACTTGGCAGAAATTGCATATAGAATCATCTAAAGAAAGAATGAAAATATAAAAAAAAAAAAGTAAAAACCAAAAAAGAAACGAGTATAAAAAACGTATAAAGCTGAAGGAAGAAAAATAAGAAAAAAAAATATAAAATAGAACACAGGATATATTATAAAATGAAGAGATTTCGACAGTTGTAGGTGTATATTGTATTATATGCATAGTTGTAGCGGTCTTTAAAAAAACACTTATGCATACTTTCATACTTATATAATGGTACTCGTATATTATTGTCGTTATTATATAATGTAATGTACGTAAAATTTTGTGTATACAACATCAGAAAAGGATATCATATCATAACAGAGATTCAATGCAATTTAATGATTTTGTTTAGTTTTTATCAAATTATAACCTCATACGTAAAGTTTATTTGTTTGTAGAAAAATTTTCTAGTAATTCATTTATATTTTCTTCCACTATAAACACATACCACAGGTAGCCCCGAAAGTATCCCACCGACATTTGAATGGCGTGCGGTGTTTTTTTTTTTTTTTTTTTTTTTGAAAAAATCAAAATTGACAGAAAGCATCAGACTTATTGTTAAGTTTATGAAGTTTCAAGAAGCTACGTTATTTTCAATTTGTTTTAGTAAATTTGTGATTATAGAATAAAAATATTTTGAAGAGTTCAATGGTTCTTTCTGTAAATGGAACATCCAAGCTACTGTATATTACCAGGAATAAAAGTTTATGTTGAAAAAAAGAAATATAATTTCCAAAAATTTTTGTATCTTCTCTGTTAGGTCGGGTATTCTGGAACTTCCTTTGTATATATTTGCACATATACATATACAAAAATATGAATACTATATACGTGTAGAATTATATGTATTTTATACATACAAATAATATTAAATGTTTCTATATTTTCTTTTATGAAATATTGGTACATGTTTTCGAAAATCTTTCATCCATATACATGAACGGTAGCGTAGATATATATTTTCGCATATGCGAAGGTGTATTATGTCTTTCACATTATATATTTTAGGTAACGTTATTGTGTATTTATATTTTTATACACACATCCGTATACATATGTTACTCATAAATGTATTGTTCATGAACATTTTATAGATCGTGATATTATTATGTATTATATTTGGGGTGCAACTGAAAATGACTAATGCATTATTAATAAGATCGGTCTTAAGGGCATTTTTGTTGTGGAAAAATGTTTTAATTTTTTGTGTGTGTATATGTGTTCTTATTTTTTTCAATTCTCTCATTCTTTGTTTGTATTTTCGTTATTGTTGTTATTGTTTTGTTTTGTTAATCATTTCGCGTTTTTTATTACGACTCTATTGGGAATAAAAAATAAACGAATTTTTCGAAATTTAACCATCAAATTAATAGGATACCTATACTCTACAAATAAATGTATGTATGTATATTAATGTATATATATACTGGTATACATATGTATATATGTAAGTCTGAGTATGGATATTTATGATTTAATATAGCCGGTATGATGATATGATGATGATGGACCAATTTTTAATATAATTTCTGTTGTATATTTCATATAGGATACAAATAAGTATATAAGAGGACATCTCTATATGTATATGTATCCATGTATATACTTAAATATATGCACATATAGCGTTTAATAGCATTTAGAGCACTTATACTGATTGAAAATTTTTATATAATGTATGTGTAAATGTTGACTTATTTCATTTTGATATACGACAAATTTATGTCTGCAGATAATTTTTTTTTTTCGTTTCGTTTAACTTTATAACTTTTCCAGATCTTAGAAGTTTTTTAAAAGAAATTACCTGTATATAAGAATACATATCTGAATATAATGTACATGTACTTAAGTTTCAAATTATTTCCAAATATAAAAAAAAATGTTCTTCAACTATATAATATTTTATACGCGCAGTTCAACATTTCATTTTTACAAGAAGTGAATTCAAGTAAATTTTTATTTTTTAAATAAAATATGCGTACATGAAAAAAATTGAATAAAAATCAAATTATTTTTATCGACCAAATGTAAATATTTGAAAGAAAAAAAAAATTAAATTTAGATTCGAATTTATTCTGAAGAAAGTGTATACACAAAGAGGTTTATATTACATAAATATTTACACACTAATATAAACATATGTATATGTATTTTATAAGTAAATATACAATTTTACTAATATTAGAAATTTTCGTAAAAGTTTTATATAATTTTTTTGGTTAGTTGCTTTTTTTACACTTTATAAAACCTAAAAATTAGATAGGTATTATATTGGTATATAAGTATGTATGCATATCAATAGAATATGCACAATATATTCACATATGTACATACATATGTATATGTATTTATACCTATACTTACATGTATATTATTTGACTATACTTATTTTTGTTATTCCAAATCATATTAAGGGTTAAGTAGGTATGTATATAATAATATAAATACTTACCCTTTTGAAAAAAAAAACATTATTTTCCTAAGTAAATATCATCATATCATTTAATCTATCTACATATAATCCATACGATTGTGTTGACAAATATGGTATGGTATCTTTACCTTTTTTAAAAAATGAATAAATAAAATAAACTCAAAAAGTTAAATGAATTAAAATGAAAAAAAAAGAAAGACGCAAATCAAGAGCATAAAAATAACAAACAAAATAAAATTAAATTGAAAAATTTGAATCTTGCCACCTCATTTGATTTTCATATGTAATACTATACATATATAGCAATAGGATACTCTTTTATATTGAATGTACAACCATGTACAACTATACAAGAATATACGTATACGGCGAATAACAAAACAAAACAAGGACGATATAATCATTTAAACTGGATAAAAATCATGTTAACGGGTTGATATCGTTAAATAATTTTCATTATTTAAAATGGCATAATATGGTAGGTATAGTTTAAAAAGAAAATACATATAAAACGAAAACATTTATCTATTTTTTAAAATTACAACAAAACAGTGATAAATTATGAAATCAAATAATAACAAAGAAAAATTAAAATTTTTTAATGTGTACACCATATACCACACATACATATGTTGACATATAATACATGTTATGTCTATGTTCATTTCATTTAAAAATTTGATATGAAAATAAATGTGCATACATTTTATTTGTAATATCAATACATGCGATTATTATATGAGTGTAGTGCGGTGATTGAAGATAAACGTATATATTATAATATAATAGATTTTACCATCACCCCAAAGCGTATATGTATTTTAGAATATGTGATATAGTTGGAAAAAATAAAAGTTCCTAAGCAAAACCCATGGGACGTTTCAAAGATAACACAATGTACATATATTGTATACTTTAATTGTAAATTAGAGAATTCATTTGTTAATTTATCCTTTTATATATTTTTTATTTTTATATTTTGCATTCATAAAAAAAAAGATATATGCAGATCATATATCTCTAGTATTTATATAATATTTATTTTAATTTTATTTTGATGCCCTTTTATTAAATTATCAAATGCATGTTTAGTATTCAAAACATGAATAAATGTATGTAAATATTTACTTTGTTTATATACACATATGTACATATTAATCATATTCATTTTGCAAAAATTGATATGTTCATTATCATTATCATCAACATTATTCGATGTGTGGATATTGAAGTGGTGTTTATATGATGTGTTTTCACATGAAATAGAAGAAGTTTTAATAATCTCAAATGCATGAAATTTGAAATATAGAAAAATAATATAATAGAAAAATTTATAAAAAAAATAATTATATAATAACGATAATTTCGATTCAAATTATTTTCATATGTAAAATAACGCTCCTATATATGCTGGTATTTTTATGAATGCAGGGTGGTGGAAAATTATGTGGCATTATGAGTCTTTAGAAGGTTTTCGAAATTTTGGTCAGAAATTTTTTATCGAGATGACGTTGTTTATATTTTAGAGTATACATATGTATCTAGGAAGAATATTCTACTAATTATGTAACTACGTACTTCTGAAAGGAACAAATCGCGAAAATAAACTTTTATTTATTTGGTAAACTGTTTAACGGCATATACAAATTTTATGCCTCCACATATTCATGAATACGATTGTGCACCTGTATATTTAATATGCTATATATTGGTACACAATTGAGAAAAAATAATTTACATATCTCTTAGGAATACAAACAACCCAAAAAGACATATGTAGATAAAAAGAAAAACAATAAAAAATAAGTAAGTACTTGTTCTTTTTCTCTAAAATTTTTTTATTCTTTTTAGTAAAGTATTTTTGTATTATGTATACATTTGTTTTAAAATTTTACTTCATTTTTTTTTCTTTCACATTTACATACCGTCGTGTCGTGTGTTCCACAAACTTCTGTAGGTCGGTGTTCGGTCTCGGAGTGCAGTACTTAGTTCAATAATTTCTGTGTTCGTTCGCATCAGCAGCAGGAGCAGAAGTATCATTTTCATTTTTTATAAAAACACGATTTGTATACACAAATAAAAGCTTTTAAAAGCTTCATCATCAAATATTAAAATTTTTCCATTTCACTTGTAATTTTTCTTTTTTTTTTCATTTATTTTTCATATAAGTACTTGGTACATAATAGAAAAAAAAACATACATACAATACTGTTACACACTTTACGAAATTTTACTTAGAATATTATTTAACTTCCCTTATGTAATTTTCTTTTTTTTTTGTATTTTATTTCAAAATTTTAATGTGAGACAAATCTATGAGTATATGTTTAAAACAACGAGATAATTTTTGAAAATGTCAAAATCGGCTTTTAACAGAAGGGCGAATTACATTTTATTTTATTTTTTTTTTCTACTTCTTCAAATTTCTTAAAATAAGAAATGATGAAAAAAAAAAAAACTAACTAACGAATAAACGAATACTTGAAACGTGCATAATATAATATGGAGATGGGTGGTATTACATATTATACATACACTATACTACACATTTATTTTGATATTCGGTTAGTTTTTTTTTTGGTTTTATTTGTTTTTTTTTTGATTCTAAATGACACAATAACAAAAAAAAAAGGATATAGAAAACTTTTCAATTTTTTCTTTATGTCTCTTTCTCCAGACATACA
The DNA here is from genome assembly GCA_951394055.1 of Villa cingulata. Classification (NCBI taxonomy): domain Eukaryota; kingdom Metazoa; phylum Arthropoda; class Insecta; order Diptera; family Bombyliidae; genus Villa; species Villa cingulata. Next base: position 24,849,797 of record OX596024.1, on the reverse strand, counting down.
TATGACAGTTTTCCCAAACTCTACTTTATATACTTATGATATTTCAAAAAAGTCTGATTATATATGAGTATCAAGGGTATATTCTATATTCTACTTATAGATATATGTATGTGTATCTGTGTGTATAGTTATCTAAACACATACATCAGTATGTGTATGAAGTAATTTACCTATCTGTCTTTACGAGCATTGTATAATTTAGAGTATTTTTTTTAATGGAAAATAGTAGAATGAATGAATGAACAGAAATAAACAGAAATGAAATAAATGTTTTCTGTTCGTTAAGTAATACCTATATAATAATTAAGTATAAAAACTGTAATTAAAACGTATACATATGCGCATATATGTTTGTGAATAAATGAATACAGGTATGATGCTCGCATATTATATGAAGTTACACTAAATTAATAAATAAATAATTTGAATTTCTTTTATGTTGATTATTTTATCTTTATTTGAAAACAATTGAACATGTAGTATAATAAATGGGGAGGCTCTTTAACAATATACACACAGGAAACCAGAAACCATCAGAAACGAAAAAAGAAAAAATGACAAAATCTTTTCGTTTACGTTATTAGACATTCCACTTATATATGAAAAAATAATTCAAATATCATTTTATTCACAATTTTTAATTTCATACTAATTTTAATTTCTTACTTCGCGTTCAATTCATCATCATATATGCTGCAGGATGCAGGAAATATATTTGTGCACTACACATAATGCATATCACATTGAAATAGTGTATCTAGATATTTCATTACAATTACTTATACTCAAAATACAGAGAAAATTTTATTTTCATTTAGCACAGTGACGATAAAAAAAATTTGAGTATTATGTATCCAAGTATAAATGTTCTTAAATGCATATGTGTACATATATGTAGGTATCCGCATAGTAAAAGCTAGAAAAAAAATATAAAATTTGAAATTCACACCAGCATTTCACATACAAGAATGCATTTGAATGTGTACCTATATAGGTACCTATTTTAAAAACTTTTAAGAATTTACATTAACCACAAGGATCTGAATCTGTATCTTTTATCCTTTTTTATATTATTTTTATTTTTTTTTTTTTTGTTTTGCTTAGAAGACATTCATTTTATTTTATATACTCTATATCTGCATAGGTGATTTTCAAATAGCAGATCCTTTAACATCACATACTCAAATTTACCAAAAAATAAAAAAAAAAAAATATATATATATATATATACGTATATACTTATATGTATAAGGATAAAATGTGATAAAAATGGTACATATTCGTATTACATAAATAATGCTACATACATATAATGATAAAACGAGTAAGATGATGAGGGAGTTTAACTCAATCATTTTCGTTCCGTATAATATTTTATGGACTAAGAATTTAATATTTTTTTTTTCTTCTTTTGTGTGAGAAAAAAAAATCTTTTTGTTGTTATAGTACTTGTGTGTGTATTATAAAAACATTAAGTAGGTACTTAACTTCGATCGGATTAAAGTTAAAAATATACTATGTTGTATATGTATTTCTGCGTATGTATACATAATACGAATTACATTATATACCCATGAATGAATGAATGTTTATATATGTGTGTAGGTATATATGTACATACATACATACATGTTACATATGTATATTATATTGAAAGTGGTTCAATGAGAATGTTAGCAAATTTTTCCAATAATAATAAGTAGTATTAGATTGATTCAATTTTTTTTCCTTTTTTTTTTGTCAAATTTCTATTTTATTATTCAAGTATGTATATGTACCTACAATACCTAATATACCTACACATAAAAAATTTGTATTTTTTCTATACATTTTTTTTTGTTTTGCTATGAAAAGTTTTCTTTAGATGAATTTTATTATTATTTTTTTTTACAGGTGCAATTTTTGCATTAAAATTGATTTAAATCGGATTTTGACAGCTTATTTAATTGAAATTTGTAAATGTTTTTACGGTTCGTTTTTTTTTTCATATAATATGTACATACATTTGTATGTATGTATGTTTTTTTTTTAAAATGAATTTTTTATTTCCTAGTTAAATTTAGATAAAATGCATAATATTTTTATTTATTTATTTGTAAAATTTTGCAATGATTGCATTTTCGTAATTGCATTATGATATCAATTTATGTATGTATATATACGTTAGATCGTTATATAATTTTAGATCGGAAAAATCCAAAAAAAAAAGAAAATTATGATTTTAATATTTTCATATTTTTCTATTCAGATGAAAATTTTAATAAAAATTTTTACCATGGAAACCTAATCACTTGTGCTTGTACACATATAAATACGTGCCAACGTATAGTAGAAAAATATTATATACTTACGTACCTATGAACATAAATTCATAGAACACAAAACAAAAAAAAAAATATACATGCATATAAATATTTCGCAGGATTTAAATTTGTTATCAAAATTTCTCATTTCAGACCCCATCATTTATATTTCGTATAATGAAGATGAATTGGATATAACTTCATTTTAGATTCTATTTTTTTTTGTTGTTTATTTGTATCATTTTTAGTGCGGTTATTTTCCTCTTCATTTTAATATAAATTATATATAGTAAGTACAATTTTTCTTTATTTTTGAACGCGCAATTTTTTTCATTTCATGTAATAATACTATAATGAAAGTTTAGATTAACTTATTTTTAGATTGCTACATAGACAACACATATACATACATAACCATATGTTATTTAATATCATAAAAAGTAGAGAAAAAAAAATTTGTGATTTTTTTTGCGATGTTATTTATATGTATTTGTTTTTTTCTTTTTTCTTTTTTTTTGGTTTAATTTTTTGCTGTTCATTTTTATAGTCATATTATTGTGTTTTTTTTTTTCTTGTCATAGAATATGTCCTGCCTGATACTCCTACTTTTCGTTTGTAATATGTATATATATTTATATAGAAAATTGTTATACATACAGGTACCATATAGATCTACGTATTTAAAAAAAATAACGCGTTTACTACTATACACGACGAATATGTACACATGTAACATATTATACGAATAACATTAAAATGAGAAAAAATGTTTCAATTTTTTGGCCGTTCCTACGATTTCTTTGGTCTTATTTTCATTTTTTTTTTTTTGTTTTGTGAAGCTTAGCACAACATAAACTTGAATACGTGTGCGATATGTAACGCATTATACACATAAAAAAAAACGTATATATGTTACATAAATATAAATATCCTTATATATATATATCCAAATGTTTATATATGTATAAAACATCTATAGAGTATAATATGTGATATTATGTATGTGAATCAGAAATAAAAAAAAATATAAATAAATATGTATACATATCATATGAGTATAAGTTCATATACTCTAACTCGTATCTCATATGTACTCGTATGTATTTTTATGTGTGAAATACATTTTTCTTTTCTTTTAAGCGACATCACCAGCAATTTGATAACGAATAGCTACTATACTCTTAATAAGAAAATATAAAATAACACAAAAAAAAAATAATAATAATAATAACCCAAAAAATAAAATATATGTATATGTAGTATATAAAAAAAAAAATAAATTTTTTTTTCTCTTCCCATCATCCTGCTATCAACCATATGGAAAAATTATAACATGGCATGGCTTGGTGTCATATCAAAATGAAAATTATTGCTGTTACGCCATAAAAAGTAATTGCCCGAGAGCCAAGAGAGTTTTTTACAAAAGTCAAATCTCGTTTAAATTAATGAGTTTGGCCATTGTTGGATTCTTTATGATCATATATATATTTACCAATATATATATATTCTTATATATACGAGTATATACGTACATTATGTTCGTTTGTACATTATATACCCTTTTAATTTATGAACTTATAGCTTATATAAGTATTTTTTTTATTTGCAATTTTTATTATACTTTGTGTACTCGTATCGTATCTGTATACAGTACAATATACGAATATGAGTATAGTATATTTTTTTCACATTACAAGTTCATATATTTTGTATACATATTTTGTATTTTATATTTATATTGTTTTTCATATTAATACAAATGTTCTGTACATACATTATATTAAGTGATATAAATATACGTAATATGTAGATATATTTGTTTATTTATTTTTTATTTATTTTCAGTAATGTATGTATTGTGTATAATTGTGAACTATAATATTAATATATAATTGGATTCTGCTATTTGATATATTTATGTACATATGTACATATTTAATGAAATGAAATGTTTTTGAGAATATTTTATAGAAATATTATCATTATAAAGTATGTGTTTAATAATTTGTAAGATGTGTCATATTATTAATTAACATAATACAATAAATATATGTGAGTTGAGTATACCTTTATGAAATAATGAAATAATCTTGATATCAATCATGATAATCTGTATGAATCATATACACATGAATATAATGTGATAATGAAATTTATTTTTAATTGAATCTAATTTCATTGATTCTGCCTTCTTTTTTTCTCAATTGCAATTCTATATTTTAATTCGATTCATTCAATTTGCCAGATAATTTTAGAGTGCGTTCTCATGGGATTTACATATATGATATCCAACATTCGTTCAATGCAGTTTTCTTCGTCTGGATGAAAAAGATGTTATAGTTTCACAAAAGATAACTTTTTGTGAAGTTTTCTTTTAGAGTTACATATATACAGATAATACAACTTAGCAATTTCATTTTATTTATTGCAGTGTATTTCTACAACATTATATATTATTTTTTCGAAACCAAAGAATCCATTTAAAAAACCGCATTCTACTTATTGGATTTCATGAGAACGCATTCTTAATTTTTAAGAATATGTAACAAATACGTACATAAGCAAATATATTCCAAAGATTAATTTTTTGTAAATACAAATGTAATGAAAAAAAAATCAAATATGTACATATCTTTCATTTGAATAGAAATATTAAGAAAAATTGATAATAAAACATAAATTATATTTGTTCTATTTATTTATTCATTTATTGGAAAATATATTTTTACACTGTCAACTTCAATTTTCAAAAAGTAAAAGCGAACAAAAAAAAAGAAAAAGAAATAGAATTGATAATGAATTCGTTGAAATTGAAAAAAAAAACATTAAAATAAACACATTTATATCAATGCATATATATTCGTATACAACTTGAGTGTAAGTTTTATTTATTCTTTCTTTTGTTATTTATTTATTGAGAAACATTTTTTTCTTTTATTATTTTTCCTTCATTAATATACAAATTGCTATTTAATTTATGTTTAATGGTATGACATAAAATAATATTAAAATATAAAAGACAACGAAACAAACAAAAAAAAGAAACAAATCAAATAAATTATAACATTTTACGATTCGATTTAAAAATGATTTTTAAATCATCTATACATTAAACATATCATTATACGCGCAAACGCAATATTCTCGTATGTTGGTTGAGAAAATTTTAATTCGAAAAATACCAAATAACACTAAAAATTAAAAAATCATCAGTAAAATATTCGCACATAATTAAATTCCGGAAAAGAGCTGTGTCGAAATTCATTTCCTTTCATTAACAAAATATGAAATGTTATAATTTTCATATTGTGTTCATTACATAAAATACATTAATCTGTGAATATATATATATATATATATATGTATATTATTCAATAAAAATAAAATTTATGAGTATAATTAGTACGGAAACAAAACAAAGTCAAAAAAAAAAAAGAAAAAAAACTAAAAATAACTTAAGAACCCCTAACCAAAAAAAAATGAAAAGAAAAGAAAAAGATAAAAGTGTGAACGAATTTCCCCATAAGTACGAGTACCAATTCATATTTATATCGTTTTTCTTTTGTCGATACATGTAAATTTATACATACATATGCTGCTTATACTATACATTAGATATTATACTGCATATTTACGATATGAGTGTTTATTAAATGAATTGATATGATGAAGATGTGATAAAATTCTGTATGAAGTCATATTAAGTGTGACTTCTGGATGAGTATAGTTATCGTATTGCATTGCATGTGAAATTGTGTTATGAGCTCAAGATAAATATTTCTTCTATATATGTATCTAGATCATACATTATTAAAGTATAAAAGTTGTACGCACAAACGTATTATTGGTATTATGTATGCCTACACATATATGTATGTATGTATTTAAGTTTAGTTAAGATATTCAGTTAATTTGAAATGAAAGATAAAATTAAACGATACAAAAAGCATAGTTAGAGTAATAAAAGAGGTGAGTATATAGTGTATTATTACCAAAATAAAAAGAAAAAAAAATTGATGTGTAAGATGACATGTCATTTCAAGACACATAATAATTTAAATGCCTTAATTTGTTAGATAGACAATTCTCTTATAAGTACATATATACCAGTATTTATGCTATACACGAGTAGAGATTAGAAGTATACCGCATCATGTATAATGTACAAATATGAATTTTCTTTTAAATTTCTTTTGTGCCGATTGAATTATTACGTTAGGATGCATTTAATATTAATGCCTATACATACACATTATTAAAAATATAACTATCTAAAAAAAAGGAATATTTATATTTATTTTGAAAAAATTAAAATGAAAATTTTATTATTTTGACAGTAATTACTTAATTTTTAATAGAAATATTTTATTTTATTTATTAGGTAATTGACAGATTTTCTTAATCGCTAGAATTATTGGAAATAAATATAGGATGTATAGGTGGATGTAGTTAGTTATCGTGTAGTGTGAAAATTTCAAAAAAAATATTTACTCGATACATACGTTATTTAATGCCTAGACCTATTTATGTACACTCGAAGTATATCGTATAAAATTATGTAATTAGGTCATTTATTAATTTGATTAATTCAACAATTACTTAATAACAAAGGATAACTTACTTATTATTGACTTTTTTTAATAAATAAAAATGAACATCTTTCCATATTTCATTCATTTTTAAATTTTCCGTCATGCAAATAGAATTATGTAAACAATCTAAATTGCAACGAATGAAGTTTAGCAGCTAACTATAGCTATAGTACGATGTACGAGTACGCTAGAAGTACTAGTACCTTACATACCATATACCATGTACTCGTATTTTAATTCATAAGAAAACTTCTTTTCCTCTTTATAATTACTCCTCACTATTCACCACAAGATGTACACGAGAAAAAAGAAGAGACAATAAGAAATAGCAATAAGGTTACTGGTATCTAATTATAATACGATATACGAGTACGCCAATAGTACCTTATATACCATTTAGATGTAAACGTATTTTCATTTAATTTTCTACTTTCTACATGCCATGATTGATATTAAGTATATACAGTCCTTAATTAATTGAATGTATATTTTTTAATGAAATCATTTATCCAAATACTCATATATGTATT